>JAODJU010000095.1:14180334-14191880 GCA_026776725.1 Gnathonemus echidnorhynchus | reverse complement strand
GGGTCCGGAGCCTATCCCGGAAGCAATGGGCACGAGGCAGGGAACAACCCTGGACAGGGGGCCAGCCCATCGCAGCCCTAACTTATTGTGAGCAGTGTAATTCCTTTTGCTCCTTTCAGAACTTAAGCAGTGCCTGAGCCACAATGATGAAATAGGAAAACCCACTGTGTACTGCTCTTTAAAATTGGCCAGAGTGTATAGGCTGGCACTGGTTCTGTTGCTTTTTGGGACTACATACAAATCGAGTTGAATCATCAAGTGAGGGTGCATAGCTACAAAGCTCCCACCAAAGGTTTATGACCCTCGAAGTGAGCTAGAGAGTAAACGGGAGACAAAAGCCCTCTACAAATGTAATAATAACAGCATTGTCATGCATGTAGCATTCATACAAACACTGCTAGTGTAAACACCAGTTTTCCGTGAGGATGTCGGTTTGACTATGAGCAATCACTGCCCACAAAATCGTGTATGTATATATATATATATATTTTTATTTATTTATTTTTTTTTAACAATTATATATCTGGAAGCTTTGCTATTGTCATCTCTCTGAGAGGTTCAAATCCCAGCCAGGTTCCTAACCTGATGCTCCCATTCATAATTCAGTCATGGCTCCATGTTTGTCATTGTTGGCCTGTTGATTCCCAAGCAGTTCATACTGTCCTTATGCTTTTAGATCACTTCCACCATCTGCCCTGTGTTAACATAGTCATAATAAAGCACAGCCTTCCAGAACTCAGGGAGCCATGGCAACCTATGCCGTAATCATGCTATGCTAATAGCATGGTGCACAACACATAGTCAAAAAAGAATGTTTTTGGTTATAAAGCAATTGCACTGAAGCATCCACCCCTGTGTCAAGCACCTATTATGTGAAGACTGTTCTTGTTTAAAGAGAAAGGAGTCTACCTGTGAATGTCTTCTAAGCAAGGACATCGAGCATGCTTTTGCCCCAATAAGTGTTTCCTTGCTCTTTCATCTGGTTTCCATCTATCCCCATTCTGTGGTCTCCTCTATCATTCCCTTTCCTGATCATTTCTGTTCACTTTTCAAGATTCAATTTGTTGCATGAACATATATTACAGATGATACACTGATAACAGTGTAACACTGCTGTGAAATGGGAATCAGGTGCTGATGAGTGTGCAAAAAGAGAGTGTAGGTAGATTAAATAAGCTAAAAAACGTAAGAGGGCAGGACAAAAACAAAAGCTAAATAATAGATGAATAAAATAAAGCGTGCAAAATCGCATTATAGACAGTAGGTAGTGTGGAAAGGTGAGGTTAATAAACAATAAATAAATAATTAACTACAATTGTAAAAAGTTATTGGGCATGTCCAGGTTGAGAAGTCTGATAGCCTGAGGACAGACTCTCCTCTAGAGCCAGACCTGGAGATGTTTGCCTGACTTTAGCAGGATAAAAAGACAGTTGTTGGGAAGGGAGGGTCCTTGAAGATAGTTTTAGCTGCAGTGACCTGCGGGGAGGGCAGAGCTGACCTGGAGGAGCGCTTGGCCAAGCACAGCTCTCTCTGCAGGGACATATGGTCATGTACAGAGCAGTTGCCATACCAGCATATAAAGTGACAGGATACTTTCTACAGCACCACTATCAAACGTTCGGAGGTTCACTAGGGAAACCTTCGCTCAGCTCCCTCAAATGCGACAGCCGCTGTCTGACCTTCGAGGCCTGGGCTTGAACGTGCTTGATGCAAACTAAGTTTCCGCCACACACTGCTCTACCTTAACCGCTGAATTGAACCAGTCATTACTAACCCAATCCCCATCAAAAGTAGCTTGAATAAATTAAATTGAAACTGAAATTAAATTAAACTGCAGATAGATACAATAATATTTAATAGCCCATGCCTCGGGCAGTTACGCCGAATCCAAACAGTACCTCTCTGGCTTATACGCTACCCCAATAATTTATTTCAATATAAAATGAGACATCAGTCATTGCTGCAAAAGGACAATATTAAAAATTAAAAGTAGCCTTGAAACTATGATAATTCACATTGCAACATATGAAATCCTTGTGATTCATGTTACAATCTTTATAAAACAAAAAAAATACATAAAATAAATCTATAACAAGTTCTATTTGGCCATTACCTACCAATAGAGTCAATCTTTATGGGAAAGCAGGCCCTGACCATTCAGGATTACGACACAAACCATATGTTTTAGTGCAATATATACAGACAGTATGGTACCGCCCCGTGCCTCTCAGTTCGTGGTGTGTTCTGCTTGTCATGATCTCGCGCTATGAGACATACGTATTAACATTTTGTATAGATAAATAAAGCACCAGGTATTGTTTAACTAAATTGCTGATTTACATTGCATCTGTAAAAAAACCTCCCAGGAAATCGAGGATCCAAATGCAGCAAAAACCTTCCCTATCCATAAAATGTTTTGTCGTTTTAGTTTTATTTGTCTACTTTATTCTATGTAAGCATCTTTGAGATCTTGTAAAAGTGCTCAATCAATAAAATGTATTATAATAATAATAATAATATTACTACTACTACTATTACTATTATTAATAAAACAAAGTACAGAGACACAAGGCAGAAGTCGTAGTCAGTAATAAAGGCAGGGATCCGAAAGCCAGAAGGTCTGTCCTGGGGGTGCAGGGAGGAGATATGGGAAAAGCAACACACCCTTAAAGTAGGAGAGGGATCGGAGCACTCATTCACAGGGCTGGCGAGCAGTAGAATCACATACACAAAACCCACACCAGAGAAACAGGCACTGAGGGAGAAGGAGGGATCAAGAATGCTCAGATAGCAGACATAAGTCAACAATTTCTCACAACGGCAGCACCAAATAAGTAAGCCTAGCAATTAAGCCAAAAGTACATCAGCAGTGAATGTTCAGGTGATGGAGAGCAGGCATGAGGGCATGACTGCGGTGTGGAGATGGAGTCTATTCTCACACCATTGGTGAAATGAAATCAAAGAGGGGTAAAGTGGAGCCAAGATGGAGTGAAAGAGGAAAATAAAAGCTGAAAAATGCTCTTTTTGAGATCTTCCAATCAAAATGCTAGCAGTTGATCATGTGACTGACTTGGCGCTTCAGAAAAATTCAACAATAACGATGGCCAGTCAGCATCAATGGAGAAAAGACAAGAAGCATCTTTTTACACCATTAACCTGTCATGTGTAAAACAGGGAATTTGCCCCTCATTTCATGCTTAAAATGCCAATAGACATCCACATTTTCTGCCTTCAGGCTGTATTTTATACATCAATCTTAAACCCCGTGGAGTCGGCAATGCAGCATGCATAAAAAAACAGAAACCATTTAATCTTAAAATTTTTTTGTTCTAGAAACTTAACACTCACAGAAACTAAAGCATATATAATTTAGGGCTTTTTTTTTTTTTTTTTTAATTTAGGGCTTTGTAAGGAGAATAAAAAGAAGTCTCTCAGTCAGGAAGCAGCTCTGATTGCCCAGCCATTTGCAAATAGTTCTATTCACATGATAACAGCACAAACCCAGCAGTCATTACTGTCAAAACAGCCAGTTTGACTCCTATAAACAAGAACACGCCTGGATTGTGCTTTACACCGACCAAGGTGCTACAACCTCTTATTTTATGATATGGGATGGCTTTCACTAAGCAATTATGATAAAAATACATCTCTTCTATTCATATTAGAGTAACTGTGAACTCAGTTTACAAAACTTTTTTCACTCATTCTCTAATTTTGATCACTACTGTGCCTTGTTAATGCACTTTTAATAAATTAATGGCAGCTCACCGATTTTTTTTTTTTAGTTGTTACATAACAGTCTAGGATTCTTGAGTCTATGATGTTACGATAGTTAGCACTGTTCCCTCACGCCCCTGGGACCCGGGTTCGAGTGTCTGCCATGGCCCCGTGTGTGGAGTTTGTGTGTTCTCCCTGTGTTGTCATGGGGTTTCCTCTAATTTTCCCCCCATAGTTCAAAAGTGTGTTGAGGTTAATTGGATTTACCAAACTGTCTGTAGCAATAAACTGTATTGATCCCATGGGCAAATTCTTGTGCATACAGAAGCAAAGCATATAAAGGACAGACAAAGAAACATATTATGTACAAAATAACATTCTAAAAAATAATATTAAAGAATTTCTTCCCTGCAGTATCTTTAACTCAAATGGAATGCAGCTCCTAAACAGGACAAGTGTGAATACATCAGTAGCTTCTCAAACTGGGATTCTGTGTTTAGGATTCATGCCTTATTAAAGCTGCAGCTAATGCTCAACTGAGAAGAAACCCTCACTGCAGAGCATGAGACCATGAGCAGTGCAGTCATCTCATTCACTGTTATCAGCCATGTCATGTCATGACTGGGTTCTGGCTATCTTTGGGCTCTGGGCTCATGCATAGTATATTTGCTGCATGTAATCGTTGTATAACAATGTTATACCTTCACCCACTTAGATTATTCCAGTCAGCTGCCTCTGTATCTAGGTCATAACCCTATGTCTCACTGTATATGGGAGTTATTTATAAATGTGCTATTTAACCACCCCTCCTCCCCACGTTTATGTCACCTACTTCAGGTCATGTGACCCGGAGATGATTGAGGACCGAAATATTCATGCATATTCTAGCAAAGAAATTATCCATATTTCAATTCAGGATAATGATCTGATGATCTGCATCAACTTGCCTCTTATTCTCCTCCTGCCAGCAATCAGATTACCTGTCATAATCAAGAGACTTGATCTGTAAGATGTGATTTGTGCAGTTTGTGCAGTTCTTTCCAGGAATATTACCTACGTCATGCCTTACTTGCTTCTAAGAGAAAATATCCATTGTTTATTGAATCTTATTGATTGGTGTGTGAGTTCTGTGTTTATGAATAAAAGTATGACTAAAAATTTATGGAAAATAAATGTAAATTAGATCCCTGTACTTGCAAGAATATTGATAAGCTTTGTCACATCTGTTTTTAATGTATTTTTAATACAAACTTATTTATTAACTACATGACATTTTTGGTATAAACGAAATAAAAAAGATATAGTGAATTTTAAATGTCACTTAGACAGGGGTAGATTAATGCACAGGCTAAAGCCAAGGGCCCCAGCACACATCAGGGCCCCACCCTGCCTCAGAAAAGTGATAGTTAGTTAAAATAGTTTTTTTTAACACACTGGCTATCTCTCCAAGTGACAGCCTTTCTTAAAAATTGTTACTGCTATTAATAATGTTAATAATGTTATTAATATAATAGCATCATTTTTTTATTGATGAACTGATTTCTGACAACAAACTGAATATGCTGTGAAAATAAGTATTGCTGGCTGTCAAGTCAGAGTTTAGGCGATACGACAGAGAAGAAAAGAAAAGGCAAGGACAGAAACACGAAAGAGCTTTCTATTTGTGAAACACTTATAAAGATTCCCATGCTTAATGGATACTTTAGGCCTACTGTTGGGGCTGCTAGTTCAAGCCAGCCGCTGTCGCTGTCAGCAGACATGGCCAATACCAACCTGTGTCCACCAGCAGACACGGCCAATACCAACCTGTGTCCACCAGCAGACACGGCCAATACCAACCTGTGTCCACCAGCAGACACCGCCAATACCTACCTGTGTCCACCAGCAGACACGGCCAATACAAACCTGTGTCCACCCCTGACTCAAAGTGAATTTGCTGAAACTTCCATAACATCAGAACAGAAAACGCCAAAAAAAAAAAAAACAAAAACTGACAAGCTCTTCTTCAGAAGAACCTCAAAACATTTGCACAAATGAGGATTCCTACAACTCAGATCAGATGTTGTGGGATAACTGATGAAAATATGCAGAATTACTGGGCTAAAAATAGACCGGATCTGTGCAAGAATAAAAATGTTTCCACATCAGGGCATCATACAACAACCAGAAAAGACACTTCTCAAAAAGCCACATTAGGTGAAAAATGGGCAAAGGTGAGTATGTCCATAGAAACAGGCTTTTATATCCTCCATCTTGCTCTTTGGGAGGAATTCAGGCAGTGAGTCCTAGTTTGCCAGCAGGGAAATGATTTGCTTAACATGAGGGTTCTGACTGCCAAAGGAAATCCATGCTTGGCTTAAAAATAGGCTAAGGTCTACAATGGAGCAAAAAGCAGTCTAACACAATGTGCTTTGAAGGTGATAATTCGCCCAGCAGAAAAACATCTAAAGGAAAATATTATGTTATTTTCTGGAGAGATTTATGCAGTCGAAATATGATAGGAAAAGTAGCATAGTGTTCGGAGTCATCAATTAAATGCACTTATATCTTGATATTAAAAAAAAAAACATATTAAAAGTGTTATTTAGAAAAAATATAGTAATAATTGTAGAATGCAATATTTCTTACATTAAGGTCTAACTCCCTATATTAAGGGGGAAATATAGTTTAGTTATAAGGGTGTGGATAATGTTATGTGATATTGAAAACAGGACAAAGACTGCACAAGGACAGCAGAAAGACAGCAGAAAGACAGTACAAAGACTGCACAAAGACAGCAGAAAGACAGCAAACTGATGCAGCACAAAGACAGGACAAAGACTGCACAAAGACAGCAGAAAGACAGCAAACTGATGCAGCACAAAGACAGGACAAAGACTGCACAAAGACAGCAGAAAGACAGACAAAGACTGCACAAAGACAGCAGAAAGACAGCAAACTGATGCAGCACAAGTGATTGCTCTCTCTCTCTCTCTCTCTCTCTCGCTCTCTCTCTCTCTCTATATATATATATATATATATATATATATAAAATCTTTCAAGTTCAGTATCAAAATTAAGCATGTACTGTACTTCAAAGGACATTTGGATTGCTAAAAATACGTTTCAGGTGTTTAGATAAGTAATATTACAACATAAGTAATTGTGTTTTTTTTGTTCAGCAGCTTCTGATTTGCACATATTCTGACATCTTTATACCGCTTTTGGCACTGTGCGGATGATCTGGTGATGCCAGAAAATGCAGACATGGCTGCTACACCTCAAAAGGTTTAGGTGGAACAATGCTTCTGTAGATGTTGTGCTTGCACCATATCTTCAGATGAAGACCAATCTGATTTGCTGGGAATTCACGCCATTGTCTGGTGTTTCTGCCATCCAAATAGCAAACTGGATTTGAACACACCCATAAATGTTAGTCTCGCCTTGCGCTTTACGTTAGATCGTCAAAATGGAGCCCAGTAACTTTCCTTACACTTGCCCATTTTCTCCTGCTTAAAACACATTGGCTTTACGAACTGACTGTTCACCTACCTAATATATAATGGCACCCTTGAGAGGTGCCATGGTAACAAGATATTCAGTATTATTCACTTCACCTCTCAGTGGTTTTAATGTTATTGCTGATCAGTGTATATGTTAATGTCCCCTTTGTTACCAGGATAAGTATAGCCTATTGATGCTGTGCTTCAATGTAGGTCCATGGATGATTCTTGTACGCTTTGGCTAAATAAAGAATAGACAAAAGCTTATTGGAGAATATGCTCTGATGACATAATTTCAGAGCCCATACAGGCACCATGCTTCAATGGGAGTGTATGAGAGTTTCATACGTAGTTTTTGCTTAGGCAATGTGGAATAAATAAAGTTATCACTGAGTACTGAGTTTGTTTACTTTTCAAGTTCAGTGATTTTTTTAGTAGACGAGTTTTGCAGTTAGCTTGCTAAGCTGTATGTATGTTCAGGCTGAGCCAGAGGCTTTGAAACAACATGGCAGACAATGCATGCTCATTCTGACTTCACTCTAAAGAAGGGTTAGGGTTAGGGTTCAAAATTCAAAATTTTGTTTTCCTTTGAAGCTCAAGTTATCGTCTTCCTTTAGATGGTTATTTAGAATAAGAGGATCTTTCTAAAATGACAAGGGACTTTGTCATTTCATTTTGCATTCTGAATTCGAAATTTGTGCAGTCTTTAATCTCTGAGACCTGTTCACTTGCGTATAATTTTTTAGTTCTGCCTCTTCAGATCCTTCTTCTTCCTGTAGGCCTATGCTCTGGCACCTGTTCATTCCCACTACAAGCACCAGGTGATGTGACAGTCATGCAAAACTCCTGCAGTTTGGCCTGCTTTTTCACAAATGCCCCATGGTTTCCCTGATTCTCCCTTCATCTCGCATGTGTATGGCTGTTTCATGCATCTCAGAGTTTCCTTTTTCTTCCGCATAGCACTTCTCTTCCTTTTGTTGATTTTTTTTTCAAATCTTGGTATTGAAAAAGAGACAATATTGTACTTAACAAAAACACAATATTTAATAAAACTTGAACTTGTCTTATCATGAATGATACAAACTGGAACTTAGCCATCCTGGCCAAATGACCTTGCCCTCAAAACATAAAAATTGAGAGACTGTGCAAAGGCCTTAGATGGAACAGGAATCAAACCAAATGTGGGTGAAGATATGAGGCCACATTGCGTCCCAACAGGCTGCCGTGACACTTAAAGTAAAAAGTATTTTTTGATGAATAATTTAGAAGAAGCAGAGCTGACCAAGTGCAATTACAAGAAGTAGGGCACAAAAAAAAAACAGTCATCCTTAATCTTTGCTCTTGTGGAACTGGTCAACAGTTGCTTTCATTTGAGAACAATTTTTAAGGATATTTTTGAAAGATAAAAACACATTTTCCAACTGAAACAATGTTTCATTGTATACATGAATGCTCATCTAGGGTGCCACATGGGCTAGAACCACAATTGCAGGAAATGTTTGAAATAATGATCATAGAAGGCTATGAACAGAGAATCCACACAGTGTATTTTTTACAATATTCAAATAAGTAGTCCATGTAACATACAGTATGAGATTAAACTTAATTTACAATGCTCATGTGAAGTGTGTATATGCTTTAATTTAGGATATACTTTGTTTGGTATTGTACACCTGTAAAACATTAGAAATGGGTTGAAGATGTAAGTGTTTGATATTTTACCACATATTTGTTGAATTTTTTCACTTAAATAAAAGCCCCACCCCCACCTCCACCCCAAAGAAAAGCATAAATCTCTGCTCTAGCTGTGCAGCTCTCATTAATTTGAGTTCTGGGTTCCACATGCAGCAGTTTTGCCAGCCAATACTTCAGTCAGTCCCAGAAGGGTCACTGGGGGTTAGTGTCGCAAGCAAAGCCAGCAGTGACTTCTCCTAGAGCTGATTATTCAACATAGTGACATTTTTTAAACAATAAAGCTCAACTGAAACATTCTCTGAATGAAAAACATACCTAGCTCTGGGACGCATACTGCTGTGATTTAGAATGCCTACACGGGTGGATTGGTGTCTGGTGTCTCGTCTCCAGATTATGCCTTTTATCTGTACTGCACAAAAGTAAGGCAAAGCTAAAGAGTTTGTAAGTGACAGTTTTAAGCACACATGGGACTGAGTCACATTTACACAAGTAAGTAAGTAAGACCTTACCACCAAGTATCAAGTCAGGTCTCAAGTCATGCTTCTTACAATTAAGCAATGAAAAAACATACCTCGACCTGCAGAAAAAGAGTGTTTGACAGAACTGTCTCTTAGCTGTAGAAGAATATTAAATCATAAGTATTCTTGACATCTGTACACTAAGTAAATCATGCATTTATAAACCCCACGCAACAATTCTGTTACCATGAATAAGTTAAGCACCTGCAAGCATCATAATTACTGTAGAACACTTCATAGCCAGACAGAACTTGGATAGATAATCATAATCATATGTTTAACATGATTTTATAAGACAAAATAAGTGCATGTCTTCCACAACGTTATTAATACATCGATGAACATTTATAGGAAAACTATACATGAACACATCAATAAAAGTCAGAAACATTAACTAACGGTCACATGGCTTTAAACCAGCACTGCAGAGTTTAGCCTCCTGATACTAACCCCAGCCTCCTGTCAGAATGTTAGAAAATCTTTAGAAAATGCAGTGACATCTCTAATTCATTGTCAGCAGGGAACATTTAATGTTAAAGGAAACTGTTAATTGTACATTCAATAAGTTATTACTAGTTTGTCTTTTTGGGTCTTGAACGAAAGTTGTGTTTCAGATATTTTTTCTCACGTTTTGCTCTTCTTCATGTTTCTTACTGTCGTCCTTTTTCCCTTTTTACTTCATCTGCGTGAAAATTGGAGTAACCAAATTTTATCATTTTTGATATCAATGCTGCCATAATTACCTCATGTCAGCATGCTGAACTGCGTTCACCAACAAATCACTTGTGGTGCCTGTCTTGTGCACACAGAACAGCATTTTTGATGTTCTGATTAGTGCAGTCAGAAACACGATTGTGGAAGCAGTGATGACAGAAGAACCAAGGTGGAAACTAATATTGCAGGGATGGACCGTGCGACTTTACAAGTAATTTATATTAAGTCTAAGTCAAGTTTCAAGACAACCATATCGCAGTCTACATCAAGTCAAGTCTTTTTCATTAACTGGAAAGCAAGTCTAAGTCATAAAAACTGAGATTCAAGTTTGACTCAAGTCAAGTTACATGACTTGAGTCACCCACCTCTGGTTTCATGGAATGAAAAGAAGTAGTATGTGTTCATAAAAGCTGTTTTCCAAAATGTTCAGCTGTAGACATCCGGTCAATAGTTCATTTGTAGTCATCAAACATCACACACACACACACACAGTCCATGTATTCATAACTTTATGGGTACTTTCCCTTAATTTCTATGGACATAACCCTAATCTCACTTAAGACAACCATAGCTCCTACCCACCCCTAGCCTTAACCATAAGTAACCAAACAAAATACAAGACTTTATGATTGCAGTCATAGACTTTTATAAAACTGAGGTTACTCTTGTAGAGACCGAAAAAAATTTCCCCACAAGATAAAAAAGTCACAGGTTTTTATCACATTGTGAGGAAATCTGGTCCCCACAATGCTATAATTACAAACACAAAAAATCCTAAACAAAACCTTTAGTGATTTTTCTGCAACCCAGTGTGACAGCTAGTTTGGAAAATCAATTATATTAACACAACATTAAACATAGCCCCAAGGTTACTACAGAATGAAATGTCTTGTTTATTTGAGTCACTGTCATGTGGCTTTTATTTTGCTGCAGAATTTGCTGGCCAGATTCAGAATGAGGTCCATGTAAAATCCCCTTGGAAAGATCAGGCACTGTCCAGAAATTCAGATTAAAGACTCAGGCTCAGGTTTGGTCAGGCTCATAAACTGAAAGAAACAACAATAATATCTGCTAGATATAGAAATGCTGCATATAATATTGTACAGATGGTTCAGGGATATTGTTGGAAACTACAGAAACACTCACACAGAGACTCAGTGAACACAGCTGTGGCCCAAAATAATATGACAATGTCCTAAACCCTCTTCCAGTGTGACTTCATCATTGCGGATTGTTCTGGTGCAGAAAGTTAGCGTTTTGGTTTTATTAGACATATCCCAGGGTCTCATAAAAAAAAAAAAAAAACGCCAATCAGAGATTGCGATGCTTTATGTATGTGTCTCACCCCTCCTTGGATTGCTACCTTATCGTGGTGGAGGGGTTTGCGTGCCTCCGTGAACCTGGGGGCTATGTTGTCGGG
>JAODJU010000095.1:14165777-14177306 GCA_026776725.1 Gnathonemus echidnorhynchus | reverse complement strand
ACGACATGATAGCTATCCTATACTCCAGTGATTAACCAAAGCGTTCACACACTGCTGACCTGAATGTGTTCAGGAGCGTTTTGTCTACGACATGATAGCTATCCTATACTCCAGTGATTAACCAAAGCGTTCACACACTGCTGACCTGAATGTGTTCAGGAGCTCTGCAGTCTCAGGGTTATTATCCCGCTTGAGCTAATGAAACTATTCCAACTTATACCAATGGCAAAGTACATGGCCTGCCTTTACTTTAAATTGAATAATAATTTTGTGATTTACATGTGTTATAGCCAGTGTTGGTAGTAACGCATTACAAAGTAACACATTACTATAATTCCACTACTTTTGGCAATGAGTAAAGTAACTACCTTTTCAAAGTAAATAACACTGTTAAAAGTACTGAAATTTAAATGGCCTCATTACTCATTTTATCTTGCTGGAAAATATTAATTGACAAACATAGCCTATTCCCCAAATTTCCTGTTTATGATCTAAGATTCAACCTTTCGGTGGTGAAATGAATGGGTGATATTAGATACAGTGATAATTGAATTGTCTCCCACTTTCACAGCAGCAACATAATATAACTACCCAAACAGCACAAGCCATCTAACTGGCTTCAGTTGTCAAATATCACCTCTTAACTTGTACCTTGGGTCCCATGGACGCCCGAGCCTAATCATCTACATGGTGATAGTAGGAGCTGTCATAAAGTGAACTTCAGGCTAATGTTTTTGTCTCAACTTCTATAGCTCCTGGTTTCTGATTGCTCATTGTAGATTTTTTTCCTGAAATATCCTAGACAGTTATTTCAGTTTTGATGTAAACTTACTGAAATTAATGTTGTAACTTGATGCTTCAATATGCTTTGTTGCTATTGATTCATTTCGATCCTCTATGTGGAGCCCAAATAACGAAAAATGTCATTATCCAAAATCTTGTGGCTTGCACTAGGAATTAGAATACTAGGAATATTAGAGTTCATAATCAAAATTGTTGGTGTAATTGTAGTCCAAAAATAACAATTACTGAATTGTTACATCTGTGACAAGGTCAGCCAAAACTGCCAGAGGCTACCAGTGAGCAACAAATTATAATGCGGAAATCGGCTCCACAGTTTAATTTTTGTTTTTATTTTTTGGGTGGGGGGTTCTACAATAGATTTTGCCAACTCGAAGGGGGGGGGGAGTTCCCACAGACCCAACGACCTACTGGGCAAATGCGTGGTACACCGGATTGCCAGTCCGGCGTGGCACACCGGATTGCCAGTCCGGCCCTGCTCCTGGCTATCAAGTTAGTCTTAGCAGAGTGGAGGGGTTCCTCCATGAGGTAAAACACCTTCATTTAAACTCTACCCTGCTTGGTTAAACCTTTTTTTTTCTTTTTTTAAAATCAATTTTTCATTTCATTTTCACTATTTTCTTAGCACTAGGGTTCAAGAATGCTAAGGCTGTTGCTTTCTATTGTCATTTTTGTAGTGTAGAGGAAAATCTGCAAAGGAACATGTGGCTGTCTTGAATACTGAAAACAGCGTCATAAGAATGTAATCAAACATGAGTTCAGCATGTAACTAAGATTTAGTTTGTGGTTAATTAATACAAGTAATAGCATTATACTATATTATTTGTGCTCCCTCAAGGAAAGTGTTACCCAATTGAGATTAATATAAATGATAATGTATCACAATAAATATCACAAAGGTTTTAATATATCATCACAGATTAAGGTGGATGGGTCAAGCCTGGCACTAAATTAAATGGTTACCAGAAGAACTTCCTAGGTTTCTTAGACTAGTACAGTGATACAGTACAAGTTCAGTAAAATGTATTTATGCTTTAAGACTCGTTTCCAGTTTGTTTATTTAATAAATATAGCTTAAAAGTAATTTTGATGTGTGCCATGAAAAAGCACTGTTTAATTCTTCATCCATTTTATCTAATTTATATGATCTAATTGAACTCTTCTGTTGTTTGCAGACCTCTTTATTGTTTTAATTATTTTAAAAGGACATTACCCAAAGCATCCGGCAGACATTAAATGTGTTTCCTGCAAGACTTTCATAATTACCAAATTCATCTACATTAATTTAATAAAATGTAATTAACAATGTGGTGCGAAGAGCCCTGGGGCCCCTTCAGAGGAGTGTACCACTTAAGATTATTTGCTGTGAAATCGCAACTTAGATTATTCACATTTGCCCATATGCTGGCGGCATGCAAATTAAACAACTGTGAACCATATTCTCTATTAAATCTGTTCCTGAACAGCTTTTGCAAGAAGGATTTCAATGCCTGCACACAGGGCTAATTTTGCGAAAATGTGTAATGAACAGCTCCTCTTTATCCATCCATTCATCTTCCGTACCACTTTACCGAGAACAGGGTGGCAGTAAACTAATCCCAAGAAACCTATAGCACAAGGCAGGGGACACTCTGAATGGGACGTCAGTCCATCACAAGGAACACACCTAAATACATACACATACTATAGGCAATTTAGAGAACAACCCTAAGTGAGACCAGTTCTCCTAACCATGTCTTTGGACAGAAGAAGGAAATCGGAGTACCTGAGGTAAGTTGCAGACAATGCTGCAGCCTCCCAACTGTATTCTCCACAGTGTTCAATTGTTCTGGTGACATGGTCTTCTCTCATGGAAGCTAAATGCCACCTGTCATTGTCACGTCTGACGGTGAAGTAGTGCACGATTGTATTCTCCATTTAATTTATGCAGTCAGTACAATTCTGACTTTTTCCTTTCTCCCATAAATCCTTAATTTTCTAATCCTCTGAATTACAAGATCATACAGGGTACAACAATAAAAACTGGGCCCCACGGAGTGCTGTCAAATTTGAAAGGATTTCTAAAATGGTGTGCTGTTTTAGATT
The DNA here is from genome assembly GCA_026776725.1 of Gnathonemus echidnorhynchus. Lineage (NCBI taxonomy): Eukaryota > Metazoa > Chordata > Actinopteri > Osteoglossiformes > Mormyridae > Gnathonemus > Gnathonemus echidnorhynchus. The sequence goes on along the minus strand of JAODJU010000095.1, from coordinate 14,174,420 downwards.
TTGTCTCTCATGTGACATATATATTCCTAGAGGTACAAAGGTAAATAATAACAAATGCATTTTATCACCAAGCAAGTGAAGCAAAATAATTCCTCTTCATTCGGACTTGGCATTTACTAAATTCACATTCTGGAGCCAGTGATAAATGGAAGCTTGTGCTCTGCTTCATGAACAACTTGCTTATTCATGAACCTTCATGTACAATTTGCTGCATTTTTGTATTTTTTGAACCCACTAGATGGTGCTCTTGGGTTGCTTTGGGGCATGCTTTGAGCACTTTTATAGCACCATCTAGTGGGTTCTGAAAGTACAGCAAATGGTTCATGAAGCTTCTTTAGGCCATCAATATCTACAGCTATGTTATGTGGTTCTGTTTGCTGTCCCAGTCATACAGTGAAACTCACCAATGGAGAACACTTGTTGATGCCTTTTTATAAACCATGAGTGATAATCCATCCATCTTTCCATACAGCTTTTTGAGTCTGAAGCCTATCTTGGGAGACACAGGGAAGGGCAAGCCATGTGTGGTATACTGGTCCATTGCAGGACACCCATCCTGTCCACTGTGGTGGTATGGGTGGCCCTCCCGGATGGAACAGGTGGCCCACCGATTCAGTATTCAGAGTGAGTGATACAGTATGATAAAATGATTGTGTCTGACAGGTATGTGCATGCATGGTTAGATCAATTGGAGGGAATGTGCTGTTGAGAGGCAAACAGATTTTTCCTTCTCTTTATTCTCTTGGTCTTAATTTAAAAACTGATAAAAAAAAATATGTAGCTGAGTCTGTAGTGTGATTTTGTCATCAAATTAAATGTTTTGTGAATGGCCCATCTGATTTTCTGTCAGCCTATCCACTGCTATTATTTCTGGCCCTGCTATTGTGTCTTGTTGACAACTTAGAAATACAGTGGTACCTTGGTTCTCAAACTTAATCCATTCCGGACTCCGGATCGAATCATAAAAAGTTTCTAATCTAATCACACATATCTAATCACAAGTATTTAATCACACATAATTTGAACTGTGGAAAAAACCAAGATGTTGTTCAAACCCTCAGAGAACATACCATTTCCACAAAGCCAGATAAGGGCAGGTTTTGAATCCTTAACCCCACAGTTGTGAGGCTACAGTGCTACCCACTGCGTCACCCTACCCAATAGCAATCAGTTTTGTTTATATATGACTCTAATATACTTGGTTTAATATGCATTATATATTGTATCAGGCACAAACTCAGAAGCACACAGGCAACAAGGTTGCATTACTGAGAATTCTGATGAGGCAAGGTTTATTGGTCTCACAAATCAAATCCACCAGTGAGGAGTAGGAGATGGGTTTCAGCTGTCCTAAAGCAGTAATGGATTCTGTCGAAAAGGGGAGTGCATGGACATGGCTGAGGTTGCACCTGTACTTGTTTGTGATTTTACCTAGGAGAGAGAGAGATAACAGGAATGCAGGATGTCTGCAGAAATCCAGATGTGAAATTTAAGATTTTTAAGACCTTTTTAATGCCATTTCAAGCCAAATATAACCCTGAACTGTAAGCAGAAATATGCTTTACCAGAATCAATACCGATATATTTACACTATGGCGACTACACTGTTCATTCACGTCATTTACAATGTGATGACCAAGGCATGGCTGTCTCAATTATAAGAAATCCTGCTACTAATAAATTTCACTCAAAACAGAGGAACAACTGCCTTAGATTTTGACATGTAATGTCCCATTCTCCAACATTATGAGGAATTTAAAATGGCAGATTTAACAGATTCTTGAATATTTAAAATTACATTTTCCCATGGATTGCTGCTTCAAGGATAATGCCTTAGACAGGTTGCCTAGTTAATGTGTGGCCTGATAGCTGCAACAACCCATGCAACTTTAGCAAAAATTGATGAACTTCTGCGTTAATGGTATCAAATTTTATCAAAACAAAGGGGTAAACTACAAACTGAGTTTAACATACACCCTTCAAAACCCATTCAATATTCCTTTATCCATCACTCTCTCTCTCACACACACACACACACACACACACACACACACACAGAACACTACAGGTTTGTAATTATATCTTTGTGGGGACTCTCCATTCATTTCTATGGGGAAAACCCCTACCCAGCCCTAACCTTAACCATAAGTAACCAACCAAAATAGGACATTTTTTTTTTTTTTTTTTGCATTCACAGATATTTATAAAACTGAGGCTATCCAAATGGGTACCTGAAAAAATGTCCCCAAAAATGAATAAGTTTCAGGTTTTACCATACTTTGGCGTCCCCAAATGTGATATATGCAAATCCACACACGCGTATATATACACACACACACACGCGTACACACACACACACACACACACACACAGAGGAAGATAACAAAAGTATTGACATTCATGCTTTTTTATAATTACACAATTAAAAGTGCAAAGGGTAGAATAAATGAAATAATAACCATAAAACTAAACGAGACAGACATGTCAAACAAAGGGTGGTTTAAGCCATGGACGATGGGGGATAATGCACACCACTTGATTTTTTAATTATATATTTTTATACATCTTTATTAATAATTGTAGTGTCCATTCACCACCAGTGCCTTTAAGCAAGTGACAGCTACTGAATCTGAAATGCACATGCTAACATTCTAACATTAATTAAAATATGCCCATAAAGTAATCGAGGGAAATGGAACGCAGCATTAGCGCTTTCCAGATGGGTGTGGCTTAGCCTGGGGTGATTGATTGTCAGCTAACTTAATGGTGGTGACATTTTTGACAGGTAGCCACCATCCATAGTGCTGAAGGAGATGTGTGGTCTCCTGTCAGTCAGCTGGAACAGCAATGGAGGAGTTGTTACCCCCCCCCCTTCATAGACACTCCCTACTGGGGGGCAGTTCAGAGCACATGGAGACACAACAGATGTATCTGAAATGGCATAATGCCACTGGTGCCTTTAACCCCTTCATCTAGAAAATAAGGGAAAATTTAGGTACCTAAACGCTTTAACTCTACATTGTTTATAAATCAGGCAGTGGTGGAATTATCAAATACATATTTATGTCAATTTCCTGCAGTAGAAGATCCCCAAACTTCAGCATTACTACTGTTCTGAGAGCACATGTTTAACTCAGCAGCACTATGAGGTCATTCTGGGTCAATGGGGTGATCATGGTTCAATCTAAGGTGGCCACACCCACCCCTTGCCACCCCCCCAGATCTGCGTAATTACCTTGGATGTTAGGTGGTCTTTAGGATCCTCACTCGGCAAAGTTCCAGATCTCCAGGGCTCCTTCTTTCTGGGATTTAACTACCGCCAGGATGGTTTCAACCTCCTCTAACCACCAGCAGTGACTTCCTTTGGCGCATCACACCTTTTGGTCTCACTAATGGGCCGTCGCATCATCACTGCTAACGCATCAGGAAAGCAATGGGACAGTCAGCACTCTACACAGCAGCAGTCACTGTCACCACCAGAGAAGCCGTAAAACCCATAACGCAGTCGGGTTTGTCATATGTTTTTGTGCTCATTGACTTAAGTATTGGTTTTGATAAATGAATTTTGTGAAATTAATCTTAATTTCACATTGGTAATAAAATAAAAGCCTCACTTTAAAACAAATACCAAAAGGATCAATCGCTTTAATCACTATTACAGTTGGGTACGGGCAGTCGTATTGTTTTCAAAAGACATAAAAAGTGATATAGGTAAAGTTTTCTCATTAATATTATGTCTGTTCAAGCAACAATGCAAACGGAATGAGAAGCCGCTTCAGCTGAAAATTGTGCATTGTATAGTTAATTTCAAATAAAATGTACCTTTTTAATTCTTTCACCTTGGTTGATTTGTATAAGATATAAAATTACTTTATAGAGTTGTTAAAAAGTGGAAGTTAAAGCACCAATAAACTACATCTATTTATCCAACATTTTATAAAATACCTACTACATTTTAAAACTTTCCAGCTTCATCATTTCTCAACAGAGCAGCCACTCTTAGGAACATTATAGCTTTTTTGGTTGAGGGTGTTAGATTTGCTGCTGATTAGTTAACACTAATAGCACATAAACGCAAAGAAAAGGTAAGTATATGCTGAAGTATGTTAAGGGAGTTGGCCGTGGGAAATGGCAGTTCGGGTGTTTAGAAGGGAGAAACTTGGGAGAACAAGGAGATAAAACTTTGATAGTACCCCAACTTAACTATGGTCTGACAAAGTTGATCCAGTCCCCACAGATCTTCCAAAGCCTTCCAGAATCTTCTGCTTTGCTTTGGATAACTTTGGATAACTTTTCAAATGAATAAGCACATCATCTACTGCAAAGGCTGCATCATAGGGTCCATGAGGTCTCAGGGCCTCAGCCATAAGAGGCCCCATGCACCCAAAGGGGAAGATCGCTTATTGCCAGTGTGATTAGCAGTATGAAATGCAGTCTCCTCCTGGCCACAGGGAACAGTGGAACCTGCCAGTAGCCCTTAGTGAGATTGTTCAATGCTTTCTAGGTAGCTGGTAGACGAGAGAGAAAGGGAGAGACAAAGGACCCAGCAAGCACAAAAAAGCAATATGCGCATTAAAAAGAAAAGCATAACAACACTAACCTGAACCTGACCTGATCTCGAAACTGAATATAAAAAACTGACCCATACTGAGTCCAAAATCCAGTCGGGCTCTGGTCATGTTGCAGACCTCAAGTTGTTTTAAGATATTTGACTGACCTCAAAAAACAGTAAAAATCATTATAGACCCATTGCCACAGGTATATAAAGTCAAGCACCTAGTCATGCATTTAGGTTTATAGACATTTGTGAAAGATTGGGTCATTCTGAAGAGCTCAGTGAATTCAAGTGTGATGCCTCTTTTGCAGTAAATCACTTTGTGAAATTTCTTCCCTGCTAGATATTCTACGGTTAAATGTAAGTGTTATTATTGTAAAATGGAACCATTTAAGAACAACAGAAACACAGCCAAGAAGTGTCAGACCATGTAAAGTAACAGAGTGGGGTCACTTAGTGCTGAGGCATATAGTGTGTAAAAGTCTTCAACACTTTCTTTACTCAATAACTGCAGAATTCCAAACTTCCTCTTGCATTAACTCCAGCACAAAAACTGTGCACCAGGAGCTTCATGGAATGGGCTCCCATGGCTGAGCAGCTGCATGCAAGCCTCACATCACCCAGCACAATGCCAAATGTCAGATGGAGTGGCGTAAAGCACACCGCCACTGCACTCTGGAGCAGTGGAAATGTGTTCTATAGAGTGACAAATCATGCTTCTCTGTCTGACAGTCTGATGGATGAGTTTGGGTTTGACAGATGCCAGGAGAACATTACCTGTCTGACTGCATTGTGGCAACTGTAGAGTTTGGTGGAGGAGGGATAATGGTATGGGGTTGTTTTTCAGGGGTTGGGTTCAGCCCCTTCATTCCTATGAAGGGAACTCTTAATGCTTCAGCATACCAAGACATTTTGGACAATTGTATATTTCCAATTTTGTGCGAAGTTTGCGGAAGGCCCTATTCTGTTCCAGCATGACTGTGCCCCAGTGCACAAAGCAAGGACCAGAAAAACATGGTTGGGTGAATTTAGTTTGGAAGAACTTGACTGACCCGTACAAAGAGCCCTGACTTCAACCCCATCAAATACCTTTGGGATAAATTAGAATGGAGATTGCGAGCCAGGTCTTCTTGTCCAACATCAGTGCCTGAACTCACAAAGGCACTTTTGGACGAATGGGAGAAAAAGTCCCACAGACACACTCCAAAATCTTGTGGAAAGCCTTCTCCGAAGAGTGGCAGCTGTTATAGCTGCAAAGAGGGGACCAGCTCCATATTGATGCCATAAAAGTTCCTGTAGGTGTAATGGCCAGAGGTCCCAATCCTTTTGTCCATATAGTGTATATACATGATATGATGTTGAGCAGGATTATAGATGAATATGAATTTTTTCACGGTTATGCAAATGGGCAATAGTTTCTTACATATGTATGGCCCAAAGATAATTTGGCATGTTTCGGCACTCACACGTACATGTATCTGTTACCTATAGAATGTTTTGATTAAAAGGAAAAATAAATACTGCTTTTGTTCATTTAAGCATTTTCTGAAGAAAAATGTGTTATTGAAAGAGATGGCTGGCATTTGCTGCCACAGTGGGAGATTTTGGTTGTTATAAATGTGCTCTTTGTATAGTTGGGTGTTTCAATATTGTCTCCTCAAAGCTGAAATTGTTAAGCTGGCATCTTAATGAGATACGTTGTGTTAAATATCATTTGTAAATACTTGTTTTATAATTTTTATTTTACTGTGATTCATTAATGAATATCCTTATGACTGCTAAAAAGCTTTCTAAACCAGAAAAGTCATATTAACAGTGAATGGTTAACAAATATCACATTTGGCAGAAAAATAGTTTTATAGAGCGGCAAAATGCATTGAATTTCACAAAAAATAACAGAGCAGTTGTATAAAAGGTAAGTGTGACTGAAAAGGCAGCACAGTCATTTTCAACAGAACGTTAAAACGATGGTGCTGTATTCATGTCACTGTCTTGTTTCATCTAGAAATGACGGGGTGGTTCTTACAGTCTTAATTTAAGCCAGAAATTCCAGGCTCGATATAGATGGAACAGTGCGCATTGCTCAGGGCTCAGTCTTGTCACTTGTCTTGTCGCTTTTCCTGTCAGCCAAAATCCCATCCCCGAATCCATGTTTAATCTATACTGACGTCTTGTCTTTGGTTTTGTTGTTGTTGTGATTCTGTACTGTAGTTGTTCTCCCTTTCATTCTAGTTTCTTTGCCTAGGTTCTCTGCCCCCGGTTCCATCATTCTACTCCAATGGAGTTCTTCTCCATGAGCACCAGTCAGCTTGGGTCTCTTCAGTTGCTTTTTTCCGCCGTACTGTTTTTCCCAAATGACTCAGGAACTTGGAGTGGAAACCTGGCAATAGAAACCTTTGTACCACAAAATATCTTCCTGTGCTTATACGTTCATACCTTGTGGCTAATGAGGAGTTTCTCAAATGTGGGCTGATGTGCCAAAGGACAAAATAATCATGGAGATCCTCTTCTGTTCTAAAAATGTGACTGATTGAGACACAATTAGACCCTTTCCATTCATTGTTTTCTGTCTACTCAGTCCAAATGAAGAAACTTTTCATCATTAAATGAGATGCCCCACACATGCATGTAGCTAACAGAGGGAAGGATGTTTCTCTTTTTAGCCGACACACAAAAGACCATGATCAGCAGACACAGTAAATAATGGCCTTTACAACCCAGCGAACATGAGGTTTACAGCATTCAGCTGTCATTCCAAAAAGGAGGATCTGAAGGAGAATGTCATATATCAGAGGTGTGAACAGACAGTCAACATAAAACAAAACGACTACTGCAGAAAAGTAATTCCTTCCATACAGTGAAGTTTATCAGTGTTTTTATGGTGGCAGAAGTGTGCCACATTGCACACTTATCTTTATGCCAAAATAGCTTCTTTAGTATTGTACTATGTCAGCCCTTTTCAAACACTGAATTCTGATACATTGACTTATAGTATTATACAGATTGTCTCTCTGATTTTAATCAATATCCTGGCAAATTTAGATTACCTGGCTGCCACAGAATAGATAATCCTTAATTCAGTACATTTCCCAGTTTTGTATTTGACATTACAAAGCTGTTCAAGGGTGTTTTGTTTTTTATTATTTAAAGAGGGAAAGAAATATAAGAGGTTGATCATAAATCAGCAGCATACCACTTGCTCTTCAGACTAGAAAATCCATCTGAAGCTAAGTGGTGTTGAGCCTGGCCAGTACTTGAATGAGAGACCAATTAGGAAAGTTGGATTGCTGATGGAAGAGATGTTAATTGATGTGGCCAGCAGGTCACCCCCTCCTGTGGCCTGTGTGGATCCCAATGTCCCAGTGCAATGATGGGACCCTATGTTATAAAAATGGTGCTGTCCTTTGGATGAGATGTAAAACTGAGGTCCTGACTCTCTGAGGTCATAAATGATCTCTGGGCATCTTTTGAAGGAGTATCTGGCCTCCTAATCGTCCCCTATATCTAACTGGTGACTTCTCTTTTACTTTTTAAGTAAAAGTACTCACACAATGGTTTGTCTCAATGTCTGGGGTCTGCCATTTTGTAAAAGAATAGTAGGTATACTGACTTACGCCTCTACTGATGTCATTGCTCGTAATAATTCCAAGCAACTATACAGTATATGTGTATTGGAAAGTTTGGTGTGCTTATTGTGTGTGAGATGTGAACTGGGGTCCTTGGGCTGTGAGGCAGTGGTGCTAACCAGTCTGCTACTTCTGAAGCTAAGCAGGATTTGGTCTTGTCAGTGTTTGGATGGAAGTGTAGTTGGGTTGTTGGTCTGGGAAGATCCTGGTTCTATACTGTAAGACCTCATAGAGGGTTGTTTGGTATCTTTTGGAAAAAGTAGGGGTGATGACCAGACTAAAATCTGGCCAGGGTGTCTGGGACTAACTGAGCAGTGCACACACACAGGGAGCCTTAGGGGTGGGGGGAGACTTGAACCCTGGTCTTTGGGCTTTAAGGCAGCACTGCTAACCACTGTGCTATCTGGCCACCCCCTCCTACTGTCTGCTGTAGTTAACTGATGTAGTTAATGAGGCTCCAGC
>JAODJU010000095.1:14141404-14154172 GCA_026776725.1 Gnathonemus echidnorhynchus | reverse complement strand
TATCTAGCTGAATGCGCTCTGGTTGATGCAGGTACCATGCTCTAGACTTATAGAGTGAATGCATGTAGTTATCTAGCTGAATGCGCTCTGGTTGATGCAGGTACCATGCTCTAGACTTATAGAGTGAATGCATGTAGTTATCTAGCCTGCTGCTCAGCCAAATGTTCTGTTTGCAGTATTTTTGAATCCACTATCTCTTCTCCAGGCTTTAGAGACCGTCTGTTAATTCCATTACTACTCAGTGCTTTATTACTGAACCCTGTAAATCCATGATTTAATTGAGATTTGAGCTGTCCTAAATACTGTTCATCACTTAGTGTATGAGTTTCACAATACCACTACCCATTTCTAAAAATAGATGGAATACATTGCAGATACTTTAGTGTGTTCAGAGAATTTATATAGGTACATATTGTATGGAGTGCCGCAGGATGCTTGATTTCTGCCCCCTGGTGTATCTGTGGATCTTGCGTGTTTTCCTCCTGCTCATGTGGTTTTCCTCTTGAGACTCTACTCACTTCCCACAGTCCAAAGTTATATAGTTAGATGAATTAGTGTCTCAAAGTTTTCCTTAGTGTAGAAATAAATATGTGTCCATTGATGGACTGGCACGGTGGTCAAGGGAGTCCTCTTCCTTGTGCCCTGTGCTTACTGGGATAGACTCCAGGGTCACTGCGACCCTGCACTGGATAAGCAGCTATGGAGAATGGATGCATGCAGTGTTTGTCTTTATATTGAAGGATTAAGATGTGTTCTCCTTGTAAATAAACAGAGTTCAGTTGCAGATCATTCTACAATGTCCTGAGCCATACTTTTTAGAGAACCAACAGATGAAGTGTCCCACACGTCTTGTGTGATTTTTGTGTGAGTATAGCCTCATTCTGACTGTTACAATGGGCTTTCCTATTCTTACAAGCATTTTAACTCTCTGAAAGAAAACAGAAACTGCCGGCACTTTGGAACAATTTCTGTTCGGCAGTATAAAGCTGAACATCAAAGTTAGAGCAAGAGTTCCATTGTTTAAGCAATTCATTCTGCGCAAAGCAAGGGGGGATCGATGAAGTGAAGCAGCGAGCCAAACACACATCAAATGTCCTGCAGTGAGCCTTGGGGCGAAAGCAATGTATTTTTGGAGGGGAGGAGGTGCTGAAGCTGTAGTGCAGTTGGGCACTGTGCACCAAGGAAGGGGGGGACCTTTTTGGCATTGTGTCATGTGGTGACTAATAGTGTCAAAGCAGAGCAGTGCTGTGTATAGCCACATACAATAAAAATCACAGATTTATACCTTCTAGTTAATGCCTAACTGAAAGACAGATTCATGTTTGAAACAGCCAGATTCCTCACATTTAAAACTGCTGCTGCACAGTTATTACTTCTTTGTTTATATGTTTATGTTTTTATTTTTTCTTTATTATTAGCAGTTCACATTTAACTAACAACACACCTTTCCAAAAATTAATTTTCAAATAGTTTGATAATATTGTTAAAATGTCTTAAGTTAATAATTGCTCCCTTATGGCATGCCTGCACCCAGTGGTAATACATTAGACCACTTCTGTATCATCATTTCATTTCTGCTTGCTGGGACCTTGCTGACCGCGTCCTCTACTTGCCCCTAAACAAAACATGCGCTCTCTCCTTGGTGTGTGAGCACTAATCAGCCCGTTTGACTTTTTTTTAACCACAAGTCACCAAGCAACAGGGTGAAGGAGGTGGCCTTTATGGTCATCACGTGACAAAATGGGGCTGCTTTCTTTGTGATGAGTCCCGTGTCCGAGCTTGTGGTAACAAAATCCCTTCCCTACTGGGATTACCCGGTTGAAAAGCTCTTGCACACATGTCCCTGTTTTCAGTCCTGATTTTTGTGCAGCTCCTGGGTGGCACCACTGCCCATTAGATACTGTATGCTTGTAGGGAAGGACAGACAGAAAAAAGCAGCAATCAAAAGCTGGGGTAACTGAGTCCATCATCAACTGGACCCAGATTTTTGGCCTCCAGCAGCATCTGGAGGAGGGATCCAGGGTACTGACATTAGCCGTCTCTTGGACCCCTGCTTGCAACATCTGGAGCACTCAATGCTTTTCATAAGATATTTTATGTACAATTTCATTTCTTATTTTATACTGTCTGTCCCTGTGTGCAGTGTGTGATTGTATCTGTGAGAATGCACACTGTGATGAACTAGAATCCCACCCAGAATGAGCCCTGCTTTCTGTACTACAATCTCACCATGATGCTATACTGGATAAGCAGTTGTGGAAGACAGATTTCTGTTATTTTCCTGATATAGTACTCATTTCTGTTCCTTGAAAAGTTTGGGAAGTTATTTTAACTTTTCCTAGTACATCTGTCTTTGTTTTGTTTCTATCCTGTATTTGTACACATCGATTGATTGGTTGATAAGAATGCAATTAAACACTCTGCTCCTTCATAATGGCTCTTAACATCCTTGTTTTGTTACATACGTATAATTATTTTCACCTTTTCCGGCTGCACTTCTTCCCATCTACTGGACTAAGGGTATTCTCACCAGGTTAATTGTGAAATCTTTTCTCTTTTTCTATGTGAGGAAAGTGCTATTGCTTTTGATTTTGCTTATAGTTTAATGAGACACTCCGGTGCCGTCAGTTGTGTCTGTCCTTTTCAGTCCCTGCACTAGTGTCAGTCATCTGGGAAGGATTATTAAAATCATCCTTTAATTTGGTAGAACATTTTAGTGGAAATCTGATCTTCTGAGATCTTCTGCTGGAGTAGTTAGTTCTATTCTGAGCCAGGAAACATGAAAGTGATCTCTGAAGTTCACCTTGAGACTTGTCAGGGCTGTTGCAGAAATGTTGCCCTGTGGATGCAAGAGAAGGTGAGTCTGGGGATTTTTAAAGTGGTTATTATTTCTGTTAGTTTGTCAATAATTCCAATGCACAACTGACTGATCTTTTCTCAAAATAACTGACATGAAACAGTACCATCCATCCACTATCTATACCACTTAATCCATCTGGGTCGCGGGGAAGATGAAGCAAATCCCAGCATCTTCGGGCGAGAGGCATGGTGCACCCTGGGCAGGTCGCCAGTCCACCACAAGGCATGAAACAGTACATTAAGCTAAATGTTTTTTGACTTTGGGCGGCACAGTGGCTCGGTGAGTGATACAGCAGCCATATGTCTCCCCTGGATCTGCTGCATATGGCCACCAGCATCGCGGCCGACCCCTGCCATCCCTCCCAAGGACTCTTCACCCCCCTTTAATCTGCAAGGAGATTCTGCCGCATCAGGAGCAGGTCTGCTAGCCTGTGCGATAGCTTCTTCCCCCAAGCAGTCCAGCTCCTAAAAACGCTATGCTGCCCCCTTCCACACTGGACTGTCTCCTTAACATCCTGCGCTGCCCTGCTTAGCTCCCCTTCTACTGAACAATGATTTATTCTCATTGCATACTTTCACAACTGCTCATATTTGCACAATGCAATAGTACAAGGAAATTGCACAGCAGTACATGTCTGCACTAACTATACTACACTGTCAGCATATTTGCACTGTTTCTCATAGTCCATAGTCTATTGTTGTATGATGTATATTGTATTGTCACAGCCTCCCTGATGTGCCCCCCCTCCTAAAAGTCTTTTTAGATCTCGTCTCACTGTGTGCTTTAATGTATATGGTCGAGATGATAATAAAGCTCTACTACTACTAACACCTGTTATGTGACACTTAATATGCAAAATAACAGCTAAAAAATTCACAAAATATTATAGTATTTTTATTTCAATCATCTTTAATCTCCCATGAATTTGTCAGCAAAAGCAGCTAAAAAAATGCCTATATCTTTTATTCAAGACATCTGTACATGGTTCGATCATCTGTCTAGGATGTCTCCTGGACGATTCCCAGGGGAGATGCTTTGGGCATGTCCAACCAGGAGGAGACCCTGGGACAGACCCAGGACATACTGGTGAGATAATATCTCTCGGCTGGAGGACCCGGAGGAGGTGAAAGGAGAGAGGGAGGCTTGGGCGTCCCTGCTCAGGCTGCTGCCCCCATGACCTCGATCCGGATGAGCAGCTGAAAGTGGATGGATGGATGGTCATTTGTCAAGAATCAGATAAGATGCAAATGAGCTGTGATTGAATTGATGGTGTACAATGTCATTACAATGTTCATTTATTATAGGGAAGAAAGGGCTCAAAGGAAGCCAAATAATATTTAAAATAATTGAACAGTATGTGTGTAACACAATAGGGATTATGGTCAATATGATTTACAATGGATGCCTCTGCAAAGATAACTTCAAGGAGAAGTCTAAGACGTATCATCAAACACACTGATATTCTAAATTAGTTCTTGTTGCTGAATTACAATATAATTGTAGCACAGTCTACAAAAGTGTTTCCTTAGCAACAGTCTTGGAAATCACTGCAGTAAGATGTTCTGTTATAATTGAAGTTGCATATGCAGAAGAAGGCAGTCAATCCACTAGAAACTGCTTTATTTTATCAGGAAACGTCTTTCTCGTGATGATAGTATATTGAATCTCAAATTGTTCTTTGAGTTCTGGCTGCCATCACAGCTCTGCTTCAATTATTTTTGGTCAATCATAGGCTTATAACACACTTAAAGAACAAGTCAAATTTGCACACCTGACACGTCTCAGTTCAGGTGCATAGCTAAATTTACCAATGAATTGTAGAATGTTCTTGTTTTATTGCATGTCTGTTAATGTAAATATACACAACATATCTTGACAGTTTTTTAAATTATCCATCTATCTTCCATAACTGCCAACCCAGTAGTGTGATGATTGTTTTAATTCATAATAATTGATCTTTATTATATGCAATATAATATGCACATACGGCTTGGTTCATTTAAAAAGAAAGTTGAATAATAATTTTATAGGTTATAAATGAAGTTTCCGTCAGAATTATAGCCATCCCACCAATACCCATATTGGTTAAGTCCTGCTCCAAAATATGATGTAATGACCTCATACTGCACTCACGGTCATGTGACTGCTCTGCTTCAAACTTTTCATTTCAGCTGTATTAACCAGGCATTCTGATCTTATAAGGGCCTCATTCAGCATGCTATCAGTATGTGAATTTCATTGCTTAGGTTTTTTCTCTTCCCCTGATGTAACTTCAGTGGGGTACTGAGTGTCTGCTGAAGCAACAATCCCGAAATTTTTCTTCGGACCAGAAAACATGGTTTGTTGGAGACAACATTTCATACTGATATTACAGCACTTACCAGTTAAGAAGAGAACAGTGCTCACAACCTTACTTGAGAATCAACAGTGGAGACCTTGTCAATCATCCATTACTCAGCACTGTCAACCAGTATGCCTGATGCTTTGAAGAACATTCTTTGATTAGTCCTTAAATCATTTGATTAGCCCTTAAATCATGAACATTACATTACTGATAAATGGTTTGTATAAGGAATTACAGTATAGTTATTATTTCAGCTTCCAACAGAAGCACAGGACACTCTTAAGAAAATGTAAAAACCAACCAGGAAAGATACAAACGCCACACACAAAATGTCAGGGAAAGATTTAAACCCACAACCCTGAAGGTGCAAGGTAACAGTACGACGTACTGCGCCTCATCATCATCATTATTATTATTATTATTATTATTATTATTATTGTAGCTAACAGTATGGTCAGGTAAAAACTACATAGATGTTTTCCCTAGAAGGGACAAAAAATTATTGTAAATTCCTTTTGCATTTCACCCAATTTGTTCAAGGCAGAGAGCAGCGATAAATTGTACTCTTCGGAAATAAAAGCCGTCCGATCGGGAGAATCCTAACAGTGTTGGGCGCGTAAAAGAAACGACAGTAAACGTAGACTGGTGAACCGTAGATAGATCCTGCGCATTTCTGAGAATTGTACTGAACAGAGCAATATCAATATCTACCCTAAAACTGACCAACAATCTCAAAACGAGTACTACAATAAAGTATAAAACAAATAGGTAAAATGTTAGTTATCAAAATAGTTACAAATAACCTGCTTACAACACAGAAACAATTCTGTTAGCACAGATTCTTTCCTCGCATATTGTTGGTTGATGTGCACGATCCGGTTAAAAGCCGCAAGCGCCGGTGACACCAAGCGAGGCCATCGCACATAACCAGCAAATAACTGGGAGAGCGGTGCGGTTCTGCACCTAATCGGAAAGCTGGCGTGTCGTGGGCAAGTCCCGTATGGAGGATACTATCTTCGGACTGGCGATCTCCTGACAATAGGAGCTGTCGCTACTGATGTACTGCGAGACAACTTACGGAGTTCGAGAGTAGAAGTGTTTTCGCGGATAAAGGCACCGGCGCAGTCATTTCTGCGGCACTGCAGGACAGGCCGGTCCAAGTTTTCAGTAAGATCGCGGAGTTGAAAGGCGCACCTCGCAACTTTAAATTCCTGTATTCTCTGTGTATTTGTGAATACTGGTCGTGCCGCTGAAATTCGGCATTTGAGCATTTGACGCCAAAGAAAAACGAAGTAGCGTTAATTCGACAGACACTACACAGCGTTTATAAAATATAATGTAAACAATCATTTAGTTTCTATGCGGACATAAGAATTAGCTGAATGCGTACGATCTTAGGCGGTACGTTGAAATAAGCCGGGCGCTCATTGCTGACTGCACAGTTTCTTAAAGGGGGATAACTGGGAAAGAGGACCAAACACTGGGCATGGTTTTTTCGTCTTCTTTAGTGGTCCATCTCAACTGTTTTTTTTTTTTATAAAACGGCACTGTGAAGGTCTGAGGAGTGAATGACCTGCGCCGGAATTTTTATCTCTTGGAAAACAATAACAACGTAATAGCCTAATAATAATAATCTCTGCAAAAAATAAATAAAACTATAAATGACATCAGTGCAGGGATCACCAGCTCGAAAACAATGGAACCGGCCGGAATATAAATCAATCAACCTGGACTACTGTTTGTGATTCCACATCTTTTGATATAGAAGCATAAAATAAAATAAAACATAATTTGTTCTAACGTCTGAAGGGATAAAAAGGCAGCATAACTCATATATTTGTACTTCATGTGCTCAAATGAGAGATCCGTATTTGTTTTATACAGAATTTTTTAAGTTGTTTTTTTTAATTCATACATGCCTTTGTGAAGTAAACACCAAGAAAGTTTCCGACTTAAGGAAGAGGAAAAGAGGAAGCGCCACAAAAATGTATTTCATCAGTCTACTACAGGTAAGGAAAAGGAAACGCTAATTTAGAACTTTGTGTCATAGTAAGTTTAGTTGCTGCTTTTGTGCTGATTCGTCCATGACTTTGCTATGCTTTATAATTCTTTAGTAATATACTGTACATAGCCTACAATTAATAGTCCTGACAGACTACCATAGGTCGAAGTATCATACTCTTTATATAGGCTGCATTTACTATTTATTTTCCAGCGTTCAAGGGAAAACGAAATGGAAACTTTAATAGGTTTTCATTGAAACGTGGTAGAATTTCGGTGTAATGGTATATAAAACATATTAGCAAAGCGTTTTAAAGTTGGTATTGCGCCATCTAATATTACCGTCTAGGCACACACCATGTAGGCTATTCCGCCTATTCATAATCTCCGGTTAAAGCCGGTATGTAACACGGTATGTAGCGAATTTTGATTATCCTTCGGGTGTCCATAAATAGGCAATAGTAGTATATCACGCTACTGGGTTGGCAGTAGTATAGTATTATTATTGTTAATAATAATAAGAACTATAACAATTATAATTATTATTATCCTAGTAATTTTATTATTATTATTATTAATATTAATAATAATAATAATAATACTAATATATCTACAACTAATTCTATGTGCAGGTATTATTTCTACCAGACTGCCTAACTGAATTACTAACAGTACAGAAACGACTGCAAGTAGACGCTTAATGATGCGTTACTGTGACGCCAGTGCGGCATCACGCACGCACCATCCCCGTGCCCCAAATATTGCGGGGAGAAAATCGTGATCGCTGATCGTGACGTGTTTCTCGTGTGCAGCCGGGCATCTTGCAAGTGCCTGTTACTTCTCAATTCTTCTTTTGACTTTTAATTTAAACAAGTTAGTGCGTATACAGTGATACAATAATAAAAGGGCTCCAGTTATACTGAGGATTGCACGAAGCCAATTAGGCCGGGATCCTGCTGAGTTTTTAAACAAGGGTAGTCGAACCTCTCCCTATGCGCAATTGACGGGCATGAAAATAACATTATAATAGAACCATTGTTTTATTTTTGGCACGTGCATATTTAAGCACACATATCCCCTACCAAGGGAATTGATTTATAAGGACCCACGAAATGATTGTAGACCTAATTAATGCTTGAATTTGAGAAGCAGGCTACATATGTACGTTTTCTTCGCTGGATTCTCTCAAGAGTCTCTGGGGAGATCGTGGCGAGAGAAATAATTAGATTAATATTGAAAGATGGAAACTGAACCAAATGCTTATGCATGAGATTTAAGGTTTATTTAAAACCTTTGTTTTCACAAGTGTCACTGCTCAAGGCTAAATGTTCATTGACCGACATTCATTATTTCTGGAGTGTAATCATACGATGAAATTGTATTATTACCACCAACAGTGTGGATTAATTACCCTTTGCTAAATGAAAGCAATTATAAACACCAAATATCATTTAAGTAGACTTTCTATTCACTCTCAGAAGCACATTATTTTATATTGGTAGCAAATGGGTACTCCTGTGCCTTTTACAGTAACCATTAAATGTTTTAATATATTGGCAAAATGCTAAATTCCTAGATTTAAAATTATAAAATGAATTTTATTTAGCTGTAAAATCATCCATAAATGGACCCCAAGGTCGTTTTATCATATTCTTCTGCATGAGTGGTATTTTCAATTTTGTAATTTACCCTGGTTCAAAGTACTAACTTTCACAATACAAAACTGGCAATTACTTATAGCATTTCCCGATCTTCATTTTTTATATATTACGTATTTAAGTAAAATATTAAAATGGTAAAATATTTTTCTTAAGACTGATGCTTTAGAAGGTAAAGGTTTTAGCGGATTGTTCTACATCCGGTTAGTCTCAGTGTTGCCAACCTTGGTCAGCTGGCTGGCGTGAGTATGCACACGCATTTACTTGCATGTAACTGTTTTATTACCCTGTAAATAGTAAGTAGTGTCACGCCCTGCTTGTCCGATCCTCCCGTGTGCCACGCCCCCGCGCTACCTCGTGTGGAATCCCCGTGTTATCAGCTGTTTCTCGTTGTTGTTAAATAGTCCTGTGTACTATTGTCCGCGTTAAAGTCCGGTTATTGACGTCCGTCTTGCTTTTCTTCGATGTTCCTGTTTTGTCTCTCTTCTAATAATCCCTCGTTCACCCGGTCTCACGGCGTCTGTGCTGATTCCCCGCCAAAAGCCGTCACATGTAGAATTTGCAAACTACCCTAACGCTTTAAATGCAGCTAATTTCAAGTTTATAATGGAATAATACAGATTTGCTGTAAGATTTTTTTTCGTGTTACCGTGACAGTCAGAAAGTGTGAGTGTCATGCTAGATGCGTCGGAGTTGGCAACCATATAGTCTGCTGTAATGTTACTTTAAAGCAATAGCCTCCACAATCTTGTAGGAAGTGACAATGCTTATGGTGAGAAAACAAAGACATGACCTCAGTATTGATAATGAGTCTCCTGGTTTTTGTGATGTTTCATGGTTTAATTGCCAGTATATCACTCTCCTCCCTGTTTCCACCCTGGTTGCCAGTTCGAATCCCACCCTCGGCAGAATAGTAACATGTCTGTTGGGCCATTGAGCAAAAGCTCCTGGGGCACTGGAGGATTAGCTGGCCTGGCACTTGGACCCCAAGCTTCACTCTGTACTATATACATGTGTGTATCTCGAAGGAGATCAAGATGGGTTATGTGAAAAGAAGCATTCCGATGAAAACCATCATTTACTCAATCTTGAATCATCATGAAGAATGTTTACCTTAAGCTTTCAGTTACAATCCTGTTATATGTCAAATACGATGGATTGTTTTCTTTAAACAACAATGAAAAAAACTTAGACAACTTAAAACTGACCTGGAGGTTTTTTCAGAAAGTAATTTCTGAATCAATCTTACAGAATTTAAACAGTTTTACCAATATGTCGACATATTTGATATGAACAGGAAAAGGCACTGTGTAGTTGGAATGGCCCTAATTATTCTTGGTAAAACTTACAGCTTTCATCAGAGAAATACTGTATTTCTGAATGTGTATATTAAAAGATACCCTAAAACATGCAATGCAGTGACATTCACTACTGCATTAGCTCAGGATACTGAACAGAAAAATAAAACATTCAATATAAAGTTCAAGTTCAATTTTACAAAAGTGCAATATTGCATTTCTTAATTTTGCAATATTTTTCTTTGTTTCACCTACATTATCTATATTGTTTCATCTTATAATTAATAATCCATGTGGCCATGACCAGGAGACGCACATATTTGATAGATGGATGGATAAAATAACTTTAGATATTAAAAAGTAAAGGGTTTATTAGAAAATCCCACTAAACAAAGAGCATGCAATTGTGCAAGAAAACTTTGCGCTCTCTATCCAGCTTGTGATGCACAAGAGGCTGCTGTCGCAACGAAGTGTAAGTGACCCTGTTGCCAGTCGGAGAAAAATTGTGGGCCATTTTGGATGGATAATTTCATTTGTTCCTTTAAGCAATATGAATCTAAATAAATAAAATATGTTTTGCTTTGTTATATGCATTTATTGATTTAGTGTAAGTCATACTAATGTGACCAAACAGTTAAAGAATTGCCCAACATCCACAAATCATCCGTCTGTTTCCAGCAGAACCCCCTCCTCAGCTACTCTTCCTAACATCACTAACACTACTACTGTGCTACATTTGGCGAAACTCATAAAACTGGTGTTTTCCTTGCAGTCATCACTTTGCTGTCAGCTAGATGACTTCCTTTACTAGCTTCTCATTAACAGTTGTGTACAGACCAGTAATACGATCATCCTCGTTCTTTGTACATTATTATGATGCATACGCATGCTCATATTAGAGAACTGGGTGATGAATATTATGTGCATTTTCAGTTAGCCACTTCGATCATCCATCCATCCATTGTCATAACCGCTTGATCCCCACAGGGGTCGCGGGGGGCCCAGAGCCTATCCCGGGAACAACGGGCGCAGGCGGGAACCAACCCTGGGTGGGCACCAACACACCACAGGGCACACACACTCACACACACACACACTCACACACACACTCACACAGCCGCACTTACATGCGTACAACTACAGGGCCAATTTGGACACGCCAGTCAGCCTACCCTGCACGCTTTTGGACTATGGGAGGAAACCGGAGCCCACTTCAATTATTTAACACAAAAAAACATAAAAAATGAAATTTTGTTGACTGCCGTTATGTGGCCTGGAAAGGGTGAACAGCTATTGTACATCCGTGAAATGGCAAAGACAGAGTGGCACTATGTTCCAGCAGAATTAGGTCAGACCCTTGTTGATTCTGTCTTGGTTGCTCACAGTACCACAACAGTCCATTGAGAGGGACTTTCCAGTTTGTCAATCACCTGTAACCCTCTGTAGCTGCCTGAGTAAGGCTATAAAAGATGAAAGTGACAGCCCTGTATTCTCTCAGTTGCATAATTGTGATTGAATAGTACAACCACCAACCAAATAACTACACGGACAATAATTTTTGGCTCAACCACGCTTATTAGCACAATTGACTTGAGGTGATCAAAGAAGTGTGAAAAACAGGTGTATTCAGAGGTTGTAAAATATTTTATGAGTATAATTGTAATCCAACCATCTTGGACATTGTGAAATGTTTATAGAGACTGTATACTTCCAGATAAAAGAAAAAAAAGACATTTCTCATTCCTGATTAAAAGCAACCCATTCAGATCATTCCACATCGAAATCATTAGAGATGTTTGGCAACTTTAATGGTTGTTTGTAGTACACATATATAAGACCATTAAAACTTGATGTTGAAATTATTATCACTAACTACTAAAATTCATTATAACTAATGTATGGAAGACTCAGTGAGTACTACTGTTGCTTCATATCTATATAGGTTTCCTCCCGCAGCCTAAAGACACGCATTTAGGGGAGCTGCCGAGTGAGTGTGCATGTGTGCATGTGTGCAAGTGTGCATGTGTGCGTGTGTGCCTTGGGACCTTTGGGACAGCCTGGCATCATGTTCCTGGTGTCCCCCTTCCTTGTGCCCCATATTCTTGCTTGTATCTCTTGCATTGCCATTACTCATGTTTGTAGCTATAACTTGTTACCTGTGTGTAGGGGTGTAGCTAGAAATTCTGTACCCCTGACAAAAAGTCACTCGCGGCCCCATTACATTTTATAGTTTTATAATTTGATTTGTTCAAGGGCCCCCTCTAAATTTCTGGGCACCCAGAATCTGCCAGGGTATCCAAGCCCCTACTGCACCTGTGTGACTGTGCTGTCCAAACATCCATCCATCCATCCAAACATCCATCCATCCATCCATCCATCCATCGCTTGTCCTATTCAGGGTTGCAGGGAATTTGGAGCCAAACCTGGAGGCTGTGGGCACAAGGCAGGGATGGGGCACCAACCCAACACAGGGCACACTCACACACCATTCACTAACTCACACACCATTCACACAGTCACACACCATTCACACACTCACACACCATTCACTAACTCACACACCATTCACACAGTCACACACCATTCACACACTCACACACCATTCAC
>JAODJU010000095.1:14127220-14141304 GCA_026776725.1 Gnathonemus echidnorhynchus | reverse complement strand
ACAGTAACACACCATTCACACACTCACACACCATTCACTAACTCACACACCATTCACACAGTCACACACCATTCACTAACTCACACACCATTCACACACTCACACACCATTCACACAGTCACACACCATTCACACACTCACACACCATTCACTAACTCACACACTATTCACTCACTCACACACCATTCACACAGTCACACACCTTTCACTCACTCTCACACACACACACCATTCACACACTCACACACCATTCACACACTCACACACCATTCACTAACTCACACACCATTCACTCACTCACACACCATTCACACAGTCACACACCATTCACTCACTCACACACACACACGCCATTCACTCACTCACACACACACATGTGTAAACTTTTCCATTTTGAAGAATTTCTGATGCTTTCAGTAATTGTTTGGTTAACTTATTTTGGTCATACTGCCCTGTGAGGGTTCATTTTCCTGTGTTAGTTTAACAAACAGTATTAAAAAATAAACAGCCAGTAGTAGGTCTCAAATCATAAAGTTTAATATAATCTGTCAGAGGCCCATTCTTATGTATTTGTCTTTTTTACACGACTTAGTGAATAAACTCAGCGGCCTTTAGTTTTATTAACTGTACTCTGTTTTTACTTTATTGCTTCAGTAAAGGTGTAAAAAATCTCCCAAAAGAAATGGTCTAATTCTTACTACCTTTTTAAATGATTTCTGTGAAATAAAACTCCAAGCTTGTCATAATTGCCTTAAACCTTTAGTTTATTATTATTTTTAATACTACCCAGGAAGACTTAATCCACTATTTCCGCATTCATTACTGGAATCCAGCCATTTAAAATATTTTTCCTAGTCTCACTGATAATAAAGAAGCTGTTTACCAGCATCCAGCCTTAAGAGTCTTAAGATGCTCTTAAGATGTATGTGCGATGATGTGGTAAAACCTTATTTTCATGCCACAGCTGATAATTGCTATTATTAGCTGGTAGGTGTATTCTTTCAAGATCATGGAATAATAAGACCTTCAGTCTTTTAAGAATAATAATACATTAAATTTAAATATGAAGCAATAACCCAAAGACACTGTAGTCTGCCAGTTCTCATTATGTAATAGTGATGGGTGCAGATCCTGGGAAGATGCTGACCACTAGGACTATGGTGCACATTCCCAACAACTGCTTCCATGCAGCCGACTCCATGCTGCTTCAGCTAAACTGGAGGACAGGCAGCAAAGCATCCAGGAGACACAAAGGGAGGATTTGTGTGGCATGTAACTTTGCACGGATGTCTAGCCTATTTGCTAATTCTCAGTCCTCTCCTGGTTGTATTCTTACAATCTTGCAAGTCTATAGTCCTTTGCTTTGACTGTCACCTTTAAAAGCATTTGAAAGCACAGCACACGAATGGTACGAGTGTGTCCTTTATACTGAGCAATATATGTAGCATGCAAGTGGTATCGATTGGTTTGACCTGAGATTCTGATCTGGATGTCATACAAAAGCTTAGCATGTATCATTGATGGCATGTGTAAATGGCTTCTTTTGTTCTCCATAAAGAAATTATAGACTTACCAAAATATATACAGTACTAATGTTTCCAGATCTAAAATTTGTATTGAGTTTACAATGGGTTGTGTGACAAAACTACCTTTCAAATGATACATTAATATAATCCTTAGGGATATAAGATATCATGAATAGTCAGTGCCCAAAAATAAACAAAAAAGAAAAAAAAAGAAAAGAAAGAGAAAGGAAAAAAAACAGGAAAGTGTCAACAAAGTAACTTACTAAATATGTTGCTAAAACAGTCCAGCGGAATGTTGTATTAATCCTGACCTGAAATGAGCTTCAGATTCTTTTAAATAACTTCAGATGGCCGACTTTTTCTAATTTGTAGAATTTCAGGAGGCATCCAAGCCATGAATAATATTTCAATATGATGCTGCTGTTATTAATGCAATAGTTCCATCAAGTTCTACTGCGGGAGTAAATGGCTCAGATGTGGACTCCAGCTCTCGAGTGTGTGTGTGCATGAACGGGGAGCAGTTTCTGCTGCCTAGAAGCAAAATTGGAATCTGTTACTGATAATGTTTAAATTTATATTCAGTGAAAGTAATGTTGGAACGTGTTTCGGTGTGATTTCCTGCAAAGCAAGTTTTATTCTCTGAAACATTTATTTCGCAGGCAATCTTATTATGATGAAATGTCAAACTCAAAACAAATGTTTTTAAAAAAGATTTGGGCAGATCAAACAGAAATATTCAACATCAGCTGAACTGAATTCTTACTGCATCTTTTATGTAAATTAAAAACATAAACCAGCTTTTTTTGTAATTTAATAGAATATTGCCATGCAAAAAACAAGGGTTCCATCCTGGGGGTGATGCAGTGGCACAGTGGTTAGTGCTGTTGCATCACACTTCTGGGTCCAGGGTATAAATCTCTGTGTGGAGTTTGCATGTTCTCCCCATGTCATTGTGCAGTTCCCTATGAATACTCCAGTTTGAACACCCAGTCCAAAAACACAATGAGGCAAACTGGAATTACTAAATTATCCATAGGTGTGTGTGTGTGCACCTGCCCTACGATGGGTTCAATCAATCAGTCATTATTTATATTTCACGGTTTTAACCACAGGTTTACAAAGTGCTTTACTAACATTTTAAAAGAAGAAAAAGACAAAAAATACAAACCTCTAGACCCATCCTGGATTATTCCCCGTAGGCTGGGCTCTGGACCTCCATGACTCTGAATAGGACAAGCAGGTACATGAAATGGATGGGTGGATGGATGGATTCATCGCTTAACCAGTATCACGTGGTATGCTATGTCATGCAATGTTGAAGCTTGGAACTGAACTTCTAGATCTTATCCTGTAACAATGAAATATAATAGATAATCTTGAAAAGAAATAATCACTGCATTATGTGATAACTCAATAAAACATGACAAATTTTCATTACATAATGTGTAATGAACATGTGACAATGCATTATGCGACAACACTGCATTATGTATTAACACGACAAAAAAACGTAACATATTTTCATTTTCATTTCAATTTGGATAAATTTTTAGGGGTGTCCTTCCTGAAAGCTTTGTGACGCCAAGTGGTTTCTTATCCCGTACTGATCATCATTTGTTTATTAATGAGTGTTTCTTAAACCCTTTGTAACTAAAATAGTTTGTAACCTTATTCATAAATTACTGAGTGATTTCACCCACTCGTTATTTTCTATGTTTTTCTTTATTTGAACTGTTGCCTGCTATTCTGTCACAGACAGAAGTCAGCCGAAATGGATCACAAAAATATGTTGATGCTTTTTTTTGGACAACGTCACAAGAATTATGATAATTGTTATTATAATAATAATAGTAATAATAATAATAATAAAGTTAATGTTGCAGTATAAAATTATAATGTAGCCTTTAAATTTATTATATTTAGTTGAGTTTTAGTTTAGTTATGAGATTATCATAAAATATCAGCCCAAGTTCTGAATGCACTGCAACTTAGTTAACTTGCCTGTAAGATTGAAATATGTATGAAATGGTTAAAACAGTTTGGTTGCCAGTTTTGTAGACCAAAACCTGTCTATAAAAATAATATATCTTTGTGTAATTTCACATTTTCTAAGTGACATTTTCCCCCCCAGCTCCTTCTTCCGTACATACCCGCCCTTTAGTGCTGAATGTTTAAGTTGAATAAGTTGCTTTTGTATTGGATGCTACAAAGACAGGTTCATGTCCTATTTTTAGCTTAAAAGACACTTGAAAAGTTTAATATGCAATGACTCATATTTTTTATTATTTCTTAGCAATATCACTTCCATGTGAATCTCATTGTGGGGTTGGAATGACATTCATCTGAGCAGAAAGGTCAGAGAACGAGAAGATTATTTCTGACAGTGGACCTGGTGCCTCAATGCAGAAATCAATGATCAAATTGCAGGCTTGTTGAAATTTGTTTTAAATTAATTACCTCCGGTTAAGCTAACTGGTGTGTCTAAATTGCCCATTTAAAGATACTCTTTTACCCTAAATTGCACATTTACATACTCAAATGATTATGTGGGTGTTAGTATGTATGCTTTAGTACCCTGTTATGGGCTGGTGTCCTGTCAAAGGTGTTCCCCTGCCTTGTGCCCTATACGTCCTGGCATAGGTGGCCTTAGTAACCTAGTCTAGGATAAGCATTTGGATGATGAATGAATGGATGGATGGGCCTTGTATCATTCGCACTGTATTAGCACCAGTCATATAAAAACCCTCTACTTCACATTAAAATTCATGCACTGTATCTATGTGCCGAGAAATATTTAACTCCATGCCAATGAAAAATGGCTAAATTGCAAATAAGAATCTAGATCCAAATCTCAGATACGCTCATGTTAGAAGAGTTTATCTGAGATTATCAATTTCCATATCAGAGTTCATTTGAAACCCAACTATACCCAACTATAAATAAGCATTGTCTGATTCTGAGAGGGTTTTTCGGGTAAAGAAATGAATGCAGTTCTGCCACATTACAAATGTGTATTCTGGGTTATAAGTACATGAGAACAGATTTAAGAAATAATGTACTTATTAGAATATATATATATATATATATATATATATAGAAACAAATGTAGGTTTATTGACTTCTAAAGATTTTTATTACTGTGTTCTCTCTGAAGGGTTTTAAAAACAAATTAAAAAGGCATGAAATAGGATTGAACAGTGTCATCTGCAGATGTCTGGTAAGTACTTTAATGAATCACAGTTAGCTTGACAGGGTGCCCAGTGCTGGCCAGATATATGGCTGAGGGACTTGTACTCGGTAACAGACCTGTGGTAAATGTGTAATTAAAAGTAGGTTTGTTTTCCCTCAGAAATGCAGAGTAATTCATGTAGCACATAATTCATGCATGTCCGCTGTGGTCTCGTAAGTAGACTTTGCAACTTCACACTTCACAGCTAATGGAGAGCTTCCTGGGGTACAGCAAGGAATTAAGCTGTCATTCTTTGTGCCGGCAATTTCTCAAGCGTTTTAGTCATCTGTGATGTTGTCCAGTGAGGCTTTCAGACATATGCATGCTCAGCGTGGTCTTCCTCCTTCAGCTACAACAAAATAATCTTCAGGCTTGGTTGCTTCCAAGGAGATCAACTGAGGATTTCTCCCAGATGTTTTCAAAAAAGTGATCAGGTCAAATTGAACTTTGGATTATCAGCCATGGGGTCTGGTTTAAAAATAGCAATTTTTTTGTTTTCATTATATTATACAATTATAAATAATGGAGTCAGTATGAGAAGTAGAAAAACAGGATTAGTGCTTAGAATGCTGGCATGTTTACTTTATGAAAGCCAAATATTTACACTAAAAAATCATATATCTAGCACTGTAGCCTTGTATTTTGAAGAGTCTGAGTTTGAATTTCTGTGTTGTCCCTGTGCTTGTACTGAGTATTTGGTTCCCTTTTTCAGCCCAGAAGGATGTGGTTATACTCAAAAGTGCCCTTATTGTATTAGTGTGTGCTTTGTGATAGGCTGGTATCCCATTGAGAATGTCCATCACCTTATGGCCTTTGCTTTCTGGGATAGACCCACCTACACTGGATAACTGTTTGGAAGATGAATGGATGTTTTCATGTTTCAAGTTCTCAGTTTGTCTTATTTAACATCGTTTGAGTAAATGGTTCTTTAATGGAATGAGGCTTTCTGGGACAATGCATTGTTTTCATCTTGAGGATCCCATGAATTGAGGTACTTGGGACTTTTTTAAGGACCACAATAGTCAGATACAGAGGGGCCCATTCGAGATTTACCATGTCGGATGTGCTGTTTGTAGCACTCTGTGCTTGAGTAAAAATCCTTCCAAACAAGTAAGAGGCTGTTTATGTATGAATCAGGATTAAGGTAAATGTCAGAAAATACCTCGTCATACTGTAGCTTGATTTCTTACATGACACTCCTTGAAGTAGAAATCAATGTTTCCTTTTTTAAACAATCACATTTAACATTACAGAATTTCTATCTGAGATTCTACAGAATATGTGTATAGAGCTTTCTAGCTAAGGATTCTATATGTGTTTCAGTAGAATACTTTGAATTCATCTTTACTTTGAGACTTTGTTTGGAGTACCAAAAACAGAAACATTTTGAAAGATAAAACTCTCTAAATGAAGTCTTTTGACAGCACTAATTCATGATACCCCACTTTTTTGTAACAAAAAAAAACCTCCCACAACAACTAACTTGTCATATAAATATTATATTGATAACAGTTCAGAGTTGCAGAAAGTATCTGTTACTTTAGTTGAGTAAAATACAGATAAGATGGTTTCAGATGATCAGCACCTTCAGATTTTGATGCAAAAGGATTTCTATTTTGATTTGATTTGATGTAACAAATCATGTTGAGAACAAAAAATACCTGAGCTGCAATCAAACCCAAATTTGAAATTAATTGCCTTTGGAATTTATTTTTCTAATTTTGCTTTTAACCGACCTTCCAGTGTTTTTAAAACGATAGCATGTGAGCATGTGATGTTCTGATGCCAAAAGGAATCGTGAAAAAACAACAAAATAGGGAAAATATGAATCACAGCTGAGATTAGGATAGGTTTTTATTACTGTATTATTATTAATAATAATAATAATAATAGTAGTAGTAGCAATTTGCAAGGGGTACAGAGCGTCTTTGAATGACTGCCAAGCAGAGCTATGTGACATGGGAAATGGGGACCAAGAGAGGACCGGATGAAGAGTAAACACTTAAAATGTATGAGCAGCTTTTGAGAGAGTCCAGTACAAATACAAAGAACCCAGAACAGGTGCTTTGCTGATACCAGTTGTGGGACTGCGTGATGGGGAGCTGAACAAAGCAGTTCTCCAAGTTATTCCTACGCAGGGAATATGGACAGATGAGCAGGAGAACCTCCCATCAGAAGACAGCTGACTCTCCGTCACAGCATGGACCATAACCCAGCCTATCTCCTCCACCTCCCACATAGTCTGTTTTGTAGCCTAGCTACTTCATACTAATGGCACTTGATCATCAGCCCTGCATTGTCAAATGGAGGAAAACAACCTCTCCATCCTTTGAGGGGTCTCTCTCTTTTCATTAAATCTTGTTTTCCCCAGCCAGAATGCCAGCTATTTACACTCTAGACATTTACAGTGTAGGGCTGCCTCATCCAATCTTTCCATTCTGTTTCCCAAAGGGTAATTTCTTTAAGTTGAAAATTGAAATGTACACATTTTTACTTTTTGTAACTCACTATTTTACTTTTCTGCTGTGTTTCCAGATTTTTACCCTCTGGATGATCTTCATCTCCAGAGTGGCAGCGGACATTGCCTGCGATGCCCTGCTCCTGCTTTCAGGAAATATTTCAGGTGAGTCACACATGGCACTCTACTGGAGACTTTTTTGTGACAAAGCTGAATAGCTACAAGGGCTGTCAACTTTTATTACACAACACTAAGCACATGTGTTACATTAGCTACCTCTTTGTTATAGCATTTTGGCAATTTGTCTGACAGAGGGCTCAGTTGTGTTATAAACCTTTTCACTGAGGATGGAATGAGGTATTAACTTATTATTATCTTTTACATTTTTATAATCCTGTTTTGACATTTGAATGACTGCTGCGTTTCTGCCCACGGGACTCATCCACCTTCTTTTCTGTCATTTTCTAATCAGTCATGTAATTTGACACACACAAGTAATTTTAGGGTCCTATCATTAGTATGCCACAGTACTGCTGCTGATTTTCCTTGTTGGGGAAATCAATTGCTCAGATTGTGCAGAGCATTGGCAGACTTTATCCTGATCCTTCCTGGAGGAATTCAGCCCAAGGAAACTATGACCTTCGACCATAAATGTACTGGAGAAAAAGAAATGCTGAATATTGACTGCAGGTAATGAAGAGCAGCAGCGGTGGTAAATATCGGCCTTCTTAATTTCTAACTGTCAGCATTAGGTGCGGGACATATTACAAGCTAATTGTTCCTGACATAACAGGGTTCAGGGGTCATTGGCCACCACAGCTATGTCTGCTATCAGCTTGTTGATTAATTCATCTCCCTCAGTCAAGCTACAGTGCTAACTACAGTATGCAGCTTTGCTGTCAACTTGTCTGTGTTCTGGTGCTGTGGCTTAGTTGATAAAAACTATATATATCCTGGCCATGTTTCAGTAATTCATTCCCACGTTTCACTAATTCGGTCTCTCATTTTAGTTTTTTAGTTAGGTATCATGGTCATGTCATATTCATTCGTTCCTGTTACATATAAGCGGCACGGAACGGGGAAACAGGAGCAGGAGTCACGAAATCGGGCGTACAAGGGGTTTATTGAATTGAAGAACACATCACAATGTCAATGACTGGACTGGGGAAACATACTTGAACACGGACTTAAATGCACAGTACTAATTAAAAACAATGAGAAACAGCTGGCAATACGGGGATTCCACACGAAGTAGCGAGGGGGCGTGGCACACGGGAGGATTGGACGAGCAGGGCATGACAAAACCCCCCCAAAGGCGTGCACTCCGGGCACACCTAAAGGGACCAAGGGGATGAGACCAGGCACATCGCAGGTCGGGACAGCACCTGGGAAAACAAAAACAACCTCAACGAGGCATGGGGAACAACAACTGCACAAAGGACAGCCAAGATAAGAACCCAGACAACAGTTGAAAAAACGCAGACACGAACAGGGACAATAAGGATGGTAAAAATGGAGGGACAACAGCAGGGGACACTCCAACAGGAGGAACAAAGGGACCACAAGGGAACAAAGACAGAACAGGGGGACCGCAGGCAACCACCGAACAGGAGCCGGAGGAACCGCAGGCAACCGCCGAGCCAAAGCAAGGGAAACCAATGGTGAGCCAGGGGGCAGGGCAGATGGGACCCAGTGCAGGTGTCCTCTCCCTCTGCGGGACACTGAGAGACGGGGACCTGGCCGGGATCTGCCATGCTGGGGTGGTGGTCAGGATGACCCACTAGAGGGGTTCATTGGGGCAGTCATCAAGAATATCCCCAAGGGGTCCCACTTAAGCTCCTACTCCATCTCCAAGGGGGTAGGAGTGGTGGTCCGATGGTCCGGGACCTTCTCAGGGACAGGGACTGGAGCCATGGGAACTGGGGCAGGAGCAGGGTCCACGGGATCAGGAACCTCCTCAGGGACAGGAGCCAGAGGCACAGGGCAGAGACCCTTGGGACAGGAACCACCGGGGGCAGAGCAGGAACTGCTGGGACAGGAACCATGGGGGCTGGAGCAGGAACATTTAGGACAGGAACCATGAGGGCTGGAGCAGGAACTGCCAGGACAGGAACCACAAAATCAGGTGAACAAGGGGTTTAATTGAAGAACACACACTGGAACACATCACAACGTCAATGACCGGACTGGGGAAACATACTCGAACGCGGACTTAAATACACAGGACTAACAACAAATAGAAACAGCTGGTAACACGGGGATTCTACACAAGGTAGCGAGGGGGCATGGCACACGGGAAGATCTTGCAGGGCAAGACAGTTCCCTCATTTTAGTTAAATCTTGGGCATGCTTTACTAATTTTTTCCCTTGTTTTAGCAAAATCATGGTCACGTGTTATTAATTCGTTCCCACAATATATTAAAATGTGGGCATGTTTTACTAGAAAACCTGCTCATTATCTAATACATCACTTTCATATAGGCCACTAGACATCTGCATCTGCAGATGCAGACTTTGATCAACAGAATATCAAAATAAATGTGCAATCAACCATTCAATGCCTTCAAGTTTGTGTATCTGCACTTACGTGAAACAATTGACATTTGGATCAGGCCTATTACCTCCAGTGCCTCACATCTTTTCAGCTTGTTTAGTAAATACTCTGTCCTCTTTCCCAGGAGACTGTGGCAAGCCTGTATGAACAATACCTTTATGAATTTGTCTGACTGGTTTACACTCTTCATGAATAGATTGAATGGCCATCTCATTTGGTGCTCATTGCCACCCTGTGCTGCCTAGGATAGGCTCAAGGCTACCTGTAACCCTATACTGAATAAGTAGCTGTGAGATGGATGGAAAAATTATTGGTTGATTTAATCAGTCAGCCGGTTTATTGATTGATTGGTTGGTTGTTTGATTGGTAGGTTGGTTGGTTGGTTGATATAATTACCGTGATACTAGCAAGAAGATTATGCAACTCAGCAAACACAGACAATTTTTATGCCATGAATTTGACTCCACAGTCTCCACATCTAAGATTACATGAAAAACTGGCCCATCAACTTTAGCAATACCAGAGGAAGGGTTGCCTTATCAGATTGTTGGCCCTGCTGAAAGATTCTTCTACTGTTATTGGTGTTCTAATGAGGAACTTTGAAATATTTCCTGTTTCTTAATGTACATTAACATTAATGGAGAACAAATATCCTTCTCCCCTCTCCTCCAGTCATTGTACTAGCAGCCACCAGTTCTAGTATCCTTATAATGTGTTGTTCTTATGCTCTGTTGTGTCATTTTGAAACATAAACTGGAACAACATTGTGTTCCTTTTAGAATGGAATGTATTTCACATATTAATAAGAGCAATGAGGTTTGTTATACATGGAGAAGCTGACGAGCTGTAATATTTGTCTTTACTTTGTCCATTCTCCAGTTTCACACACTGTGCACATAAACTCAGCCCTGTGATTTAATTTTTTTCATAATCTCTATTCAGTTGTAGTGGCAAGGTTGGGGTTTGGATTCCAAAACCACCTGCTGGTTTATTCGCTGTCAGTTTCAGTTTAATTTGATATGTTAAACCCATTTTCCCTCACATTCTCAGATAAAATCCTGGCTGCTTCACTGTTCCTCTGGAGAACATCATACAAAAAGCCTTTTCCATAACAACTTTCACTCCCTACAAAGACTGACACACCCTATCCAGCACCTTCCAACTGCAAATGTTTTTTAGTTGCAGTAGTTTCTTTTTTAAGAAAAAAATCATCAATCCCGACTCGGTTGCAGAACATAACGTCACCTGATGAGGGATGTTCCGGTAAATCCAGATCACCCATGGATTTCTATATATACTTCTTTGCTGTGGCTTCTTAAGTTCGTGGTTTAAAAAAAGACAAAATAGCAGCTCATCTTATTGTCAGACTGTTTCAGAAATGCATGACCCAGGTGCCACACACTAACCGGAAGGTTCCAGGCAGTCTGCTAAACTAAAAATTTCAATTTCTCTGTCAAGTACTGCCTTTTTAAATTTAGTTTTGTCAGCCTCTGCTAAGTTTCTGCAACCGTTGCCTGAACTGTATTTATATGCATTTTATTTTTGCCATCATATCCATCCGTCCATCCACCCACCCATCCATCCATCCATCCATCCACCTAACCATTTTCCATAACTGCTTTTTCAGTGCACAGTCTCATATGCCTGGAACACGTGAAGGCAGGTAACAACCTTGATGGGATGCCAGTCTAACACAGTCATACCTAGTGCTATTACTGAATTGCACACAGATTTCCATAATGCACTGAAATTATTTTTACGGTGCATTACTCTCTTCTGAAGCAACGGGATAAGGGAAATTAAAGCTCTAGGATAATACATTTACATTTACATTTATGTGTTGGTTTAAGATAATTTGTAGCATTTGGTCCACGAAGCACATGCATTAACCATTCAATAAGTGCTGAACTGAATACCTGCCATCAGCTTCGCAGCATGCAATAGGCAAATGGACAAATCTGCACTTTTCCTTAGCACAAATGGTAAGCAGAAAACACAATGGGAATAACCACTGTCCATGCAAGCACATCTACTTGTTTTGGCTTTATAAGAAAAAATACTCTCCCTGATTTGAAGTCAATTAATTGTGACTAATGCTTAGCCTCTGATCAAAATATTTCCTGGTATTAAGCCAGAAATGGCACAGTGTCTCAGAGAAATGCGGTTTGTTTATGTGCTTACTGTTTCGGGGTCTCAGAGGACAATGGGTAACATATTCACTGTCGAGCACCGCATGAAGACGTGTGAGTCAGGAAGAAGACTGACAAAGGCATTACCTTCATTGAGCTGCTCCCAATCTACCATGGACCACTGCCAGAGTTTTCTTCCTGTTATTTAGTTATATTTGGTAGCTGTGGCCATCTGTCGATGTACAATACACTTAACAAATCAGCACATGGGTTTAGCAGGGTAGAGTCTAAGTTACAATTAACACCTTGTTTCATGCAGCTCATATCAATGTTATCAAGTGGAACTGCAGACCAGACATAATTTGTTTGGTATCCTTATGGTGACAAACGCCGCTTTCCTGCAGGTTTGTTTATTGATCCCTGTTGTAACAATAGGCTTATACATACATTACTGAAACTGAATAAACACACACAACATTAAAAACACCAACGTTTTTATACTAAATATGTATTTTGAATTTCGCTGGATGCGACAACACATTTGTTTAGTACACCGTTGTATTTTCAAAATCATTCAAGATTTTCCTACTTGCTGGAGAACTGCAAAACAAAATTCACAGTAAGCATTTGAAACGTGCAGTTTTAAAAACCTTTTAAAAATAAATAATTAAAAATAATGGTGAGATGCAAATCAGTCACATGCATTTTGAACACGCAGCGAAAAGTGAATGTGCCTGTTTTCACATCTTTCTGTTATAGGATTGTAGGACGCCATCTTAGACTGGGGGAGAGTGGGTCTCTAAGTAGGTCAGGAGGCGGGGGTACCAGCACAGTTCATTGCCCTTGTGGGGCGATCTCTGTACACCCTGTGACAGTTTAGCTTGTTTGCATTTTTCTGCTCCTAAATAACAGCTCATTATTGTTTGTTCCGGGATCTGCTATTGTTACAGATGTAGCAGGTCAGCTAAATGCTGGAAGAGCACAACTGATTAGAAACTTCCATAGATGCTGGAAAATTAATGGAATGCCATTGGGGTATCTTGCCCTCTCCTTCCCTCCTGTTTTTGTGACCTGTAGTCTCAAACGGCCCTGCTGTCAAAAGTACTTTATGTTACTGATGTCCTTTGTACAAAGGGGAGCAAACTCAGAATGTGCAGGCCGCAGTAACCCAACAAGCAGGGTACAGCGTAGTGTAACAGGGGAATGGTATGTGAACTCCACCCATCTTAGGGTTCTGGAACAAAGCAAGTATTTGTGCTCCTGCTGGTCGGCCCTTAGAGTTTTTCAGATGTTAACTGTTAAATAAGTTGTCACTGTACTCCAGGTCAGAATACTAAACTAGCCTATATAATCTAATGTTTATTTTGTGTATGTACATCCATCCAACTCTCTCTGCTTCACTTCAGCCTGGTGAAGGTCATGGTTACTTCATGTACTTGATGGTCCGCCGATGAATTTCAGCAACAGAACCAAGATGAATGGCAGCATATTTAAAATATTTTGAGCAGAGGTTTTAAAATATGTTAGGTATATTCAGATAGCATACTTTTTGAATACATCAGAATTATATGTACTACATTTGTCTGAAGTATAATGATACTGAACTATATAAAAAAATAGGTATCACATTTGTGGTTTAAAATACACATTTTGCAAAATAAATGACATCAGCCATTATGTTATTGGGTGGTCGTTTTCAGTTTAAATTGTTATGTTGTGTCTGCCTCATATTTTATTGTCTGGTTTTATTTTATTGATCTATTATGGATCTTGATTGTTGTTCCTTTTTTCATTTAGTGCATTCTTTGGCTTCATGGAATCAAACAACAAGCAATATAACAGGTGAGTGTTTTAAAATGGGGCTGAAAATTTAATCAGCATTCTGTATCTGTACTGATTATATACAGAAAATTGTGTGTACCAGGGACATATTATGATCAGAAACATTCCTTCAGTGTCATTTAAAAAATAGCTTATTGATTGAAAGCCTTGTCAGCAACTAAAATTCAATTCAATCTAATTCAATTCAATTTGTATGGCACATTTTCACATTACATTTTCTCAAAGGGCTTTACAGCATCCCTGCCAAAAGCCCCCAGTGAGTAAGCCAGAGGCAACAGTGGCAAGGAAAAACTCCCTAGAAGGAAGAAACCTTGGGAGGGACCAGACTCAAAGGGGGAGCCCATCC
>JAODJU010000095.1:14110142-14127135 GCA_026776725.1 Gnathonemus echidnorhynchus | reverse complement strand
TATTCAACTGGTTGGTTGAAACAAAATCCTGGTTTGGATTTTTACTTTCTGGACCTGAAATGTCCACCTCTGGGCAGCAGGACATGCAGGGAAGGTGTCACGGGCAGAAGGACGTCACCGGGAGTGGAGACGTCGCAGACAGAAGTGCAGGCAGGATATCTTTGGGGTCTCCAGACAGCACACCCCAGGAGGAGTAGAGGAAATAAAATGTGCAATAGCCAAGGTAGGGGAGACTAGAGGCAGTGTCGACCACAGAGTGATAGTAAATCATAAAACACATTAAAACCTGAACCTATAGCTGGCTGAGACTCTCCATTGTCTCCCTCACACAATCATTAGCTCCTCACCATCTGGCACCAAAACGGCCTAATCACCTGACTGTTTATCACACCTGGCTGCTCCTCCACCTCAATGTCGTTGTTTCTGCAACAACGCCTTCAGTGAGCACTCTATGGAGCTTTGAGAAAATTGTTGTTACATATGCTAATCAAATAAGGGAATTTGAATTAGACAAATTGCAAATGGTTTTGTCAATACAGAAAACAGTTAAGGGATTCTAATTTCACCTTTGCAATTTGCTTGTACCATCGGTACCTTTAAATTAATCTTTTGAAAGGTGTCTGTTTTCGGAACGGTAATGCAGTCTGCTAGTCAATCAACAGAGAGGATTAACACTAACCCACAAACTTATGTCCAAATGGAGAAGTGGGAGAAAATGTGTGAAGACCATTCATACCTGCTGGGAAAAAGAATATAATTTAGTCTTGGAAATCCAAATGCATCCCAGTTAAAAAAAAATAGATTTTACTTAATGTGGGGCTATATCAAATTATATGTAATGAATAATAATTCACATTAATCTGGTCTTTAAATAATGTTAAAGCATTCTGCTTAATATCTCTTCAATAAGATAACTTGTCAGGCTTGTAATCTTCCATTATTTAGACTATATGACTCACCTTCTAAATGTGTACTATCAGAGCTTTTTCTATATGTTTAATTATTCCTGAAGACAAGCCAATAATTAAAATTATTCAAGAATACTAGATTACTATGAAAAACAAATTTTGGCTGGACTCTTGGTCAGTGCGCCTCTCAACAAACGGAGTTCATTAGTACTCATAATAGCTAGTAGTACAAAACACGCATTGCAGATGTATATCCCTATGTATTTATTACTGTTATTATTATTATTATTATTATTATTATTTTTTAAATAGTAGTTATTAGATTGTTATGTAAGTATCTTCTTCTCTTGTTTTACTATTATGCTGTGAATTTCAACACCTGTCAATATTGGAGCAAAAAGTGAAATATCCATACAACACAAAATGTTGATTGTGACTGTAGCTTTGCGGATGCGGGTATATATATGAATAACACCATCATTTTGTTTTGTGAAAAATGTTTATAAACGGCATTAGGCATCACTTACGTATTTCCTTATTTCTTACTGACTTCTCATTGAGCATAAAGGCAAAGCCTAACATTCATGCTTAAAGTCATTTGGAAACTTCACATTATTCCCTTCAGGATTACGTTCCAATCAGTTAGTTGAATCTGATCCATGTCCATTATTGCTCCTGAGTAGCTTAGTCTGAGTCCGTTTAAACAAACGTTCAATTCTAGACTATGAATCTGAATTCATAAACTAAAGGTTGAAGACTAAAGAAATACACTGAATTTTAGATTTATTTGAAATATTGTGGAAATAATTTAGAACTAATCATTTTCACCTAAGAAAGGTAACAGAAACAGCCTTCTGCTGGATGTATGATACTGTATCTGTTATGACTGGGACTCATTATAACGACATATTCCTTTTCAGGAATACAGGTGCTGTGAGCATATTATGGCTTAAATTTTATACCAGAATAGCATTGCTTTTGAAAAATTGCATCAAAATACAATGTACTGTTGTATAATGTCTGGAGGGTATCACGATATGAAAAACTGGATACCTAAAATGACCCTGTTCATCAACTGTCCCCAGTCTATGCAAAAGCTACTTCAGGGATGTTGAATACTGACTGAATGTCTCTCTGGAGTTTCAGACACAGAGATTAATAAAACACTACAATAATTATTATTCAAGACTCTTGCTAGCTAGCTGCAAAGCTATCACTGCAATACTAAGGAATAACAAATTTTGGCTGGACACTTGGCCAGTGTGCTTCTCAACAAACTGAGTTCATTAGCATTGGGCATGTAACTGGCTTTGGGTGTTTCTCAATACCAAGAACGTGAAGATCGTATTTCTGGTCTTGGCAAGACCAGCCTTGCTTGTTTGCATCCCTCCCAAGACTTGAAGAGCAATGAATCATGGGATTGTTTGTTTGGTGATGATGCAACCGATGTATCCTTGATATTTGGGGCGGGGCAAGAATGACATCCAGGGACTTTACTTCTCTGTAATTCTATTCTTGAGTATTGGGAGTGGTCTTCAGCAGTGGAAGATGATGTAAAATGGGTACATGAACACAATTATGGTCAATCACACATAGTGAGAAACCTATGTAGTGTGTTTTCTTTCCAGATGTCCATAAAAATGTTATGTCGTGCCAGCTACCTCAGTTATCGATGCTTTGCAATATTTGGTATATCTATGGTTTATGTAAGCAAATCAAGTAATCGCTGACTTGGCAGGACATGAGTTAACTGCATAGGTGAGTGCCCAGTGTAGAAAACCATTGAAGCTAATACTTACTGAAGGACAACATGTTTTACACAAATGGACTACGTTTTAGGCAACAGCACCTCATTCAAATATTACCATGGTATGATTCCAATTTATTGTCCCCATACTGTGCACAGGATTGTTCTGCAACACATCAATAGATGGAATAGGCACCTGCTGGCCCAGGAGCAGCGCTGGAGAGATGGTGTCACGGCCCTGTCCAGAGTTCTTCTACGGCGTCAGATACAACACCACTAGTAAGTAACCAAGCCTGACTGTATGCCACTGAACTTAAAGTGTTCAAACGTCCCTGAACCACATAACCATAGAAAGAATACAATAAAACATTGAAATATGAGAGAAACTACTCCGAAGTAATGCTTTAACTGCATCCTTCTCATTCCGGTCACCAGTTATTTGCAGTTGAAGCAACTATTTGGCACTATATCGTCCTTGAAGCTGACGTTGCATTTTTATCAGAATAATCTCAACTCACCCAGATCATTGGATTAAAGAATAGTTTTGTAAAAGTCCAGTGTGGTAGTTTTTCTACCAGAAATAAACACCCACAGGACCACACTATAGAGACATGGACATCGCTAACATGACAGTTCCATTATGCACCTCAGATGACAACAGCAGGGCATGTTGGTCTTGCTAAAGGAATAAGTTGCGATCTGAGTCCCTGGGCAGGATCCTCCATTCTGACTCACTGAACAAATGAGCGACCCAGGCAGCCTCTATAGGGAGGCTATTTGAAGGGAACAAGCCGGAGTCACTGGAATTTAGAGAGCTGTGCATCTTTCTCCCTTATTGAATCCAAAATAGCTATTCTGCTAAATTAGCTGTTGTTAGCATCTGTGTGCATGTGTGTTTATTTCTCAGAGAGCTAATAGCATTAATACTTGTGCTACAAGAGGCTTTTAAAGCCCTCCAACCAGAAAGGACAATGTGCAAATGTATTTTTCAATGCTTATATGTTGCATCACAACAACAGCACAAATCACAAGAGTCATTCATTTAAAACAAACACAAAAAATCAAGTAAACTGGCATTCTAAGTGCTAATGCAACAGTAAGTGACAAACTATATAGTGTATATATAATGGTTCTCACTGTGACCCTCACTAGTAGAAGCGGCAGTAATACAAGATGAAAATGGTTTAATGTACTTATATTTCTCAAAAGAATTAAGAATTGCAAACAGTCAGAGCAAGCATACACACATTTCTGTTGTACTTAACATAGCACATGAATAGACAGTCCCCACAAAGATATACAAAAATATATACATGAATACAAACATACATACATTAATACAAACGTCTGTGTATGTGTGTGTGTTACAAAAAATCTACTGTTATCAGACATTTAACAGACTACACTACCAATACACCTTTATCAAATTGCAGCATTTATTTTTTACGCAAGGTTTATTGCAAATGCAAAACAGGACCTACAGTTGTGTGTGAAACATACAGCTGTATTTTATTTTGATGCAAAGGTAATAAAGGTTCTTTGTACTGGTGCAGCGTTAAATAAGACGTGTACAATATCATGTCTGCCCTAGTGGCACTTAAGGAGATCTTTCCAAGTCTACTGACATTAGTACCTAACGTTTTAAAAGAAGGATTAGCAACTCACTGTAAGGCTCAATGGTAAAAATGCCCGTGTGTAATGCCAGTGGTTGGCAAAAGCATGTCCAAGTTTAATTTTACCAACGAGGCCACATTCAGTACATTGCTCTCATAGCATTGTATGCAAGCAAGGGATTTTAAAATATCCTTCACACCTTTATTTAGTTGGGTCAGTACTGTCAGGATTTTCACATAGTTCCCAGAAATCACCTGCTCTATTAAGAATATCATAAATATATTTTAAAATTTAAGAATACATTTTAAATAGATACATAATTGATGGAAAAGCAGAGCTACTTAGAAAGCACAATGTCCAATTGTACCTGCTTAATTTGCTTAATCAGTTATAGTTAGATATGATTTTACAGAGAGGACAGGATGGAATTGGAATAAGTTAGGCTACTTCCTATACTGGACACACAGTTCATAAAAACTGCAAGTCTGTGGACTATGGCAGGAGACACCAGGGATTCTGGAGACAGCTCACACGCGAAACACCCACAGCCACAGAACTGGAGCTAGATTCTAACCTACAGCCCTTGGACCGGGGGCGTAGTAGCTCACTAAATTATACACGACATGATCTATAACTGCAGGATGCAGCAATTAGTGCCGGAGGTGCCATTTTATTTATTTCTTTTTGTGGGTTGTGTACTGGTGCAGTTTTATGATTCATTTTAATTTAATCTGTGAGATAATTTGACAAATCACATGGACAACACTATGTCATATTAACTGTATTTTTATACACAGCTAGTTGGTATCTTCTTCTTAATTTATGACAAGCCTTGAATTGGGAGATATGGTTCAAAGCCTTGAAACCAATTGCTCAGGTCACCAAACAGTACAGGTGAATACCTAAGATCTACACATAAATATAGAAGCTGCTAAGTCAATAGTAAATATTTTAATATTCATTGATATGTGTGACATACATAATAAATGGCATTGGGTTTTGTATTACCTTGAAAAGTTTCCTTGCAACACGGAGACCAAATGACATCCTTGACCTGTATGTGTGATGCACTTCTTCTGAACGGTCTCCTTTTTAAAACAATGTGGGTTATAAGAAATCCAGGCCCCCTTCTCTTCTCAACAGTGCCACAAGTCAGTTCATGAAAGCTTCAACTTCCTTTCAGATGCAGGGATGTATAGGTGCTGAGAAACTGCTGGGCAATTTTTGTCCCCCGTTTCTCCTTAGCTGGGCTGTAATGAACCACGCCTGATTTGTGTTTGTCTCTCCTCTCATTGCTGCCCCCTTTTTAACTCACTCCAGCTGCCTCTTGTTTATTCCCTAGTTAACCCAGTATATAAGTGCTCTCCAGGGTCGTCGTCTTCCCCAGTACAGTCATTCATGTTGCTCCCTGCTGTTCCTTTGCCACAAACCTTTTCTGTCTTAGTCTTGATCCCCTGTGACTCTTTGTTTTCTTGCCCTGGTTTCATTTGTTTAATAAAAACCCCTTTGTTTGTGCCTGCTCCTGTTCCTGTGTCTTCCGTCCTGCTCCATGCTACACGTGACGTTTCTTAAGGTATTGACAATAATCACGGGATAATTATGAAGTGAACTCAACGTTTATATAGCTTGGTCTTATTCCAAATGCCAAAAAACTTCATATATGATAGAAGTAAATTGCATGAGAAGAGATTGATTGAAATCCTAATTTTAAATATTTTAAAATATTATTTTTCTATATTTTATGTGAACAATATAAGTATATAATTCTTTCTGTTAGATATTAGCTGTATTCCAGAATAACCAAATTTCTCTGAACTGTGACCTCAGTGCTTTGAACGGTCCAGCACATCTGAAAAACATTATCTTGATGGTCATTCAGGTTCTGGAACTCAGTGACTTCAATGGGAGTTTGCTTTACTATGATGTGACCCAATCACTGCAAGACCTTGCGAGTCTAGCCCCTCCCTCAGGGGGCCAGTTACACTGGGCAGAGGATGAATCAGTCACTCAGATATTATTAATTGCGGCCGTCTTCACAG
Organism: Gnathonemus echidnorhynchus; assembly: GCA_026776725.1. Lineage (NCBI taxonomy): Eukaryota > Metazoa > Chordata > Actinopteri > Osteoglossiformes > Mormyridae > Gnathonemus > Gnathonemus echidnorhynchus. The sequence continues at coordinate 14,120,827 of JAODJU010000095.1, read as the reverse complement.
TGGAATTGTCACTGCATACCATATGGGGTTTGCATATCCATGGGGTTTCATGTATGTGTTTCATATTCTTATAAATCAATTTTTTTTAAAAAAGCAAGAGACAGGGGTTGGAAAGGGACACAGATGGGAAGAGAGGATGAAATATCTTGTAATTTTGCCAGTGTTCCAAATCATAAATGCTTGGATATGCCAGGAATAGCCGTGCAAAATTCCATGTTCATGCAAGTTCGATTTAGCAAGAGTTACAATGGTATTACAGTCTTTGCGCTCATTCAAAAACCATGTGGATGATGTGAATTCCTGCATGTCTTATATTAGAAGCCTGGATATTATGAGCTCTGAACTTCAAATACAATACAAGTGAAATTGTCATACAAATCCAAAGGATTACAGTTGATGGGAGACTGATTTGGAATGAAAGTACATTGCAAAAAAATTTTTATGTAATCTGAGCTAATGATTTTTTTAAATTTGTATTCTCGGTCCCACCTCTCTCTGTTTCCCACTGCTGTCATTGTTATCATAGGAAAATAGATTCATAGTGACGTCATATTGGCATTAGCCACTGACTAACTGGCATCCTTGGCCTAAGACCTCAAAATCAGCTGCCTGTTGTCATGTCCTGGTTAGGAGCACAGTGACCAGGGGGGCATGTGACCAGCTGCTAAGTCACTAAGAGGGACTCTTGGAATAAACCACGCACATCTCACGTCAGGGGTTTTACAACCTCAAAAGCTGCCGCCTGACCTGGGAAAACCACACGCTGGGTTTTCACGTTAATATCGCCCCATTAACGTTCCTCTTTTCCCTAATGGAAACCTGTGTGTCAGAACGCCCCCACCCCCGCCACGTACACACAGGCAGCATGGCTTCAGTGGGTGTGCTAGGTCTCCTTCCCCTCTGAATATTTGGAGCACCTCCCAATCCAGCGTTTAGCTGACCCCAAATGCCACAGCTGTGTGTAACACTTCAGTTGCTGACAGTCAAGTGTGCAGAATTGGCCGGCATGTGCTTTCTGAAGAACTGACAGTAATATGGCCAGACTGGAAGCTCAGCAGACATGACCATCTGAATTAACAATGCCTAGCAGTATTTATAAAACCGGAAAGGATAAAGGAGTCCCGGAAACATCTGAGATCAGGAAAGCGAAACATCACAAAACACTTGGTTCTGTAATGGTTAAGGACCTGTACCCAATTTGTTGCCCATTCAAATCCTCATTTGCGATCGGCTGTTGTATACTTTATTGGGTAATTCAGCCACATTACTCCAGTTACTGTCCAGCTGTATAAATATATAAAATTTTAAGTGGAGTACCTTGGGCAGGTGTAGCCAACAAAATAATATCAAAATCCCTTAAGTTAATCAAGCACATTCTGATTAACACTACATAACAGTGCACTTCTCACTTATAACAAAATATTTAACATATAAACTTTTAATGTCTTGTCAGCAAACTGCAAGACATAGGGTAATAAATCATCCTAGTGGAGTTGAAAGCAGTGCAGCCATCTTTTTAAACGCCCCAAAATTCCACAGATTTGTCTATAAAAGTGATTGCTTGGAATTTGCAGTGATTTATGGGAATAGAATTATACCTTGATATCTGCCTGCTTTTTCTGGCCCCTGCACCAGCAGGCTGGGTGTTTCTGCTCACAGTGCTCAGGGAGATTAGCCACGCTGCTTCGCCGTCCGCACCGGCAGGCTTTTCCCGCCTTCTTTTTTCGGACTTGTTTATTGTCGCTGACCCCACCTGATCTGCAGCAGGGACTTGTTTATTGTAGTAATGGGTATGAAATCAATATGGGCCAGGGAGAGGGGGAAGGACTTGGAGCCAGAGAGAGAGGATGACATTCATGGGACAGAGAGTCTCGTTCAAGGTCGGGGGGAGCAGCGATCCACTCGCCTCACATGCATGGAATGGGGCACCTCTGCCCCCCTCTGCCTGGAGGGCACCCCAGTACCCTGCCATGATTCTGCGGTGTTCTTTGTTTTATAAGTAATACTACACCGTAGCAGTGCCTACATAATGACCACCTGCGTAGAATGATGGCAGGACAATCCAGATATCTGAGCGAGTCCGGGTCAGCACACGTCTGCTTTACTTCAGCGGGGAGGCATTCTGATGAGCTGAGCAGCAGGTCATTACCGCTCTGGTGTCTGACTGACAGCTGTCCTATGAACACGCGTGTGTGAGGGAAACCACCCCCCCTCCCCCACTGGTCGAGACCCCGCGCCTTGGAAAGACTCACTTTGCTCCCCCTAGGAGAGAAGCCTCCTGGAGAACTAGAGTGTGAATTGGATCCTGTATGTCGTGAGGAAATGGAGGCAGTCATGCTCGGTGGTGCAAGACGGGGGATGTACCTGAAACCCAAGGGATTGTGCCTCTGGATCCCATGTATTATCACTGGATTTGGTACCCAAGTGGCTGCATGGAAATATATCAATGAACTGAATTGCCTCAGGAATATGTGTGTAGACATGGGCAGATTCAGTTGTCCTCACCTAGAATATTATAGAGCACATATTTACACTGAATGCTGCTAACAGAGAAGAAAGGTTTCAGGCTTTTCATCGTGGGTTTGCAGGATTCGCTGCTGTAGCCGCTATATGCTAAAATATTCACAAAAGTAGAAAATATGCATGTTTCTTATATTTTGGCCATAGCCTGTGCCTCACCTCATCCATGGTGTCCAGGATAGGCTCCAGACTCCCTGCAAACCTGTACAGAGGCCACAAAATGGTCATTCTAATAAAAAGGTTTTATTAGCAAATTAGGCTGAATATGTTTTATATAGATTCTAGGTGATTATTAGGACTTTGCTAACCAACTGAATGAGTATTTTGTTGGAAAAATGTGTTTTTGTTTGCTTTTCATGCGTGTTGGCTCAGTTGGGATCATAGCACCCCACTCCTGTTTTGAATAAAAAAAACCCATACATTTTCTCCTGGGGTGTTTTGGTAACAAAGACCTTTTCAACACTTACTTCTTTACAATTATATTTTACATTGCACTGTTTCTCTGCCCTTATATACATGTAAGCATGTAGTTGTAAATTAGAAGTTGAATAAAACTGAGAGTCCCCTTGTGAGGACCAAAAAAACAGTCCCCACAGAGGCAAAATAACAGGTTTTTAATGACATTGTGGGTACAATTGGTCCCCACAGTGCAATATATACATGACCCACACACACTCACTGGGATTGAAACCCTCAAAACTTAAGCATCCAAAACTGCATTTGATGCAGTGAAACAATTTTTCTCATACACTCACTTATCAACAGTAGATCTAGGGATGAGTGCTTGTGCTGTATTTTCTTTCCAGGGATGTCCGCGCTCACATAATCAATCATTTCAGGTGGGAATACGTGACCTGTCTATACTTGCAAATGATTGGACAGCGTTATGTCAATACTGGACAACATTATGTCAATATCTTAATTTCCTGTGTTAGTTTGTGACATGTATTTATCATCCACACAGCCTGATTCTTAATCTGCAATTCAAATTTCTGCTACACCCTCATTCATTCTTTCATAAACATTAAACAAAATTGCACAAAGAAAGTGTGAAAATGTCCTATTTCAACAGGAAATGTGTTTTGTCTTCTTATTTGTATTTTGTCTTAGTTATTCTGTTAGGATTTTGCAGCAGACACCTAGGTTTTGGCTGATAGATCAGGACGTCGCAGTCAAAGCTGGCATGTCAAGGCTTCTGCAGGTGGCTCCATCTGGGTAATAAACCCCACGTCTTTTGTCCATGCAGATAACGTGTACAGAGAATGCCTCTCGAATGGGACCTGGGCAATGAAGGGAAACTACTCTCAGTGCCAGGCTATTCTTAATGAAGAGGTAAGGCAAATGGGGAACTACTGCCACCCTGGGGGGGAGGGTTATCCCACTATGCAAAGTACTCGTCAGAAATGATGTCACTCCTCTAGTAAGGTTTCTTAGCTTTGGCGAATAGGCCTTTCTACTTTTCTACTGTTGGCCTTTATGCTAGGTAGACAAGGGAGTAAGTTTAAGGTCAACATGAAGATGGTAGAGATGGTGAACCTGCATTTGTGAGGGTCTCACCATCACCCCCTGTTCATTTTGAGAGTGTATTGTATTTACTGCTTGGCTGAGTGTAAATTAGTGAACAGGAGCTCTTCAACATTTGTTTACCCTTCACATCCTCTTCCACACTTTAAGTGGGTTCATCTCCGCCTTGCTTAGCATGATTGATTCTGATTCTGATTCTGATAGTACTCGATAGCCACCTGACTGGAAAGAGAAGCCCACAGAAGGTGGTTAATATCTTTTCATTTCTGGAAGTTTACTTTGCTGTTCAGTCATTAGGAAATGCAAAGTACCTCAACAAAGTATCTCCATCCAAGGCAGTGTTCTCAACACTAGTATAAAATGCTGAGTGCAACAATTGAACTGTAACCAGATCTGCCCTGCAGAGCCCAGGCAGTATTAAGCCTCAGAATTAACCCTTTGAACTGTATCCTTTTCTGAGCATTTTTCTTTCTCTAGGCTTATTTCATTGTATGAGTTATAGCCACATATGCTGCATGGGTTTGTTTTCAGGACATTCTGGGCGACTCCGATATCTCATAATTTAATGTTTAAATGCTGACACAGTCTTGATATCATAATTTTTATGAGGAAAAACTACTTGTGCCTGTTGAAATTTCTCAATTTTTAGTCTCATCTAATATTAAAATTTGCAGGCACTACAAATATAACCTTATAAATGCTGATAGAGTCTCTGTGAAGTGGGAGTGCAGGGGCTTCTTGTTGGGCCGTTTCTGTGGCTTAATAGTGTGACCGAATGCATGGTCAGTGCCAGGCGGAAGTGAGTGTTGATTTCACATCCAATTGGTAAGTTGTTGAAGTTATTTGATAGACAGCAACGCATGGTGTGTGTGTGTGTGTATGTGTGTATATATATATATATACAGTATATATACACACACACATAGAAAAGCATTGTTAACAGGCTTAACAGACATTTCTAGAGTGTAATGCTGAATGTTTATCACTATTATTTTTCTGCCTTTGTACACTATGACTGATTAAAGTGAAATTTGAGAATGAAATTTTAAGCCAGCGTTTTAGCCTCAAACAACAAACAAATGTTACAGCTTGCCATTATGTTTACGTGTGAGAGGTGTTCCAGTTACACCATGGGCACCTTCTCTTTCAACTGTTTTCACGGAGCTTGATCTCAAACATACATATACATAATTTTGTGAATAAATATTGTGAAAATATCAAGTAATTGTCTTCCTAATAAATGGCATGCTGTGTTTTGTTGCTGTTTCTAGTAGAACTCCAGCCCATTTTTGAGTGTTTTTCTATTCCTTTATTTATAGGCTTATAGTAAATAAATAACGATTTTTTTTTTCCCCAAGTGGGTAGTACGTCGATCATTGCAGAAATTAATATGCGCTTAGTTTTCCATCTAATGTGAATGATATCAATGTTTTATGATCATTATGATTATTAGGGGTGCCTTTTGGTGGAAAATATGTCAAATACATGCCTCATTGTGTACAGGATTATTTTAGCGCATGACATTTCAATTTAGACATCCGGATTGAGTAAGTTCTCTCGATTCCAAGGATAAGTGACTGTGACATTGTACCTCACCCAAAGTTATTGCTAACATTATTGACTGTGAGCACATGCCGTGAGGTTTGATGATGAAAGTCAAAGTCTAAATCTGGAGAATGTGAACAAGGTCATAAATGCTCAGTAACACAGTCAGAATCCACAGCCTTGGACTCACTGTTCACTGCAGCTGAGGTGTTTGAATGTTGGGGGGTCAATGTCAAAGAGCCTCAGGTTTGTCTGAATTCACACCAGTTTCTCCACCTGCACATTTGTGAGACTGTTGTGGACTTTTGTGTGGATATTGTCAACGAGAGACCAGGATCGCATAGAGGCAGCTGAAGTTGGGAGATTATTGTTGTAAGATTATTGCTGCAATCAGTAACCGAACCTTTGGCTCAAGCCTTTGCAGTTACAGAATAAACTGAAAGATGAGTTACATCAATTTGCTAGCAAGACTAGTTAGCTAAATTTTTATTTTAGGTCATCCATTATCCTGTTGGATGGATTATTTGAGGGATAGCTGACAATGGACATATGCAAGTTTTTACATGCTTGACTTACCCATACAAAATATTGTAACTGATTGGCTGAGGATCCCAGAAATGAACGAATGAACGGAGAGCAAAATATAAAGTATCTGTGACATCAATTGTTACCCACGTGGAGCCATGTAGTTGCTTCTTGGAAAAGGCAAGATGAGTAGTTGTCCAGCATCTTCTGAGGGGTGCCAACAAACCTCCAGTGCCACAGCCCCCCCCCCCCCCACGGTTCACTAATACTTTCACCATCCCCTGTACAGCCTGGAGAAGTATGGAATTTTTATATGTAAAGTGTTTAGGATTCCTAGTACTGAAAATGTTCCAGCCATTTGCAACCCTACACATCCCACAGTGTGTTAGACAAAAAGGAGCTATAAGGTTGAAGACATCAAAGTCTGTGTATTTCTGTAGGGCAGAGCCATTCTCAGGACCTCAGATCTGATGAGGATGAATTCACTCCTCTCAGCTGCTATGATCAGGTCCCTCATGCTGCATAAAATATATCTTGGGCAGCGTCCAAAGCTGGTGAAAATCCAACTCTAGCATATGTGAAGCATGGCCGGTCTTTTAGTTCTAACTTTACAACTGAATCAGCTTTTCCAGAAGAAAAAAAAAAAACAGATCTCTGTTGTGTCAGCTATGTTCTGCCCACACAGAGCCCAAGGTCTTGGCAGCAGGTGTGACAGATCTCCACATTTTTTTCCTGTTACCTTGCTTTCTCATGGCTGCAGGATGATGCCCGTTTTGATATATTACAGTATTGTTAAGGAATTCTGAGGAAAACTCCAGCACTCATACAAAGCATGATTGACATGTGATATGTCAGAAATTTATTCTGAGACTGGGGACCAGGGTGTGAGCATCTAGAGTGGACCAAAGTCATGTGACAAGTCACCTGATTCTTGTTCCCAATACTTATAAAAGACTATTTTTTCTCTTTTGTTATCCTTGAGCAAATGGAGCCGGACCCAGACACATGACCCAGTCTTTGGTTGTAGTCTGTCCAAGACCCATTGCTCATTTCAGCTTTTGTGTATCTCCCTGAGACCCAAGGAAAAAAGTGTCCTTCAGTTTTAGGTTAATTGTGATTTTCTATGTCTTTGGAGGAAATAAGACATCTTTTTTCAAATTTATTTATTATTTTTAATCTCACAGCATGTCCTCTTTAGTGTACAACAGGAATAAATATGTTTCTTTACATAAGTGAAAAGATAGATGCAAAAACAAAATGTCCACTGCAATGGATATACATGAATGGCTGGGGTCTCAGGAGGATATATTAAATAAAATTGTTCTTACGTTGAAGGAAACCAGCTGAAATAATCAGATTTTTTTTTTGGCTGAAAGGCATTCATCTTATTTTTTTTACTTTTTAGTGGAATATGCAAGAATCAATAAACCAGTTACATCACTGTCCAGCTTTGTGAGTAAAGTAAAAATTGCACATATTCTCCCAACAAATTTGTTGTTATGCTAAGTTGCAACAAGATACAATAGAAACAATAAACCATCAGTCCTTATAAGCATTTACCATATATAAAGCGTTTCTCTTCCTCCAACATTCAGTTTCAAGCTAACTGGGTTGAAATTGACTTCCTGAAAGCGTTCACATTTACTTTTTCCGTACCTGCTAAAACAAGCTCTGCCAAGATCAATCACCGTTGTTGCTTGCGGAAGCGAACAGGAATGGGAGAAACTAATGTAATAAGATAATGATTCATTACAGAGCTCTGAGTGCCTGAAAGAGCAAAGCCACTGGAAATGGGCCGGGAGAATCAGCCGTGGGGCCGGTGAGGTTTCACCCGCTGCTTCCCAGCTCGTGGGACCTTAAGCTATGCCGACGGACACTGTCTCTTTCGTTTTGCTGGTGAAGACAGCTTTGTGGCTCTTATCCAAGCTGAAGGAGATGCAGCACAGTCGGCAACAGCCCAGCAAGTACACAGCAGCACCTAGACTATATATAATCCTAGCTACTGGGCACGACAAGGTCAGGGTGTACTAATTCTAATTAGTCAAAGTTTTCAACAATGCATCCAAAATGTTAAGGATTATTTCCTTAGAAGGAAACAGTTTAATACCAGATGAGGAGTAAGCAATACTGAAGCATGCTGGACTAAGGGTGATGTAAGAGTGATGCTGACTTGCACGAATCACAGCAAAGAGCTCAGGCACAGATCACCCATAAAAAGGTTCCACAGTTCTCTGCAGCCCCTGGCGACTGATGATGCAAGGCTCACAACAGCTTTTACTGTCTTCTGCTGTTCACAACAATTTAAGTGCAAAATAAAACTCCATTCATGCTGCAGTGCCGCTGGACCACGTGACAGTAAATGTCTAGCACACATGGGATGTGAATAATATGCATTCATGCATTTTCATGCCGAATCATATGGAGGTCATATGGAGTACAAGAATACTATAAAAGAATTTTAAAAAGCTATAAAAGTAATGTTTAATTTTCAGCTATTTTCCATGACCACACTGGCTGTGAGCCTGGAAGCCATCCCAGGATACACAAGGCAAAAGACAGTGCGGACCCTGGATGGGAGGCTGGTCCACTGAAAGGCACACTTTAAATTTGTATTGTTTTTATTGTTAGATTTTATAGTTTATCAATCATTTCTTTGTGTATATTGCACAGAATTTAATTTGTCTGGGCCAAGCTTGGGGATTTGATTTAACCACCATTTCTGTGATTTTTGAATCTGCATGTTCTCTGCAAGATTTTCCGCCACGTTCTCCAGTTTCCTCCTGCAGTCCAAAGACATTAGACTAATAGTGCAGTGCTTCCCATCCCAGTCTTCAGGGACAGCCAGACAGTCAATGGTTTTGCTCCCTCCCAGCTCCCTGCCGGAGAATCCACATTTTTGCTTCCTCCCAGCTCCCAACATGGACGGGGTCTCCAAGGACTGAGCTGGGATACATAGTGTATTTGAGTGTGTTCCCTGCAATGGATTGGCGTCCCACCCTGGGTGTCTGCTACTTTGTGCTGTGTGCTTCCTGGTATAGGCTCCCTGCTCACCTTGACCCTGCATGAAATAATTATTACTGGATAAATGTATTTGTTGACTTGACAGTATATAATGAACTATGAGTGCATATCAGTCCAGTTGTTTGCGTTTAGAAGCCAGACATAAATCCATGCAGATGTATCGACATTTAGCCAGACTCCAAAGGGTGTCCTTCGCCAAGCGAGGACACAGAATGTAGCTTTCCAGGGGAGATGGAGATGCATGGGGGAGGCTTTCAACTGTTTGTGACACTGCTCAATCCTTACAGTACAGCTACTGCTGGCTGACATGTCTTCCACTTCCTGGCAGCATGAAACCCACAGACCTGCTGCATAACTTGGCACATATAATCAATAGAACATAAAGTATATTTGTTAAAGTGCTTATAATCGTAATATGAATGAAGGCATTCCATGCTAAGTTTGTCTTCAAGAAGACATACGTCTTTATACTACAGTCAGCAAACAGAGCAGTTGTATTGTGATAATGCTGTTTATTAAATTGCGCAATTTTCCTTCAAGAACAGAGCAGTCAATTTTTCCGTGATGTTTGAGGACAGGCGAAGGATGCCGGTCGTGCTCGATTCCCAAGGGCCGCCAGTGTGCTGGGAGTCCCTTCAAGATCACAGCTTCATGTTGTCCATTTTAATAGCCACATAACTCATTGGAATTGTGCCAAGCACATTACAGGAGGGCTGCAAAGCTGAAAATACCCCCATTGGGATAAAATTACTCTGCTGCTAATAAGTATCTCAGCGTCTCCTCCTGATCAAAGTCAAACTTCTCAGGCTACAGAGCAGCCACCAAGTGACATTTGACACATACTGTATTTGCCCTCAACGACGTGGAAAAGCACTTCACAAATGAGAGATGTCAGGAAGTGAGGCAACATTTGCCATTGGATTGCCCTTCACTCCTGCAGTATGTAACTGCAGTTGTTAAGCAGTTTGTTACATTAGGTTTCTTTTACACACCTTTTATATGTAAATAGTCATATTAAAAACCAACCCCAATGTGTTCACCTGAAAATCAGCACAGGCGTTTGTAGCCTGGGGAATATTGCTGTAGTAACACTTTTACTTTAGTGAAATATCCATCTGCATTCATTTCTAACAAATGATTACCCTCCAGAGCCAGGAATAATAGCATGGGTGGGACAGCATACAATCAGGTGGGCCAGTCCCAAAACAATTCACATTGCAGACTCAGTCTGTTTTTAAATGATCCGTGGCATTACTACGACCAAGTGAATACAGAGAAAGAAAAATATGTTTCTGTCCTTCCAATTGATCTAGCGACGCACAAACCCACACAGGTCACACAATTTTTATGTTATACTGTATCGCTTGCCTTGAACGCTGAAGGGGTGGGCCTGAGTTACATCTGCATGGGCACAGGTGGGCCTGAGTTATATCTGCATGGGCACAGGTGGGCCTGAGCTACATCTGCATGGGCACAGGTGGGCCTGAGCTACATCTGCATGGGCACAGGTGGGCCTGAGCTACATCTGCATGGGCACAGGTGGGCCTGAG
>JAODJU010000095.1:14082426-14101483 GCA_026776725.1 Gnathonemus echidnorhynchus | reverse complement strand
TAGAGTATGGAATAGTCTTCCTGCTAGTGTAGTAGAAGCTAAAACCCTGGGTTCCTTTAAATCAGAGCTAGATAAGACTTTAACAACTCTGAGCTATTAGTTAGGTTTTCCCCAAACAAGCTTGATGGGCCGAATGGCCTCCTCTCCTTTGTAAATTTCTTCTGTTCTTATGTAATTCACCATTTTCACCAGCTCAGAGTTTCAAAACAGAGGTCAGCAGCATGCCACCTTTGGTTTAGTCTAGGTAATCCATCTGAAGCTATGCAGGTTTGGGCCTGCCCAGTACTTGATTGGGAGATTAACTAGGAAAGCTGGATTGCTACTGGAAAAGGTGTTGGTGTAGCCAGCCGGTTAGTCCATCCTGTGGTCTGTGTGGATCCCAATGTCCCAGTGCAGTGATGGGGACCCTATGCTGTAAAAATCCTTCAGATGAGATGTAAAACCGAGATCCTGACTCTCTGAGGTCATAAGAGATCCCTGGGCATCTTTCAAAAGAGTATCTGGCCTCCTAATCGTCCCCTATATCTAACTGGTGAATTCTTTCCTGCCCCTTGACCACCTTAGCTACTGTGTGGTGAGTGTTCTGGTGCAGAATGGCTGCTGTTACATTATTCAGGTGGGGGCTACACAGTGGCAGTGGCTTCCCATTGGTTCTGTAAAATGCTTTGGATGTCTTTAAGAGCGCTATGTAACATTCATTCATTCAGATCACCTCCTTAGACTTTACTAAACAGATCTGTTTCCTTTTTAACCAAAATGACTTTGGACTGGAAATGCAATTTCGGAATGCAAAGACACCATTTTTTTCACATGCCATGAGTCAGCTCAGATTCTGATTTTATTTAATGGTTCTCTGTCACATAATTCTTGTCCTGATTCGAGCCAGTCGATAGCTGTATGTATTATCCGCTTTCACTCATCTGAGTCGACATAATCATGGTCAAAATCCATCATTTTGATGGCTGCAGAATGAAAAACATGGACAGTCATTTCCTTCTGAGTAACTATTGATTGTTTCTCAGAAACAGCATGCCTTCCATCCATCCATCCATCCATCCCTCCATCCCCCCACCTTCTAGCTGTTTGTTATGCTCGTGGTTGCAGAGTGGCCTGGAGCCCATTCCAGGAAGGCTGGGGTTCATCCTATGCCAGTCCATCCCAAAACAGGCACACAAGCATGCTATAACACCTCATGGATAAGGATCCAAAAGCAAGGCCAAAGAAGCTAAACTGATATTGTAGTTGGGAGCCAGAAATAAAGTCAGGGAACCAAAAGATCTACCCAGGGGTAGGATACTGCAGGGCAGAGCAAACGCGTGCAGACACTGGGGAAGCTAGACACTCACTCACAGCAGGAAATGGCTTGGGACACAGACTCGCAGAACTGGCGAATAGGGAGAGCAGACTCACAAAAACACAGGAGAGGAGATGCAGACAGTCCAGAGAAAACAGGTCACGTAAATGCTGGGAGCGTGAACTGAATCATCAAAACCTGGCGAAGAGATAATTCCTAGGTCGGCTAAATAATTCTGGTAATTAGTCTAAATGATCTTCCGACAGTTTTCAGGAGGAAGCCTGAGCGGCAATACAGGATCAGAGAGCGACCTCACACATGCCTTACAGTACGTCAGCAGTAAACAAGTGCAAATACAGTCAACCTTCAGTATCCATGGATGCCCAAGTCCCTTATATGAAATGGCGTAGTATTTGCATGTCACCCACGCGCATTCTCCCATATACTTTAAATCATCTCTAGATTAATTGTAATACTTAATACAGTGTAAATCCTATATAAATAGTTGTTATACTGTATTGTTTAGGGAAAAATGTCAAGAAAAAAGTCTGTACAGGTTGAGGACAGAGGCAACCATTCTAGTATATACAGAAGATAAAAATAGCAAAAATATCATTCATTCTCCTCTTTATCTGCACATTACTTCATTCGTTTGGATTCAGCATAGTATTCATCATGAGGCAAATTAAAGTTTTGCTTTTTGGAACATTTTAGAGTTTTTCTTTTCTATTTTTGATCCGTGGTTGATTGAATCTGCTGGTGTGGAACCCAGGGAAACAGAGAGCATTATAAGCATTATAAAATCTGGTGTTTATTAGTCAAGAAGAAGTGAAAACAACGCTGTACAACAATGTCAAACGAGGGACTGTCAGCATACTTGTCAGCTTCCTCTTTGGAGACAGACGGACGCTGACTGGTCATGTTTAAAGTATTGGGCCTCCCTTTGCCTTGTGGAATTAATTTTGTGTGGTTTTCTAGTTACCCTTATTTTGACTGTCCTCTGAATAAAAGTTGACAAGTGTGGCATTTTAGCAGTGACATGAGGTTGCTCATTAGATGACCATAATTGCTAATCACGTAACTTATTCAGACATTTCTAGTAATAACGTATATTGAAAAGTTTTCAGTAAAATATATCCTACCACCCAAACTAGGTAAACTGTTCTGAATCCAAATTCACCCGAATCTGAAGTTAGTTATTCCAGACCAGAGGTGTGTTTCAGTAACACTTGTAGTATCTAATACCACTACTTCTCCGTCGGTCTAATGATAGAGTTTTTGAGACTCATGAAAAATGCTTTGTATTGTTTCTGAGAATCTGAAGATTTCTTTCTACATTCTAAATGTATTTTTTTGTGGTTATACTTGGGGGTTAGCCCAGTCTCATCTTGTGGCAATGATCAAGTGGAGGACATGAGGGAGCTGTTTAAATCCATGGGGTGGCCATATTTATGAGGACCACTGCAAGAGACTCCAGCTAAAAAATGTAAAACAAAATTTAAATAATTTTTGCCAGTTCTGCCTCACTGCCTCCCAGGCATGAGGAAAACAATGAAGGCAAAATAGGAAACAGACCTGTGGGGGTTAGTGACTTTTTCTGAGATTCCTGTCAACACTCCTCTTTTCTGCCTTGTTTTGTTGTCTGTTTCCTCATACTGGGAAATCAAATGGGTTGAAAAACACCTCTTCTGGGAGAAGGAGCTTGCAGGGTCCTCATTAATAATAATTAGAGTGTGGAAGTGTTTACCTCAGGATGGCCTTATTGACTTTATTGGTTGCTGTCGGACCACTTCTTAAGTTTGCAGTTTTACCCTTTCTGTGGGTATCACACAAAACCAGTCTATAGGTAGTTTTGCTAATTACTATGCGGTAAAAAAAAATGAACAAAAACAATAATACCACCACAAACCTTTGTGTTTGCAGGTGTTGGAAGAGGATTTATGGTTGGAAAATAGAAATTTGTTTAGTAATGCTTTCACAGTTACAGAAAGAACATAATAGAGTCTGATATGTATTTTTAATCAGCAGAGCAAAGAGATCTGGTATTTATTCTTCACTCATGTAGATGATGAAGTGATTTCCATCAAGACAAAGGACAAGACTCCTTTCAAGAGGGCAAGATGGTAGGAGAGGTTGGACATGCTGGACTGGGGGAGCCAATGTCAGTCTTGCATGCTTTGCCCAGGATGCTGTAGCGTTTTTTTTCCTCTCCAATAAGCGGCTGGTTTGAAAGCACCAGTCAGCCATTGTGATACAACAGCAGGCAGTTTTCCCATTCACTGCAGTTGTGGTTAATGGAATTGACATCCTATTAATGCCATACAAAAGAACTCGACCAGAAGACAGAAGTCCAGTGAACAATAAAGGCCCTGCAAACCCAGAAAAAGGACTTTAGAAAACAGAATCAAGCACCAAGTCCAGAAGATAGATTAGGCTTTTGTCATCCTGAACCAGAAAATGGGGCTTTTGCTGTGGCAAACTTGTACCTGAACAGCTACTTCTGAGTGGAAGAGTTGTGTGACAGTCCTGCTCTGTTAGTTGCCCGTAATAACTGTTGTCTTGGTTAGTGCCATGTGGCTGGCACTTGAGGGACGTCTGTCACGCTACAAGAAACTGATCAGCAGGAGGCCGTGAGGAAGGCGGGAGCACATTACTCACATTACTGCATTAGTTGGCAGTGGAATCTTGGTCACATTCAGTTACATGATTTAGAGATTCTGTTGTATCTTTTTTTATCTGTTTCCTGTATGTTGGTTTCCTGTTTCTTTTTGCATGAACAATTTTGATTTTTTTCTGTCTGTTTTGGTTTTGACTACTAGACTAATTTCTGGTTAAGGTTAGAGTCTTAGGTCCTATTTTAGATTCTATTCCTGTTTCAACCCAGCATTTACACCCCATCCAGCCAAGACCAAAGACCAAAAGTCCAGGAACCGTGTTTGTACGCAGTTCAGGGCTGGTGTCTGTGCTCCTCATTTTGAGTTGAATAGGGTTTTTTTCTTTTTTTCTTTATTGTGTCTTTCGGCCATGATAGCAAGTACAGGTATATTTTAAGATACCAATCACAATTAGTTAAAGCTATACCTGCAACGGTTGGCACAAATCATTAGGGACGTAAGACCTTTCTTTGAAAGATACTGAGAAGAATCCAAGTAAAACTATGTTCTCTAATATTCTCTATTTTTTATATTAAATTCACTTCAGTCAATACACATTAAGGAGCAGAGCAGGATTAAGGAAGGATTTCACAGCCTGATGTGCACTGTGTATGTTGGGTGGGATGGGCAAGAAAAAAAGAGTATGAAAGTAGGTGTCTGTTGTGCTGCCTTGGTCCCCACAACTGCAGCACTGCTTTTTAAGCTCAGCGTTATCTCTTGTGTGTGTACTGTGCACCACCCAAAAGACATGCAGCAAATGCTAAACCCTGGTCAGAACTGGCACATTGATTTGATTGTGAAGATTAACAGATGGTCTACATTTAGTCAACTGACAGCTTGGAATAACACTGATGCCGTAAGACTCGTAAAAGAATGCACAGATTGATATTTCTTGACATAAATTGGGTATGGCAGCTTGCAACCTTACAGAGGTCAACCTCTATAAGAGTCAGAAATTATGGTTCACTAAAGAAATGAAAACATTGGGCAATGGAAGACTGGAAAAATATCAGCCCCTCACATGTGTCCAGGTTCCTGCTATCGCACATCCATCATGTGGTGATCAACACTGCAGGCTGGTGGTGGTGGCATGATGGTAAGGGGAGTGTTTTTATGGTACACACTGCTTCCCTTGATGAATGCGGAGGAGTTTTTGAGTGCTGCAGGATATCCAAATATCATTTCCAGGTGCCCCTTTTCATTAGCAGTAGTGCATCTGTGAATGGATTTTTTTTCAGTAAGACTAAAATTGTCCAAGCGAGTTTGATCTGCCAAATGGCCTCCTCACTTTTGTAAATTTTGTATGTTCTTCTGTTGAATGTTTCCATGAAAAAGACAATAAGGTTAGCCTAATGCAGTAAACTACCCAGGCGTCTAACTCAATATCCAGCAATTTCAAAATAACCTTTTGGATGTGTTGGAGTCAGCATGAGCCAGTAGCTCTGTGAAGCACTTTGAACACCTTGTCGAGTTCATACCATGACAAACTGATGCCAAAATCAGGACAAAGGGGAGCCTAACTCAGTATTAGGAAAGAATCCATAATGTTTTGACCACATAATGCAACGTATACCAGTTGTAGTCATTCTTTTTCATAACTGCTGTAATAGCAGTTTATACTGTTTTGTACTAATACTTTGCGGCATAATTATGCAATTCACTTTTGAAAAAAAGGAGTCACAAATGCAGATGTTCCTAAAACACGATCTTTGGCTTATTTGAAAACATTATCTTTCTGGCAGCTGGAAGTTTTTCGCTAGTAATCACTGAAAATTAAGTTTGAATCTGACTGTGCCATTTCTCGTTGGAATATTTGCCGCTAGCTATGAACTTGTTGCCAGTAAGAGAGACTCAGGAGATGGTCTGTACACACTGCGTCTGCTCCCTTAGTGGAGCACTGTTATACTCTCCTCGAGCTTTGGATGAAATGCCAAGTGTTCGGATTCTCAGAAATAAGAGGACAGGACAAGCATTTCCTCGAGTCAGGAAAAAAAACTCATCTTCCGTTCCTTAGAGAGCTGGAATAGACTCTTTTATGCCAAAGTGAACTTTAATTAATAGAAAATGTCACTGAGTTTTAAAATTAATTGAAGTCAATTCATAAGGGAAATGTGTGAAGTGCGAATGATAATGCCTGATGGAGGAAGAGCAGAGGCGGTGCTGGACTGGCCATGGTTTGAAGCTGGAAACAACAAAGGCTGAAGGGCATTTATTAATACTATAGAGGTTTAATATTCTAGTTGAGCCAAACACAGTAAATGTTTTATTGAGTCATAACCCAAGCTTGGTTAAAAGTAATTATGAATTCCAGAACCTCTGAAATGTACATTATACATGTAACTGCTGCCAGCCACAAGAACTCCCTATGAATTAATTAAACAATGACAATTATGCCATTGTAGTAGAGTACAGCCCAAACTGCCACTGTGTTAAATTTACAAAAAAATGACATATTTTAAATTTATTACTAATTGTGGATTTATTAGTTGAACTTTTATATTTGAAAACAAATCAAAATTAACATAAGGCATGCATCATCCCAGGTTTTGAATTATTCCCTCCAAAAGGTATTGAATGCCGATTAAAAAAAAAATATCTGGTTGCCAGCAATATAATGCAGAATAACTGGATTTTACTGTACAAATTGTATATTATTCATTATAATAAATATATAAATGCCATTGTGAAACATAATCATCATTGCAAGGTGGGGGGCACGGTGGTGCAGTAGTTAGCACTGTTGCCTCAGACCAGTATTTGAGTCTCTGCCATGGCTCCACCCAAATTGCCCGTAGGTGTGCATGTGAGAGTGACTAGTGTGTGATTGTGATGGGTTGGTGCCCCATCCTGGGTTGTTCTTTGCCCTGTGCCCATTTGCTCTGGACCCCTTGTGACCCTAAATAGGACAAGTGGTTTGCCCCGCAGTCCAAAAACATGCTAAGGTTGATTGCAGTTACCAAATTGCCCATAGGTGTACGTGTGTGAGTATATGGTGTGTGAGTGTGAGTATATGATGTGTGAGTGTGAGTATATGGTGTGTGAGTGTGCCCTGCGATGGGTTGGCGCCCCATCCTGGGTTATTCCCTGCCTTGTGCCCATAGCCTCCGGGATAGGCTCCAGACCCCCCGCAAACCTAAATAGGATATGTGGTTACAGAAAATGAATGGATGGGTTCTGAAATCAAATAAACGACATCTGGGCTAAATATACAGGTATCGCCATTTTGAAGTGTTGCCAACACTTGGTTTTATTTACTAAGGAGTTGTTCTCAGACCAAATGAAATTCCAGGAACCCTGAATACAAAAACAAAAAGAAAATAATTCAGGTGTATTTCCTTCCCCTCTTATCAGTCCATCTCTTAGGACAATGTTTCCCACCCCAGTACACTGGGACCCCAGGGCGGTCCACATTTTTGCTTCCTCCCAGTTCCTTGCCAGACAGTTCAAATTTTTGCTCTTCCCCAGCACCCAGTAGGAACAAAAATATAGGATGCCTGGGGGTCCCCGAGGACCAGGCTGGGAAGCATCGCCTTGGAGCATTTGCACTCTGCCATGTGTCAGAAACAACTCTCATCACTGCCACTATCCTCACGCCACAATTTTAAAAAGGGTATCTTAGAGTTCTCTGCTTCTGATGCTCGGCATCAGCCCGATACTGTCTGGTATGTCTTTAAATTGTGCAGAAAATATGCTAATGTGCAACAGCTGTGTCTTGTTAGGGTACCTCCTGTTTCTGACCGTTCTGTGAAGAGGCAAACTGAAGGAATGCTTGACAAGGATCATCCCATATACACTACCGTTCAAAAGTTAGGGGTCACTTAGGAATTCCTTTGCTTTTGAAAAACAGTAAGTTTTTTGTCCATTAAAATAACATCAGATTGATCAGAAATGCTGCGTTGACATTGTTAATATTGTAAATGACTATCATAGCTGAAAATGGCTGTTTTTTAATGGAATATCTACAAGTGTACAGAGGCCCATTATCAGCAACAATTAGTCCTGTGTTCCAGTGGAATATTGTGTTTGCTAAAAGTTTATCGTTTTAAAATTGATGAATTATGTTAGCACAGATGAAAATGTGCTGATTAAAGAAGCAATAAAACTGGCCTTCTTTGGACTACTTGAGTATCTGGAGCATCAGCAATTGTGAGATCGATTACAAGCTCAAAATGGTCAGAAACAAAGAACTTTATTCTGAAGCCCATCAGTCTATTCTTGTTCTGAGACATGAAGGCTATTCCATGTGAGAAATTGCCCGGAAACTGAAGATCTCGTACAATGCTGTGTACACCTACCTTCACAGAGCAGCGCAAACCGGCTCTAACCACAACAGAAAGAGGGGATGGAGGCTCTGGTCCACAACTGAACGAGAAGGTAAATATATTAGAGTGTGTAGTTTGAGAAACAGACGCCTCATAGGTCTTCAACTGGCAGCTTCATTAAGTAGTACCCACAAAAGACCGGTCTCAATGTCAACAGTGAAGAGGCGACTCCAGGATGCTGGCCTTCTAGGCAGAATTGCAGAGAAAAAGCTGTATCTCAGAATGGGCAATAAAAAGAAAAGACTGAGATGGGCAAATGAACAGAGACACTGGACAGAGAAGATCGGAAAAAAGTTCTTATGGATAGACGAATCTAAGTTTGACGTGTTCAGAAGAATATTTATGAGACGCAGATCAAATGAAAAGATGCTAGAGGTGGAGGCAATGACATGGTGTGGGGCTGCTTTGGTGATGGTAAAGTGGGAGATTTATACAGGTAAAGTGGGAGATTTGTACAGGTAAAGTGGGAGATTTATACAGGTAAAGTGGGAGATTTGTACAGGTAAAGTGGGAGATTTGTACAGGTAAAGTGGGAGATTTATACAGGTAAAGTGGGAGATTTGTACAGGTAAAGTGGGAGATTTGTACAGGTAAATCTTGAAGAAGGAAGTTTATCACATTTCGCAACACCATGCCATACCCTGTGGACGGCGCTTAATTGGAGCCAATTTCATCCTACAACAGGACAATGACCCAAACACAGCTCCAAACTATGCAGTACAGGTATGGAGTGACCAGCACAGTCACTGGATCTCAACTCTGTTGAACTGGGAGCGGTTTGACCGAATGGTACGTAAAAAGCAAAAGTTTGAAGAACACTATTATTATTTTAATTTAAAAAATGATTATTTCTAACTTTGTCAATGACTATTTCCTATTTATTTAGCTATATTTCCTATTCAACGCATTTCATGTATGCTTTCATGGAAAACAAGGAAATTTCTAAGTGACCCCAAACTTTTGAACGGTAGTGTATGTTATTTGGAACCTTCTCTTAATCATTGCTTTGCATCACTATACAATAAATTACAATATATTAAGTTTTTTTTAAAATATGTGCGTCAGCTCTAGGGACACCCAGGTCTCTTCAGTCACACAAAATAAAATTTAAAAAAACTCAGAGATCTCCATCATTGTGTAGGGAAAACTGGCTCTTTCACCATTTATTTTTGTTTGTACTCCGGCAACCAGGAACATCTTTAGATATGACATTCCTCATGACAGGCAACTCTTGACAGACACAGTCCCACAAGCCCTTGCTACCAAGGAAGATCTAGTCTAAATCATATTAATTACTGAAGCAATTATGTGTCCTCAAAGATAACCAGCAATCCATGATAAAAATAGGTATTTATTGCTGATCATTGTGTATTCAAAAACCTAGAAACACATAAGCAAATTAGCATCATCAACCTCTTGAGAACATTGTGATAAAAAGATCATATGCAAGGAGTGTAGGTGTTATTACCAAGAAATATGTAATATTTTCTTATTCATGTTGACTAAACCATTACCATTTATTCACAGAACTGTGAATCCTGCGAATATATCAGGCCATCCATCAGCACAGAACTATCATTTTCAAACAATAGTTTTCTTTTCAGAAAACAACTGTGGGTTGTGTAATGCTTTAATTAAAACTAAGAGACAAACAATGGATGGATGGATGGATGGATGGAAAATATATATATACATAAAAATTAAACTTTCCCCTCTGTTGGACCAATATCCCGGGGTGGACACAGTAAAATCAAATCAATGGAGTATAAGATGTGCATCAGAAAAATGGAAATGCAGCAAACTGGTTTCTATGCTTCAAAAAATTGCAGTGACCTATTCCCATTGTGGGTCAAGCTCCAAACACAAATATTGTCATTTGTTGTCAGCATCCAATGAATCTCCCTCCTGGATCAATACCCACCTTGCTCGTTCTCTGTCCCATGACAGGAGCATCCGATGCCTAAGGAACATTATTCACTGGAACCTGATTACCGCCTTCATCCTGCGAAACGCCACCTGGTTTGTGGTGCAGTTGACCATGAACCCAGAAGTGCACCAGAGCAATGTGGTGAGTTTGCTCATGACTTGCCTCACAGTGTGTTTCAAATGTTCTTACAAACACAAGATAATGACTTTCTTCTTTAACAGTGAGATGTGCCCTCCAGCCATGAAAACAGGAAACTTATTCCCTAAATATAGGGAAGTGGTAGTGATTGAAGTGAAGTGAACCAAGATTTTTAATATGAAAAGGATGAAGTGACCAAAAGCCATTGTTTTTTTAGTGTGAAATAATAATAATGATGATAATAATAATAATAATAATAATAATAAATTACCACCCAGAGTCAAACCATTTATCTTGTTCATCTTGTGGAGAGCTGGGAGCCTGTCTCAGAAAGTACAAGAGACTTGTCACTTCAATTTAGGCAATAAACCTTAGCAGGGAGCAATTGGCAGGGATCAGCTCAGCTACACACATGTTTCTGGACTGTGGGAGGAAACCCACATGCAAACATGATCTCTAACCCCAGAGGTGTGAGGGCACCCCACTGAGCCACATCGCCATCTCATTACGAAAAATCAAGAAAGTAAAAGAATGAGGGATCAGTTATATAAACAGTACAAAGAAGCATCTGTGAGGAGGCAAATATGTCAAACAAACATCTGTTGGATAGATTATTTTGTTCAAGTTTAAAACAACAGCTTAAAGTTAATCAAAGTACACGTTTTAATTGTATTTCAGCCACTGTCAAATTGAAACAGAGGAACTAGATCCTCTTCTGGTTGCTTTTTCACACCATCAGTAGGATCCAGTCTCTGTGACACCCTGCAGAGATGTGCATCCCAAACACATCATTAAAGGGTAGTATAGCCCCTCAAACATCTCCTGCCTGCTGATTGATAAATCGCTTCCTCGCAAGAAGAACACGCGTTCCTCTTTGGGGCTGCGGCCATGTGAAATACTGCATGACAGGAAGCGGATGTTCTTCAGAAATAAAAGTTTGATAAATGAATGCTCTTGTTTCTGACATTCTATAAATGTACAGCCCGCCTGGTAAGAGGTGTGCCATTCTAGCCCCTAACCTACGAACCCAAAAATAACACAATGTTTGTAAAGCAGGAGAAAAAAACAGAAAATATACTGGCGATAGGTTTGAGATGCCACAAACCTGGAAGCATTTCATGGTACTGTAAGTGCTGCTGTGGGATCTAGTATAGCATTTATTGCCTCCTTAGTTCCCCATAACTCAATATCGAGGTACTTAGCTACAGTTCTAAGCCATTAGATAGACTTCAGCATAGTCCTTAAAGTGATAAAGAGCTGCATTTTGGAAGCAGAGGCTTCAGCATAGCTGAACTCTATGGTACAGACTATGACTACAAACTGCAATGAAACATGGTGAAGGCAGTCTATTTCTCCACATTTTTGTTCCACAAGGCAGACGTGCTATAACCGATTAAAGCATTTAGTAGACCTGCAACCCACATTCATTTTTGTCATGGTCTTCTACAAAATCTAATCCTTCTAATTATAGTAATCCCCTTAATTATCTCATTTTGATATCCAGGGGATTTATTATTATTACTGCTTAGATTTTTATGCATTTGTGGTTTTTGATGTTTGCTGAAGCTATGCAGATACCTTAGCAACAAATCAGCAGGGACCATCCTGGGAGAAGTAGCAACCATTTCTACATTCTACAGCTCCATCCTGTCTGCTGCCAGTTTAGGGTTAGGCTTAGGATTATCCGTGTGCTCCCTGTTCATTATAAATTTCTGTATGTTCTTCCCTCTCGCCCCTAAGATTTGGTGTCGCCTGGTCACAGCTGCATATAATTATTTCCATGTCACGAACTTCTTCTGGATGTTTGGCGAGGGTTGCTACTTGCACACAGCCATTGTCCTCACGTACTCCACAGACAAGCTAAGGAAGTGGATGTTCATCTGCATCGGCTGGTGTGAGTTAGGGTGTTGCAGGCACCCTGGACTTATTAAAAAGAGCATGGATTTGCAAGTCAGGCTTTTCTGTAGTCAGACTGTAGCCTCTCAATTCTGTTGTTGTGATGACTGTAGGAGAAATACATATTAATTATGTATTTTGGCCATTTATTGACCCAGTGATGAGTCTGTGGAACCACTATCAATCAGTTCATTTACTCGAGCATTAGAATGCCTTTGGATCAGGAGTATTATTTTTATCTGCAAAATACAAAAACTCAGATTTGCTCAGTGCCATTTATAAATAATACATAAGGCAGATTCATTGGAGAATTTTGACAGCTTGACACAGCAATAATGTTCCTTTGAATAAAAGGGTTAGGGAAACACTATAGGTTGTGACACTGAGCATTATAATAAATATTTTTTTCAGACATTTAGCGGCAGTAATATGAATTTATGGCTTTTCCTTCTTTTCCTTTTTTAAAGGCATTCCTTTCCCGATCATTGTTGCATGGGCAATTGGTAAGCTGTACTACGACAATGAAAAGTGAGTTTGAATTTACAACTGTCTGTGTTATGAGTACATAAAATAAAGTATTTATATTTTTTATTTTCTTTAACAGAGCTCTTCATTTTGCATTCCATTTGGGTTACAAGCATCAAGTTGGAAAGATGCTTTTCATTAGTTATTAGAGTCAATTAGCCCAGAGTCTAAGCTTTTATTATAAGCTTGAGAATTAAAAAAATAGCCTGCTAAATGATAATAATTGACTGCTGTTGTTTAAAATCGTAGATGCTGGTTTGGGAAGCGGGCAGGCGTGTACACAGACTACATCTACCAGGGCCCAATGATTCTAGTTCTGCTGGTAAGTGCACGTGTTTGTTTAATGTCTTTTCCACCTTAGAGACTTTATTACTGCGTATATTTTACTAATACCAGAGTGTGCAATGAATGTATAGCCTTTGTTCAGATGAAATGCACAGGAATGCCGAAGATCAACCTGGATATTTAAATCTAAGTTGCATAATGACATCATTAGTGATTTTGTTATGTGCATTTTATATTGCATAAAATGTAGAATTTACCAAGATGTTTTATGATAAGCTCTGAAGCATAGACTGAGTGACTGAGAGTTTTTATAACATTATTGCCATAATGCTTATATATGGTTCATTTTTTGTTTAATTTCAGATCAATTTCATTTTTCTGTTTAACATTGTTCGGATTCTCATGACAAAGCTCAGAGCTTCCACCACGTCAGAAACCATACAGTACAGGTAAATTGGTTCCCCCTATTTTATGGCAACATGTAGGCGCCTTCTTTGCATAATTCCTAAAAAATTGTTTTGGATTAGCATCTTCATCAGTTTAGTTTGCTGAGGACCCTGGGAAAGACCAAGCCTTGTGTGCACAGTGTTCACAGAAACTATGTTTCTCTTATTAATCAAGGTTAATTTATTACTTTCTTGTGTTGAATTTGTCGATTAGTCAACTTTAATGATTGCAACATTTTCCGTACGGCAATGCTTTCATTATATAGATAAACTGTATTAATTGCATACAGATTTCAAACTTTACTCTGTCTTTCAGTAAGTTGAATAATAAAAATTCTTATAACAAGGATTATAGCTCATAAACTAACCGCTAATGGATGTAAGCTGAGTTCTCCAACTCTGACTTTCTTCAGAAAAGCTGTGAAAGCTACTCTGGTTCTGCTTCCTCTGCTTGGAATCACATACATGTTGTTCTTCGTCAACCCTGGAGAAGATGAAATATCACAGATTGTATTTATATATTTCAACTCGTTTTTGGAGTCATTTCAAGTAGGTAACTTTTTCTGAACTCTAAATGAAATTATTGATATTACAGAAAAAAAGTTTCTATTATTCTTCTGAAGACTTCCTTTGCAAATTAGCTGTTATCTGATTAAGTTTTGCACAGTTAATTAGAGTTACAAAAACATAGCTTCTTAAAATCAAATTCTTAATCCTGCCCCCTCGGTAATGAAATATAATCATTATGAATGTGGTGCTGGTTATGATAGAAAGTAAAAAAAATAAAACTATGAAAAAAGTAGCAATCTAAAGCAACTGAAATAAATCGGACAAAACCAAAGTCGTTTGTTGAATTTTTGGATCTTAAGACATATTCTTGAGTTTGGATGTAAAGTGGACATACAGGTATACTGAAATTCAAAATTTAAACCAAAATTCTCTATCAGTCAGGTTCATTGGTGGAATTATCTCGAAATTGCTCTTGATTGCTGGAATTTTCAGTGATTTTGTTGGAAACATAAGAGCATGGCGATTAAGGACATGGGTTTATAATCTAGAGTTGGTGGCCTCTAGTCATGGGAGGCACTTGTACCTCCAGGAAGGTACTTTACATAAGAAAGTATAACAATGCAATTTACAGGTAGAGCCAGTAAGCCTGTGCATGTGTGAATAAGCATCTTTGCAGTATATTAATGAAATGAACATGTAATGAAATGAATAGGTAATACTCGACATGTCTTTGGTGTTTATAATACAAATCTCCATCCACATTTTAGCATGTTCATGTAAATCCATGCCTACGGATTTGTTAAGCTTAATTTTGTTTTTTCCTTTCTCCTGCTCTTAAGGGCTTCTTTGTGTCAGTGTTTTATTGCTTCTTGAATAGCGAGGTAAGCAGGTCCAAGTCCTCTCCGCTAGATCCCGTCCTATGCAATCTTGTTAATCCTACAGTGAAGATGCTTCAGATCCACTCCACACCGATCCATTTACACAGTTATATAGGATACACAAAGTAACCGGCAGGATTACTGATTAACAGAGGTTTATTGGAACCAGGGATCTCATTTATCAACTTTGTGTACAAACTATTTTGAGCATAAACCATACATACGCACATTTTTACTCGAAGAATAGTATTTAACTATTTCTTTCTCTCTATATATATAAATGTGTATATATTTATGAACACTCCCAACTATACCTATGCCCAAACCCCTAGCGACAGACCAGTCGGTATCTAGGATACGGACAGACTCCCCCTTAATTAATTATCAACCTAGATAGATTGACAACTAGAATGATCTGTTTATCTTCACACAAAGTATGCACAGACAGGCCATGCTCATGACAAGACCTTATTCCAAAGTCATATGAGGTCCATGGCCAAAGAAATAATATATCATTGTCACTAAATACAATCTTATGTGGAGATAGACAGTAACATGCAAGGTCCATAGTAAATAATACGTACTGATTGAGAAAGTCCGAAAGTGGATGTAGTATGAGGTTAGTGGGTGTATCGCTTAGTGTAACTGATGCTTTGTAATTCAAATGTTTGTTAAGGTCAGTTTTTATTTTGCCAGATCTAATGTTTGGTTAAAATGCAAGCCCATACCTAGCACCCTTAGATGTAGGGAGTGGAGACTTAGCTTGTGAACTTTGTCAGTATAACTCATTACACCACATAAAGAGTTTTATTTTATGGTGTTTGCATCATGAGAAGCAATGCTTTTTAAAAACAGGCATTTGCTTTTCCCCTTTAAATAAGTAAACATCCATTAAGCATCTCAAAGCAAACCCCGTGACCTACTGTTCAACTTTTTGCATATGCTGGCATCTGTGAGAGTGATGATCTGGATAATGCAGTTAGGAGGCCCCTAAGCTGCATAATGCTGACTCAGACAGCTGACTTATTAGCAATTCAGGTGCAAATGGGTGCAGCCTCCCTAAATCATCTCAGCTTCCACATGCTTTGTGATGTTCCAAGCCTTACAGTTCCTCATTTGGAAATAGGGGGATGTTGCATTTATATTTAATGCTAACTGATATTATAAGTTATTGCATTATTTATTTGGTCAGCAGTAACTTTTACCAAGATAGAAGTATAGAACTTGCAGAAAACTGAGTCATGTTATAGTTTTAATAATGGAGATATTAATATTTTATATAGATTTTTAGTAGTCTCCTATTTTCCAAATGAAAGACACTTACTTGAAAGAATTAAGAAAATCTTTCATTTGAAAAATTGAGTGGCTTTCATAGCTGAGCCATTGTGTTGCCATATTGCTCTTTATGGCTTTGAAACTGGCTTTTAAATGCAAGCCTGTTGTTTAAAGTGTGCAACTTAAATGTGCTGCTTTGATGATATTAAAGTCACATTGTTTATTCCAAGTAGGCATCTTTTAACTAGAATTCCAGTTAACTAGTGTTATGGTTTTAAATGCCCAGTAGGTCTGTAGCTGGTTGGTACAACAGCGTGCAAGACTTCTCCTCTTAGCAGCATTAATCCGTACCCAACCTTCCCTAGTTTAATGGAAAATGTGACTTTGACATCTCATATTGAGAACCTGGAGGGCACTCCACTGTCACTTCCTGTAAGGCAGAGGTTAGTTTTTAAGTCCAGCTGATTAGGCAGATTTTCTAGAAACTGACTTAATCCTTAATTGATAGATGTTTATAGATGTTTCATTCACATTTCTTCAGCGTTGCAGTGCCATTGAGATTTGCCTGATTCTGGGTGACAGGGGCCCTAAAATATCTGGAATATAATTGGATTAGTCTGGGTTGGGAGCCCAGTATTATATGCATTTATGGGACCCTTAATCACTGGTGGCAGCCCTGCCCATGCATTTCCCATGACAATGAAGCCTAGCACACCATGATTAGTTAACATGTAGTTCAGTTATCAGGATTATGTCTTATCACCCAGATGGCTGCCAAGGTTTTAAAATATGCTTATTAGCAGAGTTTATAATATGCTGTACCATGTTTTTTTCCAACTTCAGATCAGTTGTTTGTTAATTTTCCATGTCATACTTTGAAGCGGCAAGTTAAGCAAGTAATCAAAGTAGCAATGACATTATGTTCAATTTCCAGCCACAGTAAAAATTTAATTAAGCTTTGTGTGCTCAGGTTTGATAAAAAAAAAAAAAACCTGCAATCATTTTGACACAATAGTTCACTGGATATGTGAGGAAATGTTGAGAACCCTAAACCACCAATTATTATTGCTGTTGTTGTTGCTACTGGAAGCATTTGTCTCAAATAGGCATGGAAACAATGTGAGTCACAGGGCCAAATCTCTGTATGTTACACAGGTACGTTCCGCGGTCCGGAAACGCTGGCACCGCTGGCAGGACAAGCACTCCATCCGGGCCAGGGTGGCCCGCGCCATGTCCATCCCCACCTCGCCCACCCGGGTCAGCTTCCACAGCATCAAGCAGTCAACAGGGGTCTGATGACGGAGCGTCCCAGTCCCTCCGGCCCACTCACCAGGGATCACGCGTGCTGCTGGGAACAGGGTACAGGCAGAGCTCAAGTGCAGAGATGCAAACGCCAGTGCAGGAAACCCTGCTGCACGGATCTGTAGAAAAAGTATCAAGAAATAAAGCTAAGATCAAGAAAAAAAAATAAACCCCAAATACAACTGTTCACATAATGTCCTTAGAAATGACCTCCTAGCTTTTACAATTCCCTGATGGTGAATATACAAGTCATTACCAAACATAACATAAGAAAAGAAATAAGGTTACTAAGAATGAAAAGGTTTCTGCAGTATATAGAAAACAGATGAGTCCAATGTATGCCAACATTTCCTAATAGGCAGCCAAATTGAGGCCTAAACTGGAAACGTGTTTTATTAGTGAAAACATTAGCCCTGTATTTTACTCATAGTGGATGAGATTATGTTTATGTTTATCTTCAAAGCCACACTGAATCTATACATGCAATTTATTGTCAGAAGGACGACTCGGCTGTCAACTGTGGCTGATCACAAGAGTCTTGCTCAGGTTTTTCTCCACAATTCGTCACTGAGCCGCACAGAAAACGGTCACCCTGCTGCTGTCCTGGTGGGGAAGCTGATGGACCGTGGCTCCGTTTCTATGGACTGCATCACTTGCATTCCACCACCATGACACTGCATGGCGCCTTTGCTGTATAAGTAACATCCAGTGGGACACATGAAATCTGCAGATATTTGCTCCATATAAGTCTGATGCCACCAAGCTTTTTTCAGCATGGTATTATGGCTTTCAGATCAAACATGAAAAATGATCTTTTACCTTGCACACCATGCAGGCAGAACACATACATAATTCTTAGAAACCTGATGCATTTCTTACTAAGAAATAACCGAAGAAAAACTATTTGGTTTAATTACCCATAAATACACATTCTTTTTATTATTAAATAAAATGTTCCCAGTGGCTTAATAAATGCATATTTTGGAAGGTTACATATGATCATCAAAACATGCTCCAAGACAGATGCAGTGTTTGAATAATAAATCACACATTTTGATGTGCATACAGGTATATATTCCCAGCCAAATAACATTACAGATGAAGAAAATCAGATGGATCACTGTCCAGACAAATGGGATATACAACACACAACATGTAGATGGAATTGTTTTACTGTTGTGATGCAACTTTCTAAAATGGCTAAGTTCTTCTTCTTATCTGCTGTGCCATTGATCTAATTGGACTGAAAATACATGCATACATTGGTGATCTTACTGTGGAGAAATGATGAAAAATCAATATTGGTGTCATGAGCTTTTCCTGTTTGGGTGGATCTGGATATTATCTAACCAAAATGTGACTTATTTGTTAATGTGATGTCCAAAGATAACATAGTGTCAGTTCCAGTTTTTGGATTTGTAGTGTAGTGGCACAAAAAAAGTATACAATACATATTGTAAACATTTTATTTTCTATTTTTCTATTGTTCAGGTAAGATAAAGAGTTGTAAAATTACTGTTCGGTTTGCATATCCTCCTGAGACCCAAGGGAAAAAGTGTCTTTCAATTGTAGGTTATTTGTCTTTGGAGGAAATAAGACATCTTA
>JAODJU010000095.1:14009898-14067297 GCA_026776725.1 Gnathonemus echidnorhynchus | reverse complement strand
AGAATAACCCTTATGTACATCAAAACAAAACAACAAAAACAATACTATGCACAGCAACACACCTCTGTCACCTAGTCGTAAATATTTTAACCCTGCTACATAGTGTAGTTTGAGCTACAGCTCTCGGTGATGGTGGGAAACGCAGTCGAAGGAGGGTAGTCGCCATGTAAGGTAAGGCCTGTTCTGTCTGACTCTGTCTCTGCCTCTTCTACCACTCCTCCTGTTTTGATTTCTTGCAATCTGTTTTTTTCCCGTTTTATGTTCTGCAAGTTTATTAAACCCCTTTTGTTTTGCAACCACGCATGCCCTCACCTCCTTCGTCCCACCTGACACAAGTCTCCTGTTACCTACAAATATGAATTAAAAGATAAAGTAAGTTTCAATTTGAAAAATAACTTCTTTTTTTACAGATCTATGCATCTTTGTTTTTATTTCAATTTGTTATTTTCTCATCTCATCCATGGTTCACCACAGCCTTGTGCCCTATGCTGCCTGGGATAGATTCCAAGTTCCTTCATGACCCTAACCAGGATAACTAGTTAGGAAATAGATGGATAGATTTTTTTTTTTACTTGATATATGAGTCCCTTGGTTTTTTTTTTGAGCTTTTTTTTCAATAAATTGACTCATGAGACAGAACAAGTTGGATGAAACACAGTTTCACTTAAAAAAATATATCATACTTAAGCCTCTGAGCCATTGGCTGGGCCAGTGCCATGTATGCCATACAAATGCGAAGCTCAGTCAAACTCGATTTATTTCAGCTTTATTTGGGGAAAGATAAGAAGATCACAGTTCATAAAACCTGGATAAAACAAATAAATTACCCTTGACCTAAAATGTCGTAGTACTTTCCAAGCTAGCATATTTGTTTACTAAATATTTTTTTCAGTAATACTCTAATCCACCTACATAATACCTACATAAGGTTTGCTATAGAGTAAGAATAGAACTGAACAGGACTTCAGACAAACTGATTTACTGATCTCTTCCAGATTGGATCCAGGTTGAAAAGGAGGCAGCGCAGTATAAAAACAGGGCTTGTGGACTGGGCGTGTGGTACTTTCATTTATTTCATTTTACAAAATCCAAATAGGAATGGATAAAGTAGTCAACGTAGCTAATACAGGTAAATAATTACAATCCTGATGAACTTTTTGACAGGAGCCAAGAAAATCTCTATGATGAAGATATCACTTGACTTGATGGCATGTGATTGACTCTACCTTCCTTAAATGGCCACCACCAAATATGCAATGCATATCGAGATATAGAAACCATGTCAGGGAATTACCATCTGTATTATTCTCACCCAGGGTTTCTGGAAGGGGAATGAGACATGATAAATTATGTGTAGTGTCAGCGTTTACCATCAGCTTCTACTGGTTTTACATCTCTGCGGCATCTGTGTGGAAGATTATACGACCCGTGGTAAGAAACTATCATGCCAACCCAAAAGCAGGACATTTAGTGTGACAGGATCAATCCCCACCACACTGAAAGATACACAGTCTAGAGGTTTAATATTCAGAATCCCTTCTACCTCAATGGCCCCAAACCATCTATACAAGTACCACTGAGAGCAGGAGCTGGCAGACTGATACCACCTAAGCGAGACCCTTAACCCCCATCCCCCAGGGGGCTGTACGCTGGCTGACCCTGGACTGTGACACCCAGGCTTGCTCTCACCTGTATATGTGGCTGTGTCTCATGGAGAGCAAGTTGGGGTAGAGAGTTTCTCCATGGGGTTCAATAAAATATCACTATTCTGTTCTGTTGTGGAGCCTCTGGTGGGCTGGTCTGCCATTTTGGGATGACTGACTAAGCCCATTCACAGCACTAGAGGAGCAGATCTTGTTCTTTTGCAGATGGCTTTATGACCTCTTAATAATCAGATATTTCTCCTCATTTTGGCAAACACTCCTTCAGGACCAGAGTAGAATAACATACAATCATTGTCTCATTGGGTTTGTGTGGCGATGGCACACTCTGTAAAATCGCATCATTATTTAATAGACGTTTTGTCCAAAATGACATACAAGTAAGGATCAGACGGGGTGAGTACTCGGGGTGAGTAATTCATTTCTTAGTCTTGTGAGGAATAGTATCTGCTTGCCAGACCTTCTCCACATTCCAGAAAGGCTCAGCCATGAGCAGCGACTGGGAAACATGCAGAGGTGGAAAATTCAAGTCCAAAAAGTACAAATCCAGATCAATGTTAATCTGAGTATAAGGAGTCACAATCATAGAGTACTCGATTGGTTGGTTGAACCAAAGTCTTAGACTGGATTGTATTTTCTGGACCTGAACTTTCCACCTCTGGAAACATGCAGGCAATGTTAAGGTGGCAGTTTTTCCTTCAGTATCCCTGTAGGCAATCTGGTCTCTGTACTCTTAGTTTGGCTCTGACCCACATAATTTTGGCAACATGACTTTATCCTAAGCCACCTGTCCAGGTCGAGGAAGGCGTAAACAGAGGACCATATTCCATCTGTCTTCTGAAAGATGACCTATGCTCAGGAAGTGCTGTGGTGAGGAATCAGGCTCCATCTGTGAGAGAAGATTGCAATCATAATCAGGTGTGAGCTCAGTAAAGGTGGACATTGTTAGATGTGAGTCATATATGGTATGGGGGTATGGATTCTTGGGTACATTTCAACTGCAGGTACAGGCGTTAGAATCTGTGGATTCTTCTTGTTGAGATGCTGGCTTTGGGTGGCCCTGTATATCACAATATATAGTCCTAGGTAATAGCACAGGAGGAATTGTCCTATTCTGGGATTGCTTGGAAACTGTAGATGATGTTTGCTGTGATACCATTAGTGTTCGGAAGTCTTCTTGCAGTCCGGCTATCTTCTTCATCATTATTTTATGGGTCTGATGGTATTCTTTCTCAAGGTCAAGGGTTGTCCACCTTAGAGTGAGGGAGATCTGTATATATACCTGATTCTGTCCATTAGTCTTGAACTTTTTGGACTGTGCACATCTCTGTGCCTGTCCCTGCCTCATGAATGCTACTGGCTTGTTGAGTTAGGAATACCTTTGTTTTTTTGTGATGGCTGTTGTTGAAGCATGAAATGTAATGTAATCGATAATGTATTGTGATTTTAATTCTTCCTGTGGGTTAGGTACTGGATTTGTCAAGATAGTAGTGCATGCTATACACAGAAAATACACAGATGAACCAAAAATGTTTGCTTCTGCCCCATTTAGCAAGCAGGTCCACTCAATTCTGTTTTAAATAATATTAGTATTCCCAGGGGGGTTGGGCAGCCAGTTGACCTTGGGCCCCAGAGGTTTTTGGTTCCTCTCTTCCATTGTCATCTGGAATTCTTTATTTAATTTCATCCCTTGCTTTTCCCCATTTTGTATTACTCTCTCTAATGATGTTGTGACGTATCACAACAGATCCATGTAACGCACCTTGGGATGACTCTATCGTTGTATGAAAGAAGGACAGAAGCAGTTGTAGTTTAAGCAAGTATTTTAAAGGCACTGCATCACCATGCCATGGGCAAATTCAGAATGTCATTTTAAAAAATTGGATGCACCTAAAATCATCCTTGGATTTTTAATATTATGAAAAAGCTTAGTGTAGGAACCAGGTTTTTATTAAATTTATGATTTAAAAATGTGAGCAATAACACTGGAAAACAAAGATTTTGCTACCAGAGTAAAAAGAGCTGTTTTATACTAAATTCAGTGTGCTGATTCCAAATCTGAGAATTAGCCTAGCACATCTATATCTTATGTTTTACAAAAATTCATGCATAATAACTTACGTAAAGATCATAGGAATCTATTGTTTGACTGCTGACATCAATAGGTCTGCTAGCCATTGAATGAACACTTCCCTGAAACTATTTCACAGACAAGTTTGGGCAGGTCAGCATGCTGATATCAGCACTGCTGAGTCTGCAGTGACTATACTATTCAACACACAACTGGAACATTTGTGGTGACCTGAAAGTAATATCGCTTCTCCGTGGTTTACAATTGGGTTACACAAAACACATGTGCTTCTTGTGCATATGGAATAGTCGTGATGATAAAAATCATTACCAACAGAGACACTGGCCTCATAGAACTGAACACACAGTTGGCTGGTACAATGTACAGCATAAGTCATTGGTTGATCCACAGAAAGTTTACCTTCCTCCACTCCATATAAAACTGGGCCTTATGAAAAATTTTGTTGTATCCATGGATCATGAAGGAAATGCTTTCCAGTACCTATGGGAGAAACTTGGATCAAGAAAAACTGATGTCAAACTGAAAGCAGGAATTTTTGTCTGAACCGAAATTCGTGAAGTCATTCGTGATACCACTTTCAGAACATTACTCAACCCACTTGAACTTGCTGCTTGGGATGCATTTGTGCTAGTAGTGCAAACCTTTCTGGGAAACAAGCGAGCTGAAAACTATGTTGAACTCGTTAACAACATGCTGACAGCATTTCAGAAACTCAGTAGCCAGATGTCTCTAAAAATGCACTTTTTACACTCCCATCTAGATTTCTTTCCACCAAATTTGGTTGATGTAAGCGGTCAACATGGAGAGAGATTCCATCAAGATATTTCGCTCATGGAAACAAGATATCAAGGCCACTTTAATCCCAACATGATGGGCGACTATTGTTGGTTTCTACAACGGGATACTGCTACCATCCACAAACACAAAAGCAAATGCTTTAAGCACTTTTGAACACTATTCAATTAGCCCAAGTTGAATCTTTAGCAGTTTTGTTACTCTAAATGCATCAATGGGATGATGATGATGTACCAAGTTTTAGTTTTGCATAATGTAGATTAATCTTTAAACAAGTTCACTTAACTTTAAATCCTGACGCGCTACAATAAATCTGACTTCAGATTTGAAATCAGCACACTCGATTTAGTATAAG
Organism: Gnathonemus echidnorhynchus; assembly: GCA_026776725.1. Lineage (NCBI taxonomy): Eukaryota > Metazoa > Chordata > Actinopteri > Osteoglossiformes > Mormyridae > Gnathonemus > Gnathonemus echidnorhynchus. The sequence continues at coordinate 14,062,394 of JAODJU010000095.1, read as the reverse complement.
ACACATAAATTTTGCAAAGTAAATTTTGCCTGAGGAGATTTTTTTTTATTTTATTGTCCTGTGTAATAACAGAGATATAAAAGAGGCAGTATGGTGGCTTTCGAAAGCTGGAATTAATTTTATTTAATGAAAACTAATGAAAATTTGCTGAAGTGCTTCTATATTTTTCAGACACTGCATACATTCTGATCAGAATTAAACTTGACTTAACAGGCGTGCCAGAAAAATGACTTTAATCACATCCCACCCCCCAAAAAAAAAAATATGTATGGAAGGGACACACATTCTAATGCCACCCATTCATCATTCATGAATGAAATAAAGACAAGATTAGCTGGAATTTAATTTAGCACAGAGGTGCTGATTAAATCTGAAATGCTAACCAAAATGTGACATCCTAAAATGGAAGCCAGTGTCATTGTTTCAATCCACCTCTGCAGGATATGGTGAAATAAAAAAGAAAAAGAAATGCATCACTTCATGAGAAAAGGTAAGTATGATGTTTCAGGGTCTGTACCATCTGGCCCTGCCTTTCATCTCCCCGTTTGGCCAGCAGGTGGTGCTGGCCATCCTGTCCTCCTCCCTGTCACTTACCCCTTAAGTCCCTAGTGTGTTTGTCTTTGCCCCCCGGAGAGTCACATAGCTCAGTGGACTGAATGTGTGATTCAGAAACTATGTACCCACAGGTCATGGGTTTGAGACTAACCTCATCTGTATATTAGTATTTGTTTGGGTTTCCATTTCCCCCAGTTTATGTTCTGTTTTGGTTTCCTTGGTCTTAGGTTTTCCCTGTGTATACTTTTGTTCCAAGTTAAGATTCCTAATGTATGTTTAGTGTTCCTAGTTTCAGTGTTCTGCACGTCTCTTAGTTCTGTCTCTATTTAGCGTTACTGCTTACACCTGTTCCTCGTGGTTCTTGTGCCTCAGTTGATTGGTTAATTGATTATGTCTTACACCTGCTCCTTGTTTGCTCCGGTTTTCTATGTGTATTTAAATGCCTCCCATAATGTATTCTCCAGTCAGTCGTTAGGATTGTGTTACTGTGTTTTGGCAGTTCTGTCCCCTTGCCTATCTGGATGTGGTTCTCCTGGTTTTTATTAGTGTGATATACTTTGTTTTAATACACCCCTTATTGTCACCTTTTTCCTTGTCTGCACCATGCCATGCTGTAACAATGATGTCATTTATCAAAAGCAAAGTCCAACATTTCATAGAGTTAGAATACCTTGGAAGGACAATCACTTTAGATGAAATGGTCTCCTTACTGATCCTTATGAGAATTAAGCATCCCAGGTCAATGAATAATTCTACATGACACAGGGTTGGGAAAAACAGCAACTGCTTTACTGGAGAAAGGTTTCTTTTCTCAGCACTTCAGTGAAAGGGCAGGAACTGGCCCAATATAATGTAGAGAGGAAATGGTAAAATCATAGAGCCTCCCCAGCTCACCTATATCACACTTATTATAGATAAATATTTATCTGACAAAAAAATTGCAGTAAAAAGTAGAGAAAGGTGGTGCTTATCCATAAAGTTTCAGTTTTTAAAAAAATGTTTTAAAGTTTCATGGAATCACATTGTTCACATACCTTCTGTTTTGTCCCATCGGCGGCATCGCTGACTTCAGAGGGTTAATTTGCGTTAAAAACGAAAATGAAACAGGTCTTGAAAGTTTCCAGATTAATCATAAACGTTGACAGTACTATGTATAATATGACAGGCCATTCAGAATATGCTTAGAACCATTCCTCCTCCAAGACACATAAGTTTGGTAAAAAGGGCATTGATTTTCTGGATGAAAAGGAAGGTACAAACACAGAACCACATCCCATCTGTCTTTCAAAGGATGACTTGGGCCGATTCCAACTTTGGAAGACCATCAGTCAGTTTCTAATATATCTCCAGTGCTCCAGAAATCTAGGCTCATCAGTAGAGTGACAAGAAGGAAAATACTACTGCAAATGATGTAGTACTGCTTGGGATTCACAAACGAGCATGCTGAACACTTGTAAGTTGTGCCAAACAGTTCTGTTATCAAATAAAGTTACTGTCTTGAAACAGGGTTATGGAATCACATTTCCCAGGGGACAGTGTTCCTACCTCCTGGCTTCCCTAGGTTAAACAGGTGTTTTATATCCGACGGATGTGTTATTAGATAATTACATGTATCCATGTATCTGATACTCATTAGATTTACATTTACATTTACATCATTTGGCAGACGCCCTTAGCCAGAGCGACTTACATAAGTGCTTTAAGACTCTACAATGAATTTTTCCCGATACTAGCTCAAGAAAACCAAGGCTATGGATACCATCGATCTAATACTCTGTTGGGAAAGTAATTTAGTTCCCAAATGTATACCTACCTGGTCTTATATCTGGTTGTGAGATTGTTAGTCTATAATACCTTTGAGTGATACATGTATATTCTAATTTTGGCTTTTGACTCTTGTTCTGGTTTCTGGATAACAATTTTGCCTGATGATTGGATTGTTTGCCATGCCTTGTTTGTTCTAATTAACTGCCAGAACCCGTCCATGATTTTTGTCTTGCCCCTTTTGTACTTTTGCCTCTTGGACCTCTGATATTTGACCCCAGCCTGGATCACAACCACAGAAAACCCGCCCTGGCTCTTGCCATTTCTCATCACTATTGCTTTTGCACTGCTTCATTGCACTTTGGGATAATGTAGTGTTCTCTGCATCTCCAGCATGTAGTTCTCTCTGTTCTAGCCATGACAGTTACAGCTTCATATATTGACATAAGTATTTTCCCTCTGCAATATAAATAGTATTAACAAGAATCACAGTCACATATGAGGGATAAATTAAATGAAGTTATTCATGATTTCAGAATTTATTTACAGTAGCTTGAGATGGCATACAAAGGGTTTGGCTGTTTTGAGCAGGGCCCAGTGCATCATGACACAATCGGAAAACCTGGCCTGTGCCTTGAAACGTTACTGTTCAGGGTATGCCTGTGCATCCTTTTTTGCCCAAGGTCCTTGTTTCCTAGAGAAGATCATACTAGGCTGAAGGTTTCTTGATAACAATACACAAGATTTTTTTCTCATATTTGGAGCATGGATGCACCTTCACATGTCTCCATAATTATATCCACATATATTATATCCACCATTCGTTGCAGAGTATTACTTTAAGAGATTCAATCTCTTTTTCTCTGTTTGTGTGATTGTGTCAGTTTCCCTCAATTACACAGCAGGCCCTGATATTAGCCACTATGTATAATAAGCAGCTCTATAAGGAAAAAACGTGCACTATCAATTTTAAAATTGTTATATTTTAACTCTAGTCTTTTGGAAATTCTCTGGAACTGAAGTCACCACATTTGATATAACATAAGAATTGCTTATAATGTAAGAATTTCTATTACTTCATTAGAACAATGTGCAATTTTCATGTAATCCTGGTCTCATTTCACTTTGTGATAAGATTCATTGTAGACTTCAGTAAGCAGATGATTATTCGGGGGGTGAAAAAGTACTGCCAAGGTTCAGTCAGGTACAGCATAATTATTTTTAGAAAACTATAATTCATTGTATCAATAAGGTTATCAAACGAAGAGGTCACATTTTTGGAGGTGGGGGAATGTTGTGTAAAATTGACCTTTTAAAACTGGTCTATCCTTCATCTCTCCATCATCCATACAGCTGCCCATCCATCCATCCATACATCCATCCATCTATCTTTCATACTGCTTATCCAATACAGGGTCATAGTGACTAGTCTATCGGTGTTTTATTATTATGCCTATTAATGTTTATATTATTATTTGTTTTTTAGTTCTTTGTGAGATTGTTCTGTAAGCATTACATTAAAGAGAACCATAAAACATATTTTTAATGCTTCACTTGTAAGATCTTGCAATCAATTTTTTTCTTTACTTTTTTCTGCTTGCATTTTCTAGCAATCTTCAAGCTAAAAATGTAAACTAAAGAATGAAAAATGCAGGAAACAGATTTGGCATTTTAATGGCAAGTGATTTAAAAATCTGTGAGTTTCAGTCTGATATATAAGGGATGTCACTCTGCTGCCGACATATATATGACTGAAAAGGAATTTGTCCGGGCGGTAGACTATGATCACAAAGCTGAAGGGATTTTTCCTCTTAAAAATTATTATTTTTTATTTAACCTTTATTTTCCCAGGCAAGTCATTAAGAACAGTTCCATAAAGTCATAGACATTAACCAACGACGACGTTTGCAGGAAGAAGTAAAACTTAATAGAAAACAATTTTAAAGATGAAAGTAGTTTAATTGAGGATTGCCAAAACTGCCACTTGAGAGAACATTGACCTTAAATGTATCCGCTGTTTCATGAAATATTCATTCCATTGTCATTTTTTGCTGCTTCTATTTGAGTATTGTTTTATCTGATGTTCAATAAAACCTTAGTTTTGCATAGGGAAATAATTTCTGCTGTGCCCCCACTGCTTTAATATTCTAGTTAAGTTATTTGAAAAATCTGTAGCTAGTGAATTTTAATTAAAAAAATGAAGACCTGTGCATATAAAATTAAGTACTCTGGTACTGGTTTTGGATGTAGAAACTGGTGAGTAGATAATGTGTAACACCTATTCAGACACAAATCAGAGTATCTACTCATTACACTGACAGTCAAGCAGTGCTGTCAAAGTTCCGGCCAGGTTTGAGACAGCCAAGGCTTTTGGAGGGAAACGCTATCTTTGAAATGAACCTGCAGAGTGCTTCTCTGTAAAATGAAATTGTAAATTGTTGTGAACATAAAGCGGTCATGCACATCATGCAGAAAAACAAAGATGTGCATATTTTTTACATTTTTAAAAATTTCTTGCAAATAAAATAAATCTAATATGTTTATAGCCTTCCCTAGGCTATAAACATAAGAATAATTGTGATATTTGTTATGTTTCACAGTCATTTATCTAATAACCTGACTAGCAAATTAGCAATTGTCATTAATCACTGTGCAGCTGTTGAGCAGCTGTCATGTAATATAGTATAAGCACATTTTATTCATTTATGAGATATACTTTTACTGTAATCAGCTGCCACCTGGTGGCTGAAGTGTTGTGAAGTGCCCACTACACTGTACTGTACATTTCTTACTCTCACTTTGCAATAGGAGAATGTACCAGCTTCCACTCACTTCACTGTCAATTGTCCCTTATCTTTTTTTTTCGCGCCACATATGCCAGGTTCATCGACCAGCATGACAAGGTTAGTGAAGGGGTAAAGGGTACTACCCACTATTTTTCCCATCCTAAGCCATACAGGAGTCTGGTCAATGTTAAGCATGCCAGAGATGACGGGGGAGCGGGTAGCTAACGGAAACACAGAATACGTCTTTTTTTCTAGGCCTTTTCCCACAAAGAGCTAACAGCTAACATCGCATAACGGCAGCTGAAGTAGTTCCCTACTATAGGATGCACTTTGACTTAACTCAATGCACCACTGTGAAGACTGAATTAAATTTTGTTTTCCATTGGGCTCCTCCTTAAATCACCGATCATGTGATAAAATTCATCCATTCTCCATACCTGCTTATCAGGTTCAGGTCTTAGGCAGTCCAAAGAAATGTTTAAAGCTATTTATCTGGGTAGTAAGTGCACTTTTGCTCAGAACAAAGGGTCTCTGACTGACAGAGGCCCTAAAAAATTTGGAACACAATTGGATTGGTCTGAGTTGGGGGAAAATATGATATGGTTTTGGGACCCAAAATCGTTAGTGGCGCCCCTGATGGTTATGAAAAGAAATATACCAGAATGTAAAAAACACCAAGTTGTATCCCGTTGATACTACAAGTGTTATGTGATGTATATAGTAAAAGATAACAGTACTAAAGTCAGTCAGGGCATTTTATTGAAAATATGAATAACCATTTTGAATAGTTCTGAAATGTTTGACCATGACTTTGAAATATGCAATATCAGTCTTATAGTAAAGAAAATTGAAAATTTGTGTGAAGGAATGAGAAATGATGTTCTGCTGTGCATGAGATCAGTATGTAACTAAGATTTCATTTGTGGTTGGTTAATACATAAGTAATAGCCTAATACTACATTATTTATATCACCTCAAGTATTACCAACAAATCATTGTGGTGCCAAGTAACTTTCTCATGCTAACAAAGCCTCCATCTATAAGAAGTGCATAATCTATTTTGACCAACAAAACTAAAATGACTGAAAATTGTGCCAAATAATGACTGAAAATTGTTGCAAATGATAACAACTGTACAGACCCATTTGTATACACTGTACATACTAAAACAATTGAAAATTTGTGTGTAGGAATGAGAAATGATGTTCTGCTGTGCATGAGATCAGTATGTAACTAAGATTTCATTTGTGGTTGGTTAATACATAAGTAATAGCCTAATACTACATTATTTATATCACCTCAAGTATTACCAACAAATCATTGTGGTGCCAAGTAACTTTCTCATGCTAACAAAGCCTCCATCTACCCATCTATCCATAGAAGGTTCACCAATCCTGAAACCTACCCCAGGATACAGAGTATGTAGCTAGGGAATACCCAGACAGAGTGCCATTTTATCACATGGTACCTGACAAAGTCTGAGATTCTGATTTTATTTTCATAATATGAGGTTCACGATAAAATAAATAAATAAATAAATAATAATAATAAATAAATAAAATTAAAAAAATCTTTTTTGTTATAGTACCTGTCACACCCCGATCGTGCCGATCCTCCTGTGCCACGCCCCCCTTGTTAACCTCATGTGGATTCCCAGTGTTTAACAGCTGTTTCTGATTTTTGTCATTAGTCCAGTGTATTTAGTCCGCGTTTCCGTTCGTTTCCCCAGTCCGGTCATTAACGTTGCGTGTTGTGTTTAGCGGTTATCCCGCAAATAAAGTCCTTCGTCCGTCTCCACGGTTTCCCTTGCCTGCTTCCCTGCGCGAGTCGTGACAGTACCAAGAAACCAGTGTCCCTGTGGTAAAAGAATACAAACCTTCAGATCCATTTTTCCTAAAAGCACTATCTGTACATGTACCGTCACAGTATTTTGTTTTGGTCTCACATGTATGTACTGTATCTCCATGCATGTAAAATTAAATTTTAATAAAATTAAATCTGGCTTATGTTGAATTAGTGTCCTTTAAAAACAAAAACTGAATTCAGTCTTTAGAACACAGTTTCCATTATACCTTGTGCTTGTTCACTTTCACATCATATTCCATTTATATACATTCCACTACTCAAATCTCATTTGTGATCTGGCTTCAACCTGACATTGAATAAGTAGTAATATGGAGCTTGAGGTTTTATTAGTGTTACCCTATAAGAATAACTGAATTCCATTTTTTCTTTTTAAATCACACTTTTACATTCTTTTTTCATAAGGTATTCCTAATGTAATTATTTTGCATAGATTAGCTATATTGAGTGTGTCTACTTATACATTCAGCGTAATAGTTTATTGAAGTTGTCAGTTCTGCAATTGTTTTTCTTGTGCATATTTACAGTTTATCCATCTGTCCATCTTTTTACTGTTGATGCAGTCTGTTCTATACTGCCAGATTTACCCAAGGGATTCAAAACATTAAACCCTGCTAGGGAGTACAATGTTCTGAGTGTCAGAACCTGTTATGTCTTAAGAAGGACCTTAGTAAATGAAAAGCAAAGCACTGGGCTCTCTTGTTTGTGGGTTGCCTCAGGTCAGCATTTGGCATTGTCTATGGTAGCTAACCAAAAGCCCAGCGTGTGATTGACAGGCTGGCTTTTTAAAGCTCCAGTGTGACACGTCCAATAAGTCCCAGCACATTTCACACTGGACACCTCACACCCATCACATTCAATTTATAATGCTGGATATTTATTTAATGAAGACACTCAAATTATGAGTTTTGTTTAAGGACACGCAAGCAGGCTCCCTTCCTGGGAGCAGAGCACTAGATTAACTTCCGTTTGGTAGCTGATGCATTACAGGTATGGACATGTTGTGCTTACAAACAGACTGCCTTAAATCCTATTATATTAAAAAAAATTGAGTTAAATGCAATGGTTCATAATAAATGCACAAACTACTTTGTGACACTCATGAAAACACTGCGTGGCTTCGGTGTCTCACTGGCTCGAGGTACAATGCAGTGCTGTATGTAGTTGCTTTTATTATTACTGTCTTATGATTTTTTTTTTCTGACTTACCTGTAAATTCAACTTAAACACAGACTTAGGGAACAGATCTCATTTGTAACCTGCCTGTATAATTCTTGTCCGTAAACCCACAATGTTTATACCCAAACATCCATCACTGTAACCACTTAATCCCAACTGGGGTCACAGGGGGGAACAGAGCCTATCCCAGGAACAACAGGCGCAGGTGGGAACCAACACACTGCAGTAGATGGACAAACAATGGCCCATTCTGCTGATATGAATGAGAAATGTATATTCCTAAAGAATAAAAGGACAATCTGTTCTGATTGGTTTATCAGGGTCAATAGAGAATTGTGTCTATACAGTGCAAGTTGGTCTACGCAATTATGCATGTACTATGTGATTTGCGAAATGTGCTTTACTAATTACCACTTAGCGCATACTCATTAAGAAATTAAACAATGCTGTTGGTCAATGCCGTTAAGGTTGTGGAGTCTTGAGGCTATGTTATGGGAATGAGGTTAGTGCTTTGGGAACTGCATTTAAGCAAATGAGAAAAACTGTAAAAGGCCGTTCCACCCATGAAAAGAGCCTACTCTACACTAAACACTAGATAGCATTCCCTGACACTGCACCATGTACAGCTTCACCAGTGATGTGTCTCTGCTGGTCCATCTCCTTTCATCATCCCTGTAGACAGGATCTATATTGCCAGACTTGATGTTTCTCATCTCGTCTGCATTTGCTCACTGCCTCAGTGTCCAGTCAATGATGAATTGATGTAAAACGTCGACAAGGTGATGGTAAAGGGGCACTGAGAAGGGAAGCACTTTCCATCAGTGCGACGAAAGTGGCAGGAGGTCAGCCAGCATCTCCCCCAACCACCCTGCACATCCCTGCATCTGACTGTCTGAAAGGCCAAAATCCAGTGACTGTTATACATGTGTCTAATATTAACAGTTGCAACTGTCACATCACCAGCTGAGCTGAGCTGGGTTCTAACCTCCACACATTAAATGACAGTACATATTTTTTTTCAAAAGCAATGTTATTCTTAAATCTTAGTCATAAAATTCACTGAGTGTGGCAATACCGACTATAGGTTATTTTGATTAAATCTTCAGTTGTTTTGCTTTATATGTACTGCAATTTTTATCGTAAAGATTCATGACACAATATTTGGAATTTTTCCAATATCGTGCAGTCCTAGTTACTACCTAGGAGATATTCTCCCAGGCATTCCAATTCAGCTATTTTTTTAACTGAAAGAGAAACAAGAAAGATTAAAAAAACACAATGGCCAGTAAATCTTGCCAAGCGGGGGTCCTGGCAGTAAAGTGACAGGTGATCTGATGGCCGGATTTAATAAGTTTAAGCATTCCATCTTTCCCAAGGTGGGGCAGGGGTCCGATGGTTACCTAGGATAGCCTATGTATGAATCCACCCCTGTCTCTTCTCTGATATGAAGGCGAAGAGTCAATATTTAAGCTTAAATACATTGTGAAAAACATAACCTAAGCTTGCTTGCAGGGTGCTGTAGTGTCACACCTCCAGGGCTATGGGTTTAATTCTGGCCCTAGCTCTGTGTGTGGAGTTTCCAAGTTTTCCTCATGTTCTTGCAGGCTTCCTTCCTCAGGTGAGTGTGTAAACATATTGTAAAATTTGAGTGTGATTGCGTTAAACAGGGATATGAATATGAATAATGTGTAAAAGGCCTGTCAATTAGTAAAAAATATATAATAAATCAACTGCAATACAATAATAAAAATACTGAGTTTTGATGGGGAACAAGAAGCTTTCTGGATTAAAATTTTACAACCCCCATCCTGTATGGATTCCTAGACACAAAATAAAATTATTTCCCTTCTGACAAGTTGAATTTGTTACATTGGCTTTAGATTATATAATATTTTATTAATATTAAGATCAATATACATTGCTAGTAATTGAATGTACAGTGGCCAGAGAAGTGACTGAGTTGCCATTTGTCCATCTGGGAAAGTCCCCACCCTGTCCTGCCTCATCCCTGCCTCAGGGCCCTAACACCCCACGTGGTCACCCTTTATATACAATTTCACTCACAACACTTTTTGAGGTATAAAAGAGGCATTAAGAACTTAGTATTTAATCTGCCTTTCAATACCCGGTGTTGTATTATGAAGAACTCAAACTTTTTAGGATTCGATCCGGAGTCCGGAACGGATTAACTTCGAGAACCGAGGTACCACTGTACTATGTTATAATTGCTGTTCAGTTAATCATTGTTTTACTGAAACAAGACTCTGCAACTAGATTCATTACAGTAGGGTTATCCTCATTATGTATATATAGCTTTCTTATGCCATGCAGAACTTCAGATAATATTTTCCTGCTAAGTATAGATCTTTTCCCACAGATTGAGAACAAAGTGAAATGAACTGCCTGGCATCAATGCACGCCTCACATCTTTTCTGAGGATGCCTGATGGGTCAGCTCCCAAAGGAAAAGACCAATCATCTTCATGCTGTGTCTGCTTCTTGCTTCTCATTTGGAATGACATACAGAAAGGGCACCATTGCCTCTGAAGAGGATCCCTCAAGGGGGAGTCATTTGCGTCCAAACAAAGTATCTAATTCTGACATTATTGGGCCAGGACCTTGCATACCAAATATGAGCCTGAAATGTCATTTGATGTCCAACTGAATCAAAGGGCTGGGTGTCACCTCTCCCAGCAAATAAGCAAAGAGGCCGATTGGAACTTTTAGATACAAATTACCCCTGAAGAGCCACAGCCATTAATGCTGTGCGCCAAGACAGATTCTTCAAACGAGCGAAGCATTAAACTTTAAACTTAATATGCGGCAACCTGCTTTCGCACCCAATCATATATATCAGTTCCTTTTTGATATTACTGTTGGCAGAATCAACCTTTTTATGCTGTTCTTTGTGTAAGTCAGTAACTGCACTGATGCAGAGCCCCAGGCCTGCATTGTATTTACATCTCAGGTAGCCAGATGAGCCCAGGAAACACATAACAAGCCTGATTCTTATTATTGGTCCATTACTGATGATAACCTAATGTCTGTTACTGTAGCAATGCTTATTTCATAACATTTAACTCATACTGCAAACTCACACTAAAAGCAATGGAAAACCAGTAGCACTAATAACATTTGAATAGCCAAACAAAGAGTTGTATGGTACTTTACCTGTCATTTTATATTTTGCGTTCCTAAAAAGAAACTAAAAACTATTTCCTATGAATATCTTTTCTGCAGGAAGGAGAGGAGTAGTTTAATAAATGTTTAACTAGGTACATGAGGGGATGTATGCTGTTGTACCATAGGGAAAGCACTAAACTGAAGTATTACAAATGCAGCAATTACATATCTAAATAATTGTACTAGGTAAACTAGGTACTAGGTACTAGTTGCAGGATTGTTGATTAGATGGATGGATGGAGTGTTTAATGATGCCATTGTAATCCCATTTGCACATTCTAGCAAGAGGCCGTATAAATAAAGAACAAAACATTAGCGTTTGATCACTTATTAGTGGAAACATTAAGCAATACTCTTAGAATATTATATATTCTTCGGGACCCCTTTTAACGGGCTGCGCATTAAAGCACCCTGGGGGGGGAATGGCTTGTATTATTGGATCATGAGCTTTGGCCACATTTAACATCAAATGATCCATTAGAATGCCTATAAATGAATGTGTATTAAGTATGGGAGCACTGGACTATAGGTGCTAGTAGCGGAAGGAATATTGCACCATTACACCAAATTTCATGATTCTCAGTCATATACCAGAGTAATTATACCCTGATGAAATCTGAATGGCTATTGTCATCTTGTCATGTTTGATGAGTAAATGAACTTTTATTGTATGATTTGTTGGGATATCGGGCCATGAACATGTATACAAAATGTCATCTTTTTATGTCCAATGGTTTCCACGTTATAAGCTAATTTGAGTTATAGTGGCCCCTATTGGGTGATTTTTATGAAATTTGGAGAGTCGCCTTGGAATGTCATACCATCTAGAATTAGCAAGTTTGGTCAGAATTGGATGATTCGTTGATGAGAAATCAGTCATTACGTGCAAAAAGCACACGTCCAAGTAATTCATTGGTTCACAGCATCAGGACAATTTGCCTTTTTGTCTACGTTGTCTCAAGATGCTATAGTTCAAATTTTGTGTGAATCGGATGAATGGTCTAGGATGAGTTCAAAAAAGTACATTTTTCACATTATGCAAATTAGCAAACAATCTAAGTAGACACAGCTTCCTATATGTTCCTCCTATTGTTTTAGTGTAGAAATATAATAATAATAATAAGAAGACAACAGGGATCCAGTGGCTAACACTGCTTGCACCCCTAAAGAAGAAAAAGAAAAATGCTGCCAAATACACTAGGGTTCCAGCACTGTCTGATTGGACTCCTAATACTAAGATCCAACTGGCTCTGTTGAGTAGGATGTTTTCTATATGTGACAAATTAAAAATGGCAGCAACAATCCCTCTAAACCACTCACTCCTGCTCTGAAGGCTTCGGATAACATGAAGAAATAAAGGTCACTGCCAAGAAGAGATTATTTCTAGCTTTCAATTCACCTTATTCCCTCTGTATAAATCTTTGCCAAAAATTACTTTAACACTGTACTAATGAATAGCTAAAGGCTCTAGTTCTCTGAAACTGATTTACATCCTAATTATTTCAGACTGTCGTTGTCAAAACTGCAGCTATTCCAAGGAAAGTCCCACGGGATGACCTTTGCCACCCTTTCTCACGCATTTAACAGCTTTTGATTAGTAGTTCACACCAACAAACACACTTGGGCACATCGAAAAAATTGCTTGGGCTTCATGTCACGATGATCAGGATGATGAAATATAACACTTTCTTAGATATATATAGAAGTGTTGCTGAAATTTTCCCAACCAGAGATCTCCCTGTTCTGCACCTATCAAGAAATCAGGTAGGCTTAAATAATGATCATATTCGTGGCTGGACTGGGATTAAAAATTGGCCCTGGACTTTTGGGGTCCCCCATGACAAATTTTGTCGGCCCACATTTCCATCAGACCCCCGGGAAATTGCTTGGTATACCAGATGACCAGTTCAACCCTGATCATAGTTGTATCTAAGGTATATTTTACCCAAATAATTACTATATGTGTTTACCCATATGATATCCATACACCCATTCATCCACCCACCCTTCATGTCACATATCCATTATAGGGTCACCATGAGGCTAGAGCATATCAAAAGAAATGCATAGCAAGATTCAGGAGACAGAATCCCAGATTGCCATAGGCCACATACACTGAAGGAGCAACTACATATTTTTGCAGGAGGAATCTGCAGCAACATTGAATTTCATTTATTAATATAATGATGTGAGTTAATAATGAATTAGATCAGATTATTATTATTATTGTTGTTAATAATAATGATAATAATAATGAAAGTTTTACTGTTGTGCATCCAAATCACATGTTCAATGCAGGAGCTCTTAAAAAATTTCAACCTAAACAATTGTGCAGCATACGTAGTGTTTTGTCTCCATCTGCTGTTTGGTACCTCACAATTTTTTATTCTAATACAGTACTTAAGATTCAAGACTGCAACATAAATTCAGCTTAATAGTACTCAAGCCTTAACACCACAGAATATACGATTACAATCAATATTCATACACAAGTATATTTATAACTGTATTGGGTTGAATAGTTCAATAGTAACATCAATCCATCTTTCAATCACGCTTCCAATCAAATAAATTTTAACTTCTACTATAGGATACAGTGTACAAACACAGGTAGATCTTCGCCTGCTAAGGCACTGCTGCCTGACACACCTCCTCCGGTGCCTACAGGTCAGCTCGCTGCAGGGTCATCAGCCGGGTACCACCATTCCTTGACATTTCACCCCTTTGAACCCGGAACGTCTGCTGGTGGCGGGGCAGCGAAAGGGACGTCTCCCAATCGCCCCCTGCAGCCTGCCCTTGAGCTAGGTGGTGCCCCAGTGTGTATCCCTCCTCAGCCACAGCCAGAAGCTACTCTTCTCTGCCTCCTCTGCCAGATCTTTGGTTGCTTTTCGAAGGCTTGCCCCACACACGCCCAAATCTCTCAGGAGGTGGACAGCTGATGTCCCCACAAAACCATGGCAGCCAACCTCTACCGGCTAAATAGTGGTTCTCCAGCCCACCTCCCTGCACTCTTCCACAGTCTGAGTACTTCAACCTCTTCCTCTCCCAAACGGTCTCCACGCCTGCTTCCCACGGAATGGTTAGCTTGATGCGGAGCACCAACTTAGTACTGCTGGACCACAGCACAATGTCTGGCCGCAGGCTTGTGCTAGTGATCTCAGTGGGGAACTGAAGCTTCCTGCCCAGGTCGACTCTCATATTGCAGTCCTGGGTCACAAGAGGTGATGTCCGAGGAGATCTACGTAGAGCTCACGGAGCAGCTTTTGCACCGCCCTCCCCTTCTTGAACAAACCGGATGTGTCGGTCTACTGGAGGAGGGTGCCCTCTGCTTGCTTCCTGCCTCTGCCCCTCTAAGACCTCTGCCAGCTTTCTCAGGACCTGGTCATGTTACCATCTGTAGCAGCCTTGGGAGAGTGCGGTCTTGCAGCCTGACAAGATGTGGTGGAGGCTTGCGCTCCTGGTGTTACAAAGAGGGCAACATTCCTCCTTGCCCAGCCACAGTTCTAGATTCTGAGGGCAGGGGAGAGAGTCGTAATTGGCTCTTACCAGAAAGCTGAGCCTTGCTGCAGGGTCTTCCAAAGGTCTGCCACGCTGATGGTTTTGCCGACCACGCCCTCCCATGTCCTCCCGTCCCCCTGGCGCCCCTGAGCAATGGTCTTGATCTTGAGACGCTCGTTCTCCATATTCGTCACCTCTGCTATGACCAACTCCTTCCTCTCTTTCCTGGTTGCCTTTGACCAGAACTTTGGGGCCTCTCCGTACCCAAGGCCAGCTCTCCCTGTCTGCACTCTGCCGATGATTTCTTTGTGCTGCAGCCTGCTTATTGCCTTGTTGACTTCCGCTTGGGCTTCCCACCTCCGGCCAGTGCGGATCTGGACATTGGCGGCCCTCACGGCCTGGTCGGTAGACTCCTTCTTCTCCAACACCAGTCTGGTCTTCTCCTGCATATAGCCTAGCGTGATCGACGGCAAAGGCAGTTGGAGGATTATTCAATCAGTTTGTTTTTATCAACCTACTCTTAAGTTACCATGTGAAATAAGAAGTTGACACTGGATGAAGGTAAAAAAAAATAATTTATTAGTTGAAATAAATTGAAAGTGAAAGAAATTAAATGTGAAAGATGGGATATCAAAACATAAATACAAACTTTAAAAGAATGCTAAATGTATCTGATTTTCAGAATGCTAATATTCTAGGACATCATGCCCTTCACTTCAAAACTTTACATTGATGACTCTGATTATTAGAAAAACTGTAGTTTGCTTTTAAATAACAGAGATGTGATTCATATTCTGAAGTTGGTCTACAGAAAAAAAATGCAACTTGCATTTCTTCATGGCAGTTATGTTTGAGAAACAATAAAACTAGAATTAAGCCTAAAGGTAGGTGCAATTTAATTGCCATGCAATGAGGAAACAGCCACCGCAATACAGCTCCACTTTTGAGTCTACAGCTAAACTGCAGCTATACATA
This sequence comes from Gnathonemus echidnorhynchus, assembly GCA_026776725.1. NCBI lineage: Eukaryota > Metazoa > Chordata > Actinopteri > Osteoglossiformes > Mormyridae > Gnathonemus > Gnathonemus echidnorhynchus. The sequence continues at coordinate 14,046,592 of JAODJU010000095.1, read as the reverse complement.
GGAAAATATGAAAATATCTTTATAACAAAAAAGCATAGCCAACTTTGAAATTAAGTAAGCAAAACTTAATTGAATCATATGATTATTTTTTACATAAAACAAGTACAAAAGGGAATCAGAGGGTTGTTTTCATTCACATCAGGTATTTAAAAACATGAATATTATACCAAATTCAACAAATTAATAGTATTTTATAACTGTCCCCATGTTTTTGGTCAATCCTGTCATGCTTACATAACATACTACCTAAAAAGTATGCAATACACAAAGGACCCAAAGGAACTGACATTATTTGATTGATGGGTCAGTTCTGTCATTGAATTGTATGATCTTAAGCGTGTTCTTCCATGTTTTTTTTTTTTTTTTGAGGAGGACAAGCTTAAGGGTAAGCCCCTATCACGCTAAAATATCCAAGAAAAGAATGAAATTGTTGTAAATCCAACATGTCTGAAAAGTTTACTGATATTCTTTGCTTGCAGACAAGTTTTAATACCAGCATCCTAATAAGCTGAGCAATGGCAGTTAAACTGGCTGACCGTCAGGCCCTGTCACGTCAGGCCCATTCTCGTCAGGCCCTGTCACGTCAGGCCCTTTCACGTCAGGCCCCTTCTCAGCACTGTGCCATAATATTACTTACCAGGGACTTTCTCTGCTTCCGTTGTCTCCGCCGTATTTCGACATACAACATACAAAACATTGGCAGTAAATCTGCGTGATACTGATAGTAAAGTGTGATAAATGTATTTAATAAAATGCAAAAAATATATATGAACGTCGAAAAACGCACAAATAAGATCGCACAAGACTTAACTGTAACTCCAACGCAGGGTAAGATAGATCGATGGGCGGTTCTTCAAGCACGTGAAAGGGGCGTGATTTCGTTGTGAGCATGCAAAATACCCAATGGTAGAACAGCCAGGCACCAGTGAGATTAGACGAAGGTGTACGTTGGTTAGCGATCGATTTTGTGGAGACGGAAGCAAAAGAAATGTATTAATTGACGTAGGAAATGTAATTGGGGTATAAAAGTAATTCCATCTGCTTAATTTTTGCTCTGCTACATCTCCTTTTCTCTATTTCTATGTAACTTACATGTGAGCGCTGGTGCTTGTGGTTAAACAATCAGCAAACTATCGCTGTAAGCGCATCCCCAATAGTGAGTGAGTGTCGGAACGAAAAAACCTAGTTGGGCCGAGTTTCTGCGACGTGAACACGACGAAAGTCTCTGGTTGCTGGAGAAAGAAAAAAAAGAGTTCCAGAAAAAATTTCTGCGTGGTGTGAAAGCGCCTAATGTTAGCTAGTTAAGGTAGTAATTAAGCAGACCAACTCGGTTTGTAACTTTGTCTGTACAAGTTACTGTCCTTCAATATTCTCTCGTTGCCCCCAAACACCAACCTGTAACATCTCAATGTCACGTTTTTTAATTTTTTGAATTATATTGAACTATTTCCCAGCTGACGTTAACTAACTAGTCATATAGCGAAATGTAACACTGTCACTGCTTACTTAATATTACATAAAATTGTTACATTAAATTTCAAGAATTTCATCTTCGTATGTGTATTTTTATGTCTTCTGTGTGGTTTTGAAATGGTGCCTAAACAGAAATGTGGTCTGGGCAATGCCCCCGCTGGAAATGTATGTTGCTGGTAGAATGTCCCAAAATGGGATTCGAACCGACGACTAGACATAGTAAACACACAGCATCTCGGCCCACTGCGCCACATTACCCGAGTATTTCCTGTATTACCATTGTATTAATTGTAAATACATATGTTGTATATGGTCTAATGAAAGTCATTATTGTCGTTTGTTCGTAAGCATTTTAATTTTCTGTTTTGTCGAATTACATTTTTATACAGTTAAAAGGTTTTAAAGCCGTTAAGCTTATACTGCTCCGAGCTCGGGAATTGTCGTTAATCCCCGTCACATCTCGTGTAGATTTCGTGTGTTTCCGGAAGGCTTCGACATCATCGGTAACGGTCGATGTGTTTAAATCTTCGGAGATCCCTTCGGGCCTTAAAAAAACCAAGAGACGCTAAACTCAGAAAGACGCGGGCGAGATAGGCAGAGAGAAGGAGTGTGAATACGGAATGACGGTGCTGCAGGAACCTGTTCAGGTAGCAAAACGCATTTTCGATACAGGGAAGGTTTTATGTGTGTTATATGGTGTTTAGTTTGAAGCCGCCAGTCCGAAACTCTATCCCTTGGCGGCTAGTGGGAATCCTAGACCGCGGTCTGGCAGCGAAAGAGGCCTGTTTATCCGGCCAGCCTTTCAGGGGACGAACATAAACGTGAAAATTACAAGTTGTCGGTTCCAGGTTCTTTTGTCAGTAACTGTAAATCCTAATTTTTAAATGTGTGTGGTGATTTCTCCTGCTTGAAGCATTCCGAAACGCCTAGACGGTTATTGTAGCATATGCTACGTCGGCTAGATTAGCAAGATGCATTAGCGCTACAGCTGCTAATGTTTGTCATTTTAGCTAGCAATCTAGTTAGCTGTCTGATTCGCTGGAAGTAAATGGTTATTGCGGCCAGCTAGCTCGCCACCCGGCTAATTTAATTTGAAGGGTTATATTTCTGGCGTTTGTATATTTTGTCGCGATGAAAGAGTTTGGTGTAATGGATGTATATCATAGCAGGAACGTCTATTTGGGCTCAAATCAAGCGATGTCATCTAGCTACTTAGCGTAGATGTTGCGATTTCTTGAGGTAGCTGACAATTTGTTCTGTCTTTTGCTAGTTAAACGTATTTAAAACGGTATCACTTAATACATAAACGACAATTTTTAGTTATTTTATAAGTAAGTTATAGTGTTATTATAGTGTTATTTTTACGAACCTCTGAATACGACGCGTTACTAAATGACTAGCTAGTACCCTGACCCGGTTTGTATTTTATAAGATCCTTCCAAAATTCGTAGGGTGTGTGTGTGTGTATGTATGTGTGTGTCGCTCGGTGAACAAGTCGCAGTGGATGTGCAGATGGATGGCTACGCTGTACTTCTAAATGAATGAATTTGACTGTTAGAATTTATGTATGCCAGGCAGTGTGTGTTTTGATTATGGACACAAGCATTGACTACGTTAACTCAAGTGTAGTCTACATGATGTAAATAGTTTTTATAGCAGGTTTGGTAGCATGACCGCAGTCTGCATGAGGTATGCTTATAAGCGAACACCATCACCTACAGACCTACATGTATTTCTGCGAAAGACTTAAACGCTGTTTTTTCCCCCCTCCTCGTTTCCAGGCTGCAGTTTGGCATGCACTTAACCACTATGCCTATCGGGATGCTGCTTTTTTAGCTGAGAGACTATATGCTGAAGGTAATGACGTCAGTCACTCAGATCATATGTTTTGAGTGGAGTGTTGTCATCTGCCAGCATCGCCATATCAAGTCAAGAAGAGGCAAAGAAGCAATTTGTCATCAAGCCATTTACACGAAAAGATGTAGACCTAAGAACCCCACATTTAAACGTTTGTCCATATTTAAGTACTTTTGTTACCTGTTTTTAGTTTCTGATATATATGTAATTGGTTATAACTTGGCTTTTTCCCAATATGTTTTCTGTTTCAACAGTGCATTCAGAAGAGGCACTTTTCCTGTTAGCGACATGCTACTATCGCTCAGGGAAGGCTTACAAAGCATATCGCCTTCTCAAAGGGCACAGCTGCACAACACCACAATGCAAATATCTCCTTGCCAAGTGCTGTGTAGACCTAAGCAAGTACGATCATTCTTTTTAGCAATTTTTGCTTCCATTTTTGTGTTCTTATTCCTGAGGATGCACAGTCAGTTGTTTTAATATTATGTATCTTAAGCTTTTTGATGTTGTCTCTCTCCTTAATAAGCACTTAAGTGTTGTCTTTCACTAATTATAGTTGTTTTGGATATAATGGGCTAAACCACCTGGCAATTATGCACAATAATCTTATCCATCTTGGGTTTCAGAGTCTCATTTCTTTTGTGCACTTCACATCTAGCTTTTGTTTATTTGTTTGACTGCACGAAGCAACATAACATACACAGCCTTAGCTGGTGCCCATTACTGATACCTTGTCTTTATGAAGTCTTTGCATGCTGTTGTTTATATGGGTCTTCTCAATAACTGCTTTTCTGTTAGAAGTGCTTTAAAATCTTTGCTGTTTTACCCTTGAGTTTGGAACTTGTATTTAATTCCTTCAGCAAGTTTCCTGGTGGATAAATAACAAATACAAGAAATGGGGGAGTCATCTGTTTTGTCACTGAGTAAAAAACGAGCTTGCAAAACAAATAAAGCATGTATGTATAATTCTGTTTTTAGGCTAGCAGAAGGAGAACAGGTCTTAACTGGAGGTGTCCTGAACAAACAAAAGAGCCAGGATGATATTGTTGCAGAGTTTGGAGATCTGGCATGCTACACATTGGCTCTGATGGGGCAGATATACTGGTAGGAGATCTACTGAATTCAGCTGTAGGATGAACATACTCCCCTTCTTAATTGCAGACAGTCCTTGCTTATGTCTTCTGTGCAATTACTGTTTAATACGATGGGATAACTTTTAAGTCATTGTGGTACATTGCTGCAGTTTGATCGATGACAAGCTATCCAAGTGGGATTAAGTCTTACAGATTGCATTAATTCATGATATGTGATTTTCTTTAAATAAATTATTCTAATTGTCTCACGTCAGTTTCTCTTGTGCCTTATATTACTTGCTCTCCTGCTACTGTGACTTGACTGCTTATCAAGGTAGTTTTATTGGAAGCTGTGGACAATGGAGTATGTGTGGTAAACTATATCCACCTGCATGTCTTTTTTGCAGCAAAACAGATCGTTTAGCCAAAGGTTCCGAATGTTACCAAAAGAGCCTGAGTTTGAATCCTTTTCTTTGGTCCCCCTTTGAGTCCCTGTGTCAGATTGGTGAGTAATGGACTTTGGTTGTTCAATATCATCCATACTTTAGTAAGCAGTAAATGCAGGGCTGAAACAAAAAGCTCAAAATGCTGAAATGATTGCCTCTGTCTCAGGAACATTTGTAGGAAATTTCCATGTGCAAGAATAAATGAATGTGTAAAGAAATGCCTTATTGCTTATCTTCTTAAAGCTGTTTTTCTTATGCAGGTGAAAAGCCCGACCCTGATCAATTGTTCAAACTGACCTCCCTGCAAAATTTCAGCAGCAGCATCAGCCAACCCCCAGTCGGGTTGGTCCATACTCCCAGCCACAATGTTTGCCACAGACAAGTGGAAACTGTACTGATGGAGACCCCACAAGACACTTTAGTAGGTGACATTACTCTTCCCTTATGCTGTCAGCAAAAGTTTTTTAATGATTACTCCATTTTGACAAAAATTTGAATCCTATGTAATGACAAATGTTGGATTTATATTTGTCTTGTTGGAGTAAGAGGCCAGTTATATTTATAATAAAACAATGTAAGAATTTAGAGCTTTGAGCAATGCCTTGTTGAACCTTTATAAACATTGTTCTGTAATATTTTGCTTTTCTTTTAAAGGAGCTGAATAGACTCAACCTAGAATCTTCAAATTCAAAGTATTCATCACTTAATATGGACTCCTCTGTGTCCTATATCGATGCCTCTGTAATATCCCCTGACTCTGTGCCGCTTGGGACCGGTAGCTCCCTGCTGTCCAAGCAGGTGCAGAACAAACCAAAGAGTGGGCGCAGTTTGCTAGGCGGACCAGCTGCTCTCAGTCCACTTACTCCCAGGTAGGGATTTTATCCCATCAAGTGTCCTTGAATTTTGTAAACCAAATTCATGCTTTGTCTTTAATTATGACAGCTTGGGCCAGAATTATGTCTCTGAAAAATGTAATCATTCCAAGCAAATTAGCAGCTATTTGGGATGCTGAAATAGGGCCATCTAATGCAGCACAGCTGGTAGCCGTAGTAAAACTGGGTAATGCAAAATGTTCGCTTCCACACTGAGCATATATCAAAGTTGCTGTTTTTACCCTGGTTTTCCTAGTTCTATAATAAAACTAGATTTGACTGCTTAATTCTTTTTTTGTGAAGACTGAATTTTTAAAATATTATTGTGGGTTTTTAAATGTGAGTACTGTTCTTGGTGTTGATTTAAAAAAAAAAAACAACAAAATGATTCCAACTCAAAGACCTTTCCGGTGACTGTGAAGAAGAGGAAAGGAATTTTGCCAACCCCAGTTTGAGCAATAACGTTCTACTCGTACTGAAAATGGGGTCACATTGGCTTGTTTCTTTCTTTTTCTTTCTTTCTTTCTATGATTAACACAACGAATTTGTTGTAAAACATTTGCTTGGAAATATTACAATTAGGAGTGGGTGAGGTTTAAGTTTTGGTTTTTCTTGCAGTTGGAAATGTTTAAAAACGTAGGTCCTGTAAAATGCCTGTAACGGTCTCATTTCAGTAATGGTCATATTGTTTTCATAAATAAATGCTAATAATAATAGAGAAATATACTGCTCAATCTTGAGAGAAAATCACAATTTAAATTCTTAGTAGGGGGAAAAAATTGTAACATTTTGCTCAGAATCGTGCGGCCCAAATGATGACTAGCCACATCTAGAACTCGGGCAGTGTGAATAGATTTTTTTTTTTCTTAGCTTTCCCTTTCAGCACTTTGAGATCTTTTGTTTTTGATAGTAAAACTGATGGGGGGGGAAACAAGTTAATGCATATTCCAGTCAAGGAGCTCTAACTAAATCATTGAACACTGACAAGGTTGTTGTATAGGAAGTTGCAAGACCGTCTTTAGTTTTTCCTTCTCAAATAGAAGGTAAGGAAGGCTCCGTATTCATTTTGTGAATATTTAGTTTGGATTTATGCAGGGCCAACCATTTAGAAAAATTCCTCAGCAAAGGGTTGTTTTTGACTGGTATGTACCAGACCATCTGCAGCAAGAAATATAGTTAAGCTATCTAGTTTGCATTATTTGTGGTAATGCTGAAGAGTTTAATTTTAGGTTGGGGCTAATGCAAGATTAAAAATGGCTTGAGTATTCAGTGTAGGTTTTGTGCATTCTTGGGTAGAACAAGAATATTGTGTATATACTGTGTTCAAAATTTTTAAAGCGTGTCAATCTATTACATTTAGATGTGTGATCTTTTTTTGTCAATTTGTGTTATTGGACGTGGTGCAATATAGTAAGTGAACTTTGTCATTCACACCATGCAACAGTACAACAACGGATGCATAGCTATTCCCACTTCTATATTTCCCATATTGTTCACAGATTAGACTGACAGCAGTTTAAGCTCTAATGTAACTGTTTCCCAGTCTGAATTGTGTTCATGTATTTCCTGTGCCTTTTGGAGTTGTCTGGATAATTTTATAAGAAAATGTTATTCTTAGCTGCTCCTTTTGATTGTTAGCTACAATTAACATGGTTTTCAAGACGACATGAGATCAACTCCTCCCACGAGCCACAACAACTATGGAAGGCAACTGGGTAAAACAAAGTGATGGCTGGATATTTGCTGAACATTGCAAAAAGTGTTGGTTAGAGCGTTAAAATGGCTTAGCCATAGACCTGCTGGCTAGGTAGTGTTCCTGGCTTAATGCATTTCAAAATTTACCAGTCTAAAGAGCTTTGTGTTTAACCTTGAATATATATTCCTGTCATGTTGGGCAACTTCTCATACCTTCACAGCCACATACAAGTGTTCTGTCGCTGTTTTAGTGTGCTTGCTTTTGTCCTGTGAGCCATAGGAAGAAATAAAAAGCCCCCCCCCCCCAAAAAAAAATGACCTGAAGCGTTAATGCCTGTGCAGCATATATAAAATGTAACGCTAAAAAGCTGTTAGGTGACTAGTTCTTAGGCAGTTTGCTCCGACATAATCTGCAATTCATTCTCAAGCTCTTCCCACAGCACATCATTTCATTAAAGATTTATGCATGCAAAAAAAAGCATGCAAAACTAATCAAACCCATTCTGGATCTGTCATTGTAGTTTTGGAATTCTACCACTGGAGCCCAGTCCAGGAGACCCTTCATACTTGCAGAACTTCACCAACACTGGTTCTGTCATGGAACCACCCCCGTCTGGAGCCCCACAAAAGAAGGTAGATACACCACTTGTTACGTGTCATTCAGTGACCGCCACAGCAGAAACAGACGGGCTTGGAGGTGTTTTTTTTCCCCTGTGGTTGCAGTTGAATATTTTATTTGATTACATTTTGTTTTTTTTTTACCAACTTAATTTCAGAGCAGCAGGGTACCCTTTTGGGTCTTCAGTTGTAATTTATTAGCAAAAAGTCTGTTAGCTGCTACACTACTTTAAATTAATGGTATAAGCCAGGAATTTAGCCCAGGTGTTCTGCATGGCAAGCAGCTAATGCTGTCAAGCTCTAATAATAGCAATGAGAAGGTAAATGTCATATTAATGTAATGCATTGTATGTATTTGTATTTTATATAATTACCCTTCTTCTCCATCTTCATAATTTCTTGAATTGCAGTCTGTTGCCCGAATTGGCCAAACCGGAACAAAATCAGTGTTTGCACAAAGTGGAAACAGCAGAGATGTTATACCAGTACCTTTTAATCAGACGCAAACCACTGCCCCACAAACCAGGTGGGTATATGGCCCTCCTGTGCCAAATGGCCCATTTTAGTGCTCAAGTTTTACTTATTATGTGTGCAATCCTTAAAGACTCTGGGCTTAGTTTCTGTTCATGTCTGAAGATTCGGATTCGGTGTTTTCTCTGTCAAATTTTCCACCCTGCTACCTGCTGTAGAGGTTACTTTTAATCTATATATTTTAAATATGAACTTCTGGGAAATTCATTGTTAATTGATAATTCCCTCCCCTTCATTTCCTGTTGTTTTTGGAAGTGCAACACCCCAAGTGCTGAGTCCGACCATTGCGGCGCCACCCAACGTGCAGCCACGGAGAAGCTCCAGGTTGTTTACTAGTGCCAGTTCTACTGCCAAGGTACCTGTACCTTACACTAGGGATGGGCCGATCCAGATTTTTTCAGTTCCGATACTCAACTGCTGATACTGATACCGATACAGATTCCGATACAAGAGATCTTTTTACTTAAATAATTATAACTAAATTAGGCTACCAGTAACATACAAAATGTGCTGTTCCACTTGATTTTCCACTAAACGCTACTCCCACCCTCAAAACTTTGTTTTTACAAAGATTGGAAATTGCTGTGCTACCAGTTGCTGTTAAAAGTGTAAAATACTCCCAGATCGTCACGTCTTACCTTACGCTCCTCGCACTGCGAAGGGTATGCGCAAGGCGTCACAGCGGGGTGGAGTTACTGAGTAGCAAAAAAAGTGGAGTGGCAGCATTAGCGTTCGATTTGAATACCGCAAAAAAACATGTAAAATGTGATGAGCTGTCATGCGATTGATTGTACAAATAGATTTAATACAAAATAGGTGCTAAATGAGTATCGGATGTGGATCTGTCACGCGTAGCTGATACCCAATCCATCAAAAAGGTCTCTACCTTATTTATTGTAGTATGACTGAAACAAAACTATTCTTAACATAATGAAGACATAAACCTTTAATGCTTATCAATGCTTTGAATCTTCTGTGTTAAAGTGAAACATGATACAGTGAAATGGAAGTGTCTATGCATATCAAGACAGTCTTCAATTGCAGGAGAACAGCAAGAAGCTGAAAATGAAGTTTCCCACCAAAATCCCCAACCGCAAAACAAAATCTAAAACAAGCAAAGGGGGCATAACTCCATCTAACATGAACGACAGCATAGAGATCCTGAAGCTTGACTCGTCCATCCTGTCTGAAGGGAAGGCCAACGTAGTCACGCCACAGTTACAGGCGTTCACTCTTCAGAAGGCAGCTGCGGGTAGGTGCTGCCATGTAAATGATCTTGTCCCTGGCCTGTGTGTTTCCTAGGAAATTGGATGTTTAATATGATCATATATTCCTTTTGTAACGAGTGTTTCTTACTACAGATGGGCATTTCAGGCAGAATTGACATTTGAGTTTTGCTAGTCTGTCTTCATATTATACTCAATCTCGCCCCCACCATGCCCATGGAGAAATGTGTATGGAGCATGAATCAAAATATTTTGCTCTGCATCCAAGATGTGATATTATTTGTTACTGCAAAAGGATAACACAAAAATGAAAAAGTAGCTTGAATAAATTAAACTGACTAAAGAGCTGAAATGCAGTAGCATGCAATAATGTTTAATAGCATGTTACTTGAGAAGTTATGGTGACTTTTTTTTTTTTACGAGTAGAGTATGAGTACGAGTAGAACCTGATCCTAACAATACTTTTCCGGCTTGTAAGCTCTTCAATTTATTTTCACACACACAGACATCACGCATTGCTGCAAGAGGACAACTTAAAACATTAAATGGAGTATTAAAATGTGCATATGAAACTAGAAGCAGCAGCATAATCTGCTCTTACATTTGTTGCTATGAGTTGTGCTAACAAATCACTTCCTTTTTCTCAATACTGTCAATGGAATCCAAAATATTTCCATGATGTGAAATATGAATCTCTTCTGCTTATCAGTTTTTGTTCGCCTCATTTTTATAAAATTTTTCACAAATGTGCCACAATATGACTGAATTAGGACGAAAATGATTATGATTGGCTCAGGGAGTGTGTGCAGAGCTCACACAAAAATTTTAAAACAAATATAGTGCAAACATTAGAGACTGGATTAATCACAACTAATTATGTTGCTGCCAGGTAATTGAAATGGCTCATTATTCAATTTTTTAATTTTTTTTATTATTCACACTAATATTTGAACATACAGGATTATTCACTTATCTCTTTTTCAAAACTGGGGGTGTTCCACGAAGCAGGGTTTCTTGCTTAGATATCTTGTTTGATTTAAGGTACTCTGGGTTCAGTGGTCTTTATGATCTTTCACTTTAATTTAGCCCATACTACCTTAAATCCAAGAAGTTATCCAGCTGTTATCCAGAACAGCCCCCTGGTCTGAGGTGCTTCAAATTTTAGAATATACACATAAATTACACCTGACACCTCAAAGATGCTATAGGTCTCAACTAGGGCACGATGTACACACAAGCAGTGCCAAAAATGTAACGCATTGTACACTTGCTCAAATTAATTTTGTGTTTTTGTTTTTTTTGAACATGTGGTACTTTGTTCAGCAGAGACGGACATTTTATGTTTTCCTCTTGGGAACCATTGATGTGAATAAATAGAAGCACAATTCATTCTGACTTTGTCCTGATCTGAGTATTTGAGAAATTTTAATATTTTATCTTTTACGGTGACCTAAAATTGTTTTTCAACCATATCGAGGAGCCCGTATCATATAAAATGATACAGCTAAGTGACGGGGCTAATCTTAGTTTTAGAAGCGATCATTTTGACATACTGGAATTGTAGAAAATTTATGCAAAATGTTTTGTCGAATTGTTGACAGACTGGCTAGGCTACTCTGAGAGGCTAAAGAGCACATATCTGTGGTCAACCTCGCATTACTGAGTCTGTCAAACCTGAATGTCTACTTTACAGATATTTGCATTGCAGTCTTGCTGTGGTGATTATGTTTCTTTGCAATACTGACAGCCAACTGCATTTTCATTCACTTTAAATGTAAAGTGTTTTCACACATGATGCTTTCTGTCTTTATTGGGACCTTCATCCTCTGTGCTCCATCTTTCTTCTACCATATTGCTGAGTAATTGATTAGGATAACTTTTTTAATTTATACTTTTTCATAATCAGGTAATTGAGGTTAATCAAGTAATTGTGACATCTCTGGCCTCATCTTCAGTTAAGCATCAGTAATTGACAGTTAGTTTGCAAGATTTTAAGAAAATTGAGCTTTAATTCTTTTTTATTTTTTTGCAGATGGACTGATGAGCCTGATGCGAGAGATGGGGAAGGGTTACTTAGCACTTTGTACCTACAACTGCAAAGAGGCCATCAACATCCTGAGCCAGCTTCCCTCTCATCATTATAACACGGGCTGGGTTCTGGGTCAGATAGGACGAGCGCACTTTGAGCTGGCTGAATACATGCAGGTAAGCAGCTGCTGTCTGCTTCTGTAGTCATGGCAGGAAATGTAAACCAGTGATCTTATTGGCAGATTTTCAGTATAACTCTGAAACTGTTATTGCAGTATTTTCTTTGTTGCATTTTTAATAACATTTTAAATTATTTAATAATAATAAATGCACCTGTACAACACCAACATAAAGAACAAACTATTGAAGTTCATGGATTAAACCCACAAAAACACACTTGCTTCTGTAATTGCTGAAGAGATATTTAGTTTCCTTATGTATTATAGGAAAGGTTAAGGCATACTAATGCCAGACAGTATATCTGGTTGCTTTGTTGTTGTTAGCATAAAAAGTTAGTTGTGTTGTAGACTTATGGTTGTATATTTATGGTTGGGAGATTTGGTGATATTGGATCGCAAGCAATTTAAAATGTCCCCAAGATCTGCCTTTATGGAGAGTTTGTTAGTACCATGCTATGGTGGGCATACTATCACTTGCAGTTCTATAGTACATACACATATCTACGGTGGTTTTGTCAGCCAGAACCATTTCGATACACCAATAAACTGGTAATAGCAAATAGTTGGTACTGCTTTGGATTTCTTCCTTTCTCCCTTTTCTGCCCTCGTTCCAACATGCAACACATTCCCTATTTGACAAAGAAATGTCACAGAGGGCATGGAGGAGTTGGTCCCTAAAAAGAATTTGACATTGGTAATATGGCACTTGTTTGGATTTTCCAAAACTGACACTGCACGAAGTTATTTGCAAAATTTGCAAAGATAATGTCAGTTGGTAACGACGACCCTTTTTAGCCGCCTCAAAAGAAAATGCGGAAAAGGGTGTGGTGTTCTTGTGTTTTAGGGTGTATTACCTTATTGTAGGGCTGCATGATATCACATCGCGAGGCAAATGTAATTATGTGGCGTAATAATCACCAGGGCTTTAGACGATGGGCAAAACATTTGTCCGACCGCCAGCTTTTCGGTACTATATGGACTTTTACTTACACCCACAATTTGGTAAGCAGATTAATAGTACACCTAAAACATTAACAAACTGTGTATTGTGCTGCCCAAAAGTTAGTAGAAGTACAAGTTCGGCATATCCTTATGTTTATGGAATTCCATTAGTGGAGCACGCCACATGGTACTGTTTTGGTAAATCTTGGAAGTGATAAGCACTGAAGTGGCGGTGAAGAAAGGAACAGCTCAGCAGCCACAACACCTTCTGCAAGAGGAGATAGCGTGGATTAACAAGGTAAAAAAGACATTGGTGCTGTGGCATACTTCTTGCAGTTCAACACATTTATGAAACATAAGGATATCCCGAATTTATACAGATTACAACTATTTTTGGCCCCCTACTGACCTGCATACCGAATTGTGGATGTAAGTAAATATCCATATTGTACCAAAAAGCTGGTGCCTGGACAGATATTTAGCCCTCATCCAAAGCCCTGGTGATTATTGCGCCTGCGCCATATAATTCCGAGTATGTTGCAATGTGATATTGTGCAGCCCTACCTTATAGGACTATATTTTTTTAATAAGAATTAGTCTGATTCTACTGTTCAATAACTTGCAAAATAGTCTTAAAACCAACACAAAAAAGAATCTCTAAGATAGTGGATCATGATCCTCCCTGAAAAAAATCATGATATTTTTGTCACATCACCCACCCCTACATCAATTCGTGTGTAAACAGTCAACATGTACAGGTGAACATAAGCTGTGAAATTTTATGAAGTTTGTGAAATTTTAATGACTTTAATCTGTATCACCTCTTTGCAGGCTGAGCGGATATTTTCTGAGGTCCGTCGTATCGAGAGCTATCAGGTGGAGGGGATGGAGATTTACTCTACCACTCTTTGGCATCTCCAGAAAGATGTGGCATTATCAGCCTTATCTAAAGAGCTCACAGATATGGACAAGAACTCACCAGAAGTATGTGCCTAGCCCATTCCTGTTTGTGTAGGTGGCTATGAATCTTAGTCTAGGTTCAGGCCAACCAGAAGGTCTATGAAACATACATGTGGTTATTAATATACAGTGGTGCCTTGGAACATGAACTTAATTTGTTTCAGGTGGCTGGTGAAGTTGCGATTTGGTCAAATTTCCCCATAAGAAATATTATTTAACTTAATCCATTCCATATCCCCAAATGATTGCCTGTTTAAACTTAACTGCCTACCTAATGATGAAAAGCATTAACAATCATTATAAAACGCATACTAAAGTATTAAACAGGAAATAAATGTCAATTCCATACTCCGAAGCGAGAGCACACAGGCACCACCTTCAAGTCTCACTATAATTTCCTTTTCAAGTTCTACAGTTACTCTCACTTTTACTCTTTGGTTTGATGCTATCACTGCTCACTTTGTCAGGGGTCATAGTCACTGTATTACTAAATGTTTTGTAGATAAAGCACCAAAAATTCACACTGAACACAAACGCAGCTTTCGCATAGTGAACTCGGTGGTGAGGTACAGCGACACTCACAGCAATTTATAGGCATCAACATCCCATAGGTCCGTGTGCCTTCGTTTCAGCCCGTCAGAGACGCGTCTCGATCCTACAAGTTTTAGCAGGTCTGTTGTGTTGTGTTCAGAGTTTTCGGGCAAGTTGCTGTTAGATTTTTCTCGACAGACCCATTCAAGGTCCGTATTGTTAGAGTTGAATGCATCTCGACACATACAAGTTTTAGCAAGAACAGTCAAGTTCCAAGATTTTGGTCTAGGTACAAGTTGGGGAAAAAATTCAACAGAGCTGTTCAACGTCTGAGTTGGTCGAGTTAAGAGGTGCTTGAGTTCCAAGGTTCTGAAGTTTCAAACATCCATATTTTTTCTCCTGTGCCATTTCTTTTGTCCATGAGAATGAGTAATGTTTATATTAGTCCTCTTCAAGACTACAAAAGAAGCTCCCTTCCTAGGCACTTTTGATATGTTTTCAAAATGTTTTAGTTTTATGCCACACAATAGTCCCAATAGTATTTGTTCATGCAGTACGTGCGAGATGAATTCCTGGTGATGCAATTTGTCAACTGATGTTTACAGGCCTGGTGCGTCGCTGGAAACTGCTTCAGCCTTCAGCGGGAGCATGATATCGCCATCAAATTCTTTCAGAGGGCCATCCAAGTAGACCCCAGCTTTGCCTATGCATACACGCTGTTGGGCCACGAATTTGTATTAACAGAAGAGCTGGAGAAGGCACTTGCTTGTTTCAGGAACGCCATCCGTGTCAACACCCGTCACTACAATGCATGGTAGGGGGCTTAATGTGTGGAGTTCCCATTACTCATTTAGTAATGCAGGTAGTAAGTATGGCGCTGGGTAAACCTCCTCATCTCCCTATGATTTCTCTGACCTCCTAGGTATGGATTGGGAATGATCTATTACAAACAAGAGAAGTTCAACTTAGCGGAAATCCACTTCAAAAAAGCCCTCAGTATCAACCCCCAGAGTTCTGTCCTCCTCTGTCACATTGGTGTAGTAAGTAAATGAAGATGAGCCACCCATAACCATTTTCCCAGGCAGTGCAACCAAATAAAATAGTAAATACATAAGCAATGTTAGGAGTTGAACTTTTGGGCTGTGGGTTTACAAGATTTTATAAAGTAATTTCTTAAGTCTCCGAGACTATTCCTTCAATTTGATGTAAATTTGTATCACATTGATCAAATGTCTAAGTTCAGCAGAGTTGGAGATTTTTGTATTTGCTGTGAAATCTGTCTCATTTACAGGTACAGCATGCATTAAAAAAGTCTGACCATGCATTGGAAACTCTGAACAAAGCCATTGATATTGACCCCAAGAATCCGCTATGCAAGTTTCACAGGGCCTCTATTCTCTTTGCTAATGAAAAGTACAAGGTAATACGTTAATTGTTTTGACAAAAGTGTTTTATGTCTACTATGCCAATTCTTCTGCCCAAATAGTCTGCACTATATTTAGTATATATGAATGCATGAATGTTTCCTAATTGTTAACGAGAGTCTCATTTCAAAATGTTTGTTTAATGCTGAAGTATTCAGTTGTTAACCCAGACTCCCTAATCGAAATGGATCAGAGTTAAGGACCCTCCTCAAATGTGGCTGACTTCACTGCTGGCACCAGCAATATTAGATGTATGTCTGTTATCGGTAGGATACTCCAACGAAGAAATATGGAAATATTTGTATTTAGTTTCTTAGTTACATTTAATGTAACTAATATACAAAAATTATTTTGTCTGTTCAAGCTTTCCTTTACCACTCTTATCCCCACACTTCTGGGTAATTTCCAAGTTTGTGTACAACAACCACAACCAAAGTGTGGGTGCTTGTGGTCAACCAGTCAGTAGAATTTATCACTGTAAGCCCCACCCAGTAGTTTTTGGTTGAGTGAAAAGTACCTACTTCGGAGGTTCCGGAACTAACTCCAAGGAACTACAATCGAATTCCTGCAGTGGGAACTTGACAAGTTCCTGGTTCCAGAAAACGGTTCCTGCTATGGGAAAGTGCCTGATGTGCCCATTTTGTGAAGTTACAAGACATTTTTGTGATGAAATTTCCTAAATTAAAGAGGTGGCATAGTGGATAAATTTCATGGACTTGTAATTTGACATTACGGGTTCAAGTTTCTGAAGGGGTCTGAAGTCATACAGAGTTAATTTACATACAGATGTTTTCTTTTTTAAAACCCTCAATAGGCTGCTCTACAGGAACTTGAAGAACTGAAACAGATTGTGCCCAAAGAGTCCCTTGTTTACTTTTTAATAGGAAAGGTATTCTCCACACTTTTATCCTGATGTAGTTTTTGCACATTTGATAAGCCTAAAGGAATTTTGTTTAATGAAAAGTTTGTTAAACTTCTATTACCTGTAGGTGTATAAGAAACTGGGCCAGACACATTTGGCCCTTATGAATTTCTCATGGGCGATGGACCTGGATCCCAAAGGAGCAAACAATCAGATTAAAGAGGCCATAGACAAGCGATATCTCCCTGATGATGATGAGCCAGTCACTCCTGACAATTACCCTTATGATTCAGGTGAACATTTTTCATCAATGTTATGTAGTGGTAATATAGGAGGGAAATGGGTCTGACATTTTATCTTGTAATTCTGCTTTGTAATCCCCTTTTAACCCACCCCCACAAGTTGATTTTACTAAAATAACTTGTTCATGACAAACATGTAAAGTGGATTTCTCAGAGGAGCATCTACTGCTAAACATAATGTGACAATGTGCAGCAAGTATATCTGCAGCTTTGTGTGTGTGTGTGTGTGTGTGTGTGTGTGTGTGTGTGTGGTGGTGGGGGGGGTTTGCATAGATCACGTATGAGGACAAAATTGTCCCCAAAGTGTAGTGAAACCTGAAATTTCCCTACTTTTGGCATTTTCACTTTTTTGATTGCATTCACAGATTTCTATAAAACTGAGGTTATCCAAATGGGGACCTCAAAAGATGTCCCAAAAAGTCTTGTATTTGGGTTGGTTACTTATGGTTAAGGTTAGGGATGGGTAGGGGTTAAGGGTGTCGTGATTGGGATTATGGTTTTTCCCATAGAAATGAATGGACGGTCCCCATTTAGATAAGAAGACCAACTTGTGTGTGTGGTTGATACAGTAAAGGACAATGTGACCTTTTTTTGGTGATGTCTGGTATCTGCAGCGGAAGCAGAGGCAGAGGAGTCTCAGGAGAGCAGCATGACCGATGCAGATGACGGCCAGCTGCACACCGCTGAGAGTGACGAGGTCTTTTAACTCTTACCGTGCAAAGCCAGAGTATTGGTCCGGGGAGGAGGAAGAGCTGCTGCTAATACAGTACCTCCTGACACATAGTTTTGTGTTTATTATTATTTTTAACCATCTGGGATTTTTAGCCCCCCTCCCCTCTGTGCCTTAGTGATCACTTGGCCCCCAAACACAAGGCACCCCCCCCACCACCCCTTTTGAGGGGGAGGGGTGGTAAGAATAATTCTTATTCCTTTCACTCTGACCATATGCTATTGTGTGGGGTTCTCCAGCTCCCTTGGGCAAGAGGACAGATTTCACTACCTTAAGTTCGGGACAGTTCAGTCCTTAGGAGACAAACATGTATTAAATTCATGTCTTATTATTATTATTATTTTTTTTTGACAATGCCATCTTGAGTTCTTAATAAACATCAGTGTAGGAACTCTGACTTGTGATTTTTCTACTGAAGGCACATGAGTGAAGCAGAGTAAGAAACACCTTTATGCAAAAAGGGTGAAGGCTGGTGATGCATAGCATTTTAAAACACACTGTATTGGACAGTCCGAATTATATCGGTACATGAAAGAATTTCATGCATGTTACTATAAGATACAATAGGCATGACTGATAAGATGTGATATAAAAAATTAACCCTGAGTAGTGGGGGATTTGGAGTGGGGTGCTCTATATCACTTAAAGGTGAGGTAGTAGAGTTGGCGCCATGACCAGTGACAGGAGTCTTACAATTGTTTGTGTGTAGTTTCTCAGATGTGATTCTGCATTGGTTTTTGTTCTAATATTCTTGTTAATGTTCAGAGAGAACCCCCCAAAAATGTCTGAATCTACATGCTAAATTCCTTGGTTTTCTTTGCCGAAATTTGTCACCCCTGAGCAACTAAGCTGAACAATGCATCATGTACAATTTAAAAAAAAAAAAAAAAAAAAAAAAAAAGTCACTTGTCAATATTAATGTGAACTTTTTAAAGTGTTTCAAAGCAACAAGCTGAAGTCTGGGCATGGTGTGAAAGTGACTTCACTGTTTTATGTGCAGAAGGAGTGGTTTTTATTTTATATGTAACTTGGTGTCTTATTAAACAATGTACAGTCTTAGGGGGAAAGGTATATGTTAATATACACGTACATTCAATTTATTTTAAGGATGTGAAGAAATTGCAGAATAAACTACTTTGAACAAAGCCTAAAAAGCAGTTTCCTGAAATATCCATGTGAATAAGAATTTTTGTTTTTTCCTCTGTTGATCTGAGGGGGAAATTTGAATTGTTTTTATTTATGAAGTGGTTGTATAATCATTTTTCCTGTTTATAGCACTGAAAATCAGTACAGTAGATTTGCACATAGTTTGACTGTTACTAGAGGTGCACCGACTGCAATTTTTCTGGCCAATTCTGCCGATACCAGTTTTTGGCGATTCCGACTTTAAGAACTATGACAGCAAATATATAAAAAACTACTTTTGTTCAATGCAAAATTTTATTTTCATAATAAAGAAAAATGTTAAACTTTACAATTTCCCATAACTTGCAGTAAGTTACAGGATCTTCTCTCACTTAAATCTCAAAATAAAGTGCTTTGTGACTGGAAAGAGGTACAAATAACAACTGAAAATGAGTTGCTGTACACCCAGCTTTATCTGACATGTTTTACTATACCAAACGAGCAGCTGTAAAAGATTAAAATAAATGTCAGTGAATTATTTTTAAAGGTATCACAACATTGACACTTTCCCCCCCCCTTTTTTTTTTTTTTCTCGTCTTAAAGTCCATAGGTTACAAACCTTAAAATAGAACAGGTGTCCGATGGTATGGCTGTGTCTCTTTCAAATAATATGTGGAGGGTATTATTAATACCAACATCGCATCTTATGCACGTACAATTCTTATTTCGCTTCTAAGCTAGATTAAGATCAGACTTTTTCATACATTACGGACATTATAGTGCAGGGGTTAACGTTTCGCTAAAACATTTTACACTGTCATAGAAAAAAAAATTAGCTAACTTTGTAATTTGAATGATTATTCCTTTTCAAGTTTATCTAGTATATGTTTAATAATCAGTTTAGTTTAATCGGTTTAAATTTTACCTGTTTCACCACGTTTTCGTGGTGGTTCCCCCATGGTTTACTTTGGCTTTACGTGTATTGCAAACTGCAAGCTTTGTATTGTCTTTACTCACAACAAAGAACTTTCCCAAACATTAGAACTCGCATTCCATTACTTTCTTTTGAATGTTATATAGTATTTCTATTAGATGGTAGAATATCTGCAAACCAATGTAATGGTCTACTTGAAGAAATAATTATGCCTTAACCCACAAAACCTCCTTCCCCTTTCATTTTTAAATTTAAAACACAAAATCATTAAAAATGAAAAGTAGGGACAAAAGCTTTACTGAAGCATGTTTTGTTCTGTTGATTCTGGTGAATATTACTTGCGCGCTCAAAATAAAAATGTAAAAAAGCCATTTGCTGAAATGAAGTCACTCAAATTCCTAAAATATGCAAGGTATTCTAACCCCATTTTCTTTACTATTATAGCTTGAACTTACTGGGTCCTCTATAGGACTTTATATTCCCCATCCACAGCAATAGATGTGGGTGTTTGAGTGTCATATTTAGCCTGATGGTAGAAATTAAAATAACTGGCAAAAAATAACCAGGCAACTTTACAATTTGATGCCATAACTTTTGTTTTATTACTATAAATACAGGAAAGGATGATTTTGCAAAATACTCATCTGAACTATTAAAGGCCTAAATTAACTGATGAGTGATAATCGGCATTTAGGAATTAACTTTTCTCAGGGGTCTTGTGTGATAGCCCAAGCAATTCATATGTTATTTGGTCTGATTCAAGATTCAAAGCGTTTATTGTCATATGTACAGTAGAAAAGTGCATTTCTCTGTGCAATGAAATTCTTTCTTTGCTGTCCACATAAAATACTGAGGTACAATATAATAGAAAAATAAATACTTTAAAGTGTAATGTGCAAAAGAGCTTAATGTGCAAAAAAATTACAGCATGAGGTTGGTGATGATGTCCATTAATCATACTCCTGTCGGCTGTTAAGGAGTCTGATGGCAGTGGGGAAGAAGGAGTTGTTGAGTCGGGAGGTTCTAGATTTCACACTTCTGTACCTCCGTCCTGAGGGCAGAAGTGTGAACAGTCCGTGTTGGGGGGTGTGTGGGGTCTTTGAGGATGGAGGCTGCTCTCCTCTGGACTCTGCGGTGGTAGCTGCCCTGCAAAGAGGGCAGCAGAGTCCTGATGATCTCCACAGTCTTCACCACTCTCTGCAGGTGTTCACAGTCCATAGCTGTAGTGCTGCCGTACCACGCGGTGATGCAGCTGGTCAATGTGCTCTCCACAATGCAGCTGTAGAAGTTGCTGAGGATCTTGGTTGACATACCGAACTTCCTCAGCCTCCTCAGGAAGTACAGCCGCTGTTGAGCCTTCTTGACCAGCTGTGTGGTGTTCAGTGCCCAGGTGAGGTCCTCACTGATGTGGACGCCCAGGTACTTAAAGCTGCTCACCCTCTCCACTTCAGGCTCCTGGATGAAGAGTGGCTAATGAGGCCTCCTCCTCTTCCTCATGTCCACTATCAGCTCCTTTGTCTCGTCTTGTGTTGAGGGTGAGGTTTTTGTTCTTGATGAACCCTAGTTTGCATGTTTTCTGTGTTTACATGGGTTTCCCCTAGGAGAGTGTGCCATGTGATGAAGTGACATACTGATCTGGGTGTCCCCTGCCCAGTGCCCTATGCATCCTGAGAGAGACTCCAGGCTGACCACTGCCCTGCACTGAATAACGTTATGGAAAATGGATGGATCATTCACTGTAACTGTATTTAATAAATACATGATGAAATGAACATCTGTACAGAATTTGAATGCAGGGCAACAAGAGATGGCTGAATAACAGAACAACATACTATAGTACCATACCATACCAACTTTACTTATAAAGCACTTTAAAACAACCACACAGGACCATGCAGAAGTCTTAGGCAGACATTGAAATTGTTTAAATGATCTTCATGTTGGTGCTATTATGTCTGCCAAAATTTTAACGATTTCAAAACCTAAAGTCACCCCAGTATTTGCAACAACTGTTCAATACACTTGTGTATTTTTGACTCAACCACTGGCACATCTCGTATGGCTAATCAGTACCTCACTGACTTTACTCTTCAGCCTTAAGGTACTTAAGTGTGTAATCTGTTTATATTTTATATTCTATGCACCATGGGGAGGGCTGGGTGAAATGGCATTTCGATGCACGATATACCATGTATATTGCTGTATTGACAATAAATCCCTCTTGAATCTTGAATCTTTAAACTATTTAAAGTATTTACTTTATTCAGCTGGTGGTGAAATTTAACAAATACATGGAATGGCTGAGGTGCCCCTGAGGAGAGGTTTGGGAACTGAAGCAGTGTTCTTCTTGCCATCCCACGAGATATCAGTAACTATCTAGAGAAAAGAAGAAATTTACTGTTGTGTGTGCAAGACTGTGTGTGAGACAGAGCACCCTACGATAGACTGGCACCCCACACACAGTGTTCCCCTACCTGCCTTGTGCTGCCTAGGATAAGCACCAAGCCCCCCCTTGACCCTGTACTTGTAAGTGCTGTTAGAAGACGGACGGATTTCAAGACCTGTTTCATTACAATTTTTGGACAAGGGAACTAATAGGTTAGTACCATTCTTAAAACAACTCTACTTTCCTGGGTTGTTTTCTTGTAGAACCACTGTGCTGTATGTTAAAGGGTATATGGGAATGAAAACTTCAAAGGGATTTCTTGTAGAATTTTTTTATATGTAATAAGTTCATGTTTTTTTTTACTTGTGATTTAGTAATCCAGCATTTATAATAATGATATTATTATTAATAATAATAATAATAATAATAATAATATTAGGACTGTGGTGACCAAAAGCCCATCCTGAGAAGTAAGGTAGGGCATCATGCAGTAAATCAATTACAGCTACTGATACACCTGAGCACGGAGTGGTGAGGCCAGATTCTGACCCGAGGCTGTAGAAGTACCTGCTACGTGACTGAGCCTCCTTTTGCTCACTCACAAAAACAGAGTAAATTTAAATTATCAATAACCTTGTATTAGTGTAATTTATATGCTTAGACCAGGGGTGTAGCTAGAAAATGAAAAAGGTCACCTTGGAACTGCCATTTGGGTTGACACTTTCAATCTGAATAACTTGCACAGCTGGGGGACGGTACATTTTGGGGGACCCTGAATCTATATGTCCATACCCCTCCAACACCCCAGGCTTAGACACTGAAAGAGTTAACTAAACACATATAAATTAATCTTAATAATGCACTTAATCTTTTTATCTTAAATATACATTACAGCACCTCACATTGTTCCTACAACGAGTTACCCATCCCGTACACACTGAAAGCATTCAAGTCAGCTGTTCAGTATTTACAAAGGACAAACTGCACAACACAACATTAAACTGCCATTGTAAATTAAAACATTAAACTGATAAGACTTCTTGGTGCTATTTTTCATAACTGGAATTAATGCTAACCCACATGTATCCTGTACATATCTTGTTACAAAACATGTAATTCACACAATGAAACTTAAGTCCTGCAAACTTTTATTTACACTTTCCATCGGTCGCGTCACTTCCAAAACTGGCAGGCATGTGATCCAATGGATTCCGTAGTTATGAAGAACAAACAAATCACAACGCGAGACGGGCGGGGCTTGGCGATTCAAGGCTGGTTGGTCTGTGCAGGTAAGTGAATATGGTTTTCGCTTTCTGTCATATAAAAATCTATTTTTTTCTTCGTTTATTTAGTAACCGAGCGGTGTCGCGTAGCACGGTTAATGGAGAAAGAAGGAAAGGAATGTGTGGTAGATTTAATAATATAACACGGTACCGCATTATGTGTACTTTGCGTTCAAGTCAACAGGCCGAAATAGGATTTCTGTCAACCGAAGGGATAAATAAGAAGCAGGTAATAAATCCATGCGAAGAAATTCAACTTTTATAACGTACATTTTACAACTATTGGAAATAGATAGAGCACTTCGTAGGCTACGTCGTATCTGGCAGCGAACTCTTATGGATAAGGTTACACAATTTAAAATGGTATATTATGATGAAAGGTAACACACATAGGCCAAATTGCTACACACAGCTAGCTAGGAAGCGTCATTTGCAGCGGCAGTACGTGCAAAAATGTTACTGCTAACAGTGAATGCACTAAGTTGAAATAGTTTCCAGTGACTAAATGATGTTTTCATTTATATTACAGTAACTTTCTAATTCGCAGTAGCGTGACTTTCATGCAGATAACCATTAAATCAATGTCCGATCATGTGAAGTTATGATGCAAGGCAGAAGGCCAATGTATTGGTCCACCGACTTCGAAAATAAGACACATTTACGCCTCGAGCATAACATTCGGCCAGAAGGGTTAGGAATTCGTTAAACTGCGTTAATGCCGATATGTAGAGCAGATGTTAATTTGCTTTTAAGAATAAAAACTTGTAAACCCTAACATATCTATCTAAAACATTGGAATGAATCGGTGAGTTGTAAAATTTTTTAAGTGTGCCATTTGAAGCAACAGTACTTAATAAACAAGTTTATAAACAAGTGCATCTCCTCATGTAATGTTATAGTCAGAGATAAGGTTGTTGAATTTAGTTTGACTCCTATTACTCTCCGTATTTGTGAAAATCTTCGGCCATAAGCCTGATGCTACATCACGTTCTTAAAAGCGTTCACCGACCTCATTTTAATATGCATATTACAAAATATTTTCCATCCATGTTTTTTAGGAATTCATTACAAGTTTAACCTCACTGATGGTTGTCTATTCACCGTTTGGTCCTATGGGGAAACGCTTTTCGTAGAGAAAGATGGACTCTGTTTTGTACAGGTAAGAAACTTAATTCTAAACTAAGACGAAGCTTTTCTATATATCGTTCACGTATTATTCACAAGAGTATTTTAACTCATTGGTAAGGCAGGCACGTTGGACTATATCAGTTCTGTAAAAGGCTGTGGGGAGACTTGTGTATTGGCATGCCGGCTAATGGAAGGCGAAATGCCGTTTTGGTGCGGATGATGCGTATGTGTGGCTTTGGGAGCACCAGGGGGCGCCAGTGCTCGAAGCTTCTGCGGGATTGTTGCGCTAATGCGAAGGTCCGCCTTTTTTAATCGAAGGTCGTCTTTGTTGACAAAGCAGTTACCATTCATGGAATTTTTAATGAAAAGTTATTTTAACCTACCGTAGTGCGATCGATACGGCACTCTTCCAATCAGAATATTCGAGAATTAATTTCCTATAAAACTATTATAAATGTATATTTTAACACTAATATCACATGTATAGCTTGCTCTCTGTCTTATAGTAGTGGGCTTCAAAAGGCGCTGGCTCCCCCGCAGTGATGACGTTTTTCTTATGTCGAGGCTGCCAAGTGTTTTTCGGATCAGTTATATGCAGGCGGGTGTTTTTTCGCATTAGTACGAACCTTATGCAAAATAAGTGGTTACAACGTGCCCGACATAGTTCCGCCTGCGTATTAGTTCTTGTTTTCTGCAGATATGCGTAAACCTTCATTCGTGCGTTGCTTTACGAGACCGTATTGGTATATATTTATATCGGAATCCGCCATGTATATATGCCTGATCGGATCACCCGGAGCATATTTATACAATCAATGTGATTGTTCTCGACAGGAAGAATGGTTGATGTATGTATTTTACGATGTGGTGTTTAATGTTCCCGAAAACCCCGCCCAAGTATTAAAGCAGCTGGCGCTCATTGGCAGTCCTGCAATGGCAGCAGTTTTCCACTGCGGTATAACGGTGTCAGGTTCCCTCTGGCGGGAGACAAAGCGTTGTTCACGTTTATAAACTGTCAGACATCTTGCCCCCCCCCCCCCCCCCCCGAAGTTCTCTTTATCTCATGCCTCACATTAACATGACATCATTTCGTTAATTAGCAGTGTTCGGCATAGTTTTTCATTTAAATTAAATATTTAGAATAGAAAATATTATTGTGCTTCTACCGCCAATATTTTCATCCCTAGTATTTAGAGATAGAGGTGTTAGAAAATTCACATTGAGCCATTATGGCGCGTAATACCGTACAGTTTCATTTCCTTCCAGCCCTCTGCAGGTTTTTTTTTTCCCTCCCCTGCGCGTTCACGTCGCGAACGTCCCCCCCTAGCGGCCGCAGGACGCCCCTGCGCCCTCGCAGCTTCAGCGCCTCGCTCTAGCGGCGAGCAAGAGGAATGTCTCCCGCCGCGGCTCCACCGCTCTCTGCCTCTACGCTCGTCAGACCCGACATCCGAGGGAGAGGAGCAAGCCGCCATTTTCTTAGCGTCGCACTCCCAGAAACGGAAAAAATACATATTACCTACACAGAGACCGAGAAAGGGACGCAGATTTTGTAGAGACCGAGCATGGAAAGAAGACGGCCGAATGGAAGACCTTTTTGAATTAGCCAATTTTTTGTGTGTTTTTTTGTGTTTTATCGAGCACTGTTTCTTACTCGTCGTTTCGCCCATTTCGTGAATCCGAGACGGGAGCGACCCGGGGGTGTCGAACAAAAAAAAAGAAGCTCCACCGCGAGGACTCTGGCTGGAGCAGGGATTTAATTTCTTTATTTTCGATATATTTTCCTGGGTGCATTTTGTGTTCGTGGTTTTGTTGTTTTTTTCCCTGAAACGGGGGGAAATTGTTGCAGAAATTCCCCCGGACTCCGCGCCTCATCACGTGGTAGGTTCCTCCTTTTTCCTTTGTTAGCCAGCCCCGCTAAACTAGCTAATCAGCCGAGTCAGCTAACCAGCTAACCAGCTAGGTTCACCCGGAGCGGCCGCTTTTAGACGTGCAAACTAGGCTGATATTAAACGCGTCCCCCGACTTACGACGCTTGAAGGCACCCAGGTCCTTCATGGTCCAACCTTTCCCCGGCCGGCTGTAAAGATGCAGTTTTTCCCTCCTTTTCCTCTGTCGCCTTCCAGTACAGTGTTAAAACATTAAATGAACCAGCTGGGGGCATACAGGGACCCGAGTCCGGAGCCGTCCGGGGCGCTGCGGTGGAACCGTATCCAGGTTTGGTGTCGGGTCGTTTCGTGTAGCTGATTGGACCCCCCTCCGGACCCCCCTAGCACTACCACGCATTTATCCGCGTGAAAG
The DNA here is from genome assembly GCA_026776725.1 of Gnathonemus echidnorhynchus. Taxonomy (NCBI): domain Eukaryota; kingdom Metazoa; phylum Chordata; class Actinopteri; order Osteoglossiformes; family Mormyridae; genus Gnathonemus; species Gnathonemus echidnorhynchus. The sequence continues at coordinate 14,019,689 of JAODJU010000095.1, read as the reverse complement.
TAAATATGCGTCGGCAGTGTCACTTCATTACATGACTAGCATTAGTTTAACGTTAAAGGTAATGTTAGGTTGGCGGACACATCCTGTGTTGCTGAAAGGTCTGCTGGGTGGGGGGAGACAGGGTTCCAGCGATTTCTAGTAGTTTTTATTTTATGGTTTTCTTTAGCGCAGTTTGAAGTTGGTCGGGCATTTCTCTCGATGCTGTGCGTGTTTGAAAACTTGACTCGCCCCGGAGGAGAAAGCGGGGGTCATCGCGAATGAGTCCGTTCGGCCCACGTTACGAAATGTTTGCGTTTCCCCCCGTATTGTGTAATTCTCCAGCTAATGGCGCAGTCTCTTTCGGCGGACACTTTGGTCTGATTATGTTCTTCACTGTGGCTCTTTTATCAGTGAGCAACTCAGGGCTTAGCCGAAAAGTCCTTTTTTCCCCTCACAGCTGGGCGACTATTAGGAAATAAATGACCCATAATTCGTTAGTGCTCTGTTTTTAAACATTTTGTTTTCGTTTTGTGTGCTTTTGTGGAGTCGGACCTTGTTTCCCTTGACTAAATTTCCAAGGTGCTGCAGTGTGCGTGCTTTTTTCGCATTTTTTATTTCAGTTGATCAACTTTCTCACCTATGGAACAACAAAGAGTGTAATGTGATTTGTGAAAGATGAGGAGCAGTTTCTATAACTGGGTGAATTACATAATCTCCCTCTTAAATCCCGACTCCCCTGTCCACAATCTGCTGCCGGCGCCTCTCTGCTTTCGGGTTGCGGTTATTTACCGTGCAAACTCATCGGCCCTATTCTCCTACCCAAACGTGCCTAATCCCTGGGGTGCTGATCTTTGTGTCGGTGGAAAGGGGCATGTTGAACTTTAACCCCTTTCCCAGCAGCATAGTCATTCATTCTATATCTATTTTATGCCTCATGCATTTACCGGCATGCTGTCTTGTTGAGGCTGCGTATGGATTTGCATCAGATAAACATTTTTTTTTGCGTTGCGTTTAACACACTTAAAGTTTATCAGTTGTTGCTCATATTATATATTTTTGAATTGTATGGCTAGTTCCTTTATTCAGATGAGCCTTGAACTTGGACATACCGTTTGCCCCTGGGAATTATGTTGCTTGACAGTTCTAATAAACTTTACGGATTACTGGATCTCCTTCCCTGCTGTTTGACAGGTTCAGTATGTTGTCTGTAGCTTAGACAGTAGGTGGTAAATACCCAGATGTGCCTATGTAGTTTCACTGTTTAAGTGTTTAATAACTCTGCAGTTTCATGGGCTTGATTCCGTAGTTGTAGGAGCTTCTCTTATGTTGTTTTATGCTTCCTATGTGTCAGTGTATAACAGCATTCTAGGTGTACATACAAGAAAAAGGGTAATTTAGTGATGTGCTGTAGTCCGTGTCCTTTATACCTAAAAAGTTTGTTTATGTGGAAGTCCTGCCTCATACTCCCAGTCCCAATGACCGTGCAGTGGAGCCAAAGTAAAAGGTCAGCACTTGGAAAGATGTAGGATAATGTTGTTGGTTATTCATTGGGGCAGTTTCTATGTGAGAATTGAGTAGTTATGTTGCTGAGTTTTTTTTCTTCTTCACTTTTTTCCTTTCTCTACGGACAAGATCCTAATCTACAACTGTGTATTAGCTCTTCTATCAAGAGTATGGATAAAATCAGTTGTGTTGACGTTGCTTTGCATTGCCAAGCAAGATCTTTCTCAGTTGCTTGCTATTTGAAGCACAGGAACCTGAAATACAATCACAGCGATGCAGGTGCAGCTTGTGCTTTGCAAGAAGTGAGCAGATGCTGGGAAACATGCCTTGATAAATGAGTTATTGTACAATACCTCGTTTATGATGAAATGGTGGAATTGAGACACTTTATTTTAATTTGGTAATAGGAGATTTGATAGGAGCATGGGCTACTTGGTGATTTATTCTGTGTTGCATTTCAGTGTATTCATTTTAACTTAAAACAATTATGATTCATTTGGGATTTAGTGTTCAGCCCATAAATTCGTCTTTTCGGAAAGATGAGGGATTTTTCAGAATGCTAGTTTTCACACTTGCAGCCATGCAGATGCCTCACCTAACTACTTTTTCCTGAGATTTCTGGGATGCAGTGTGAGGAACACAAACTTGGAAAAGGGAAGTTTAACACCTTTTTTAATCCAGTTAATGTCCCAGGCTGTCCTTATAGCCTTGAAGTTCAGGGACTTCAAACAAGAAGGTCCTGGTTGACTCTGTATGTTACTAGAAAGTTCTGATTAGGAAGAACTTGCTCTACAGATGTTTTTGTTTCCAGTTGTGATGGGATTTGGCGGTCAGAAGAATGTAGGCAGAACTTCCTGTGTGATGTCTACAGGCAGCAGACTTTTCTTCACTTGTCATTTTTTTTATGTAAATATAAATATTCCCCCATGCTGTCATTGTATTCAAGTTGAAATGGAACAAATTTATTAAGATTATCCATGTCAAACATTCTAACCTAAATATGTATTTTTAAAACATACAGATTTCTCACTTTTTCTGTTGGGAAGTTTTTCCTTTTGAAACGGAATGATTTGATATCAGTGTGTATTTTTGCAAGGCCCCCCACCTCAACCCAACCATATATACTCTATTTATATGTTATTCTAACACTTTCATTATGACTTTTGATTTGTTGTGCATATTAACACTCTTGGAACTTACATTTAAAGTTAAACCAGGCACGCTTTCCCAGTGGCTCATTTTGTGATGCATTTTTTGAGATTGAACAGACACACAAGCATGAAATTCACTGCTTCAATTTTGTCCCAGTTAGCAGGTTGGTTTTGGGTCACTTTTACACATAACAGCAGTGAAATGACCCTGCCTGAATTAGGCTTTTGTTTTTAAAAAACTAGTTTAAGTAAATGAAGGCCTAAATATATTTGGTGAATTTTGAATTCTGCTGTCTAATTATCCTCATCTGGATTGTTTTCTTACTGGGCTTAACGCAGTTTAATGAGCGACTTCAGTAAGCAATTTAAAGTACATATCAATAAATGATTTTTTTCAGTAATTCATAGCTGCTGCTTTTCAGGCTAATAGTGTTGTGTTGGTAATGACAATAGATATATCTAATTAGATTTTTAAGTTGTGGTTTATGTTGCTTTTGATTTGTAAAAGTACAACACGTCTTACTGCTTGAGATGTGTTGTACCTTTTAATAGTTTTTCTGCCATGTTAAAGACTTCTAGTGTTAGGGTAATATTTTTGCATGTCTGTCATTGTCCATTTAATTTAAGATCTGCAGTTCAGGTGATGCTTTTTTGGTCAAGCAGGATCCTTGACTTGTGGCTGTTGTAAATGTTTCTGAAATACCTTCACATTTTTCATGTAATATATCGACCGCCCTCTCCTTAGTAGTGGAGTTTAAATTTAAGCTTTGATGTGAAATTAAATTCCAAGAATTAACCAAATTGTACATATTCAGGATGTAAAATGACATAATTGGGTAATGTACTTGCTGCTTTTCGGATTTGTCTCGGGTCTTCATTATAATTAACCTTTGCATGTGCACACAGGACTTTCAGGAAACACTGTTACATACCTCAGGTCTTTATTGACCTCTTTTTTGACCTGCCATATATAGGTACATTATATATATAATAGGGTTTGTGTGTGTATAGTAGGTTAGATATATATGTGGACACTCATTGTCTGTAGCTTGTTGCCAGTTAAATTGCCAGTCGCAACACTTTTCACACTACAGTACTTGGAGTTGCCGATGGGCAGATTTTTAGTCTGCTCGATATCTGACATGCATCTGTGATGCATTGGCGACACTGTCAGGTCGCATCTTTCAACAGTTCACAAATAGTTATTGAACGCCCAATTTATAAGTGACCAGTGATTTGCCGCCAATCTGGGTCTGTTGTCGGCAATCTCCAAAAACTGTCGGCAAATGGAAAATAGTGCTAAAATCGTATAGCGTGAACTTGGTATGTTTTTTTGTTTTATGGTGTGGTGATAGCAAGGTCGAATGCGTTAAACTAAGAGAGGAATCCAGGTCTATTAAGAATGCACAGATGGGTCTGCAGTTCCAGGAGCCATACAGCAGTTGGTTAAGATGCTCGCGTTGATAACCATTCACTCTTTGTTGCAGTTAACTTAGGGATTATTATGCCCTGCTGCTGATGTATTCTCTCAGACCTGAGATTAACCCTGAGCTGTAGGGTTGAAGTTGTCCTTCAGCTATGTTACTGGGTGAGCTGCTCAAAAGCCCTTTAATAATAGCGTTTCTGTCTGGGTAAAGTGAAGGGCACCATGGCACTTCATGCAAGTTGATGTGGCAAATTATGAGTATTACAACAAGTTATAGAACAAGTTATATTTGGTTTCCTTGCTTTGGGAGTATGGCTGTCTCTTGTTGAAATCACTGTAGTTTTTCACAGGTGGGCAGAAGTCAAATAAAGACTCTGCATCTGGGTAACAATTGTACCACAGTTACCTGCCGTGCTGAGCCCACTTCTTCCATGTGTGTAGATCTGCTTCATGAAAATGATCTGATCATGATCTGAAAATTAACATCGTTTTCAAATTATGGGGCTCTAAGCAAGCACGCTTAAAATCAGTCAAAAGTAACTGAATTTACAGTGAATGTGTGATCCACAGAAATACACTTTGTCCATTTTCTTTGCAACTAATCCTTAGGTGAACATATTAATAACACAAGTGCTGGTCTAAGCATTTAATGTACACAGCATCATTACCACACCGGGGCCTATTCTCAGCCCTGGAAGTGCCTTATGCTGTAGTGCAGTCATTGCTGCCTCAATGTAGCTCCTGTTGGTTCAAAAATGTTAAAAACACTGCTTTTTATCCAGCAATACTCATCTGAGATCTGGAGTTATCGACATGACAAAGACATTATACCCTGATGAAAGTTTCTTGTTTTAGACATGCCTGGCCGTGCTTGAGGGGCTGCAGTTTGTTTCTGTCAGGCGCACAGGGTTTTACATTTCTCAATGTGCACTTGTGTGGTCCTGGCCTGTGGGTCAGTTGATGTGTGTTTAAGGTTGTGTGTTGTTGAAATTGAATTAATGCGCTTGAGATTCTAGGTGTAACCTGATGACTTGGTATGTATCACTTGCAAATAAGCAGAAAAATGTTCTAGTGCTCAGGTAGTTAAACTTAAAAATAGATAAATTCCTAGATAAATTCCCTTAGGGGTGTGATAATTTAAATTACTTATGTTTTTTTCTGTTTTGTGGATGGTTTAGGTCAGTTTTTCCAGTTTTGTAAAACTTAACAGGTCTTGAATTTCAGTGCTGGATTACGGTCATTGTGCGTAATTCAACTGATTCTCACAAATCTAGCATTATAATGTGGGAAATTTCAGCAAGCATTTACAGCAATGTCTAATAATGTTCAGCTAATGTTTGCACTGGTGTGGAATGTGCACTCACTCTCTCCCTCCCTCTATAAGGCTACAAGCTTCAATCCATGCCAGAGCCCAGTTTGTACCTTGCACATCTGATAATGCGCAGCATTGCATTTTATGGCATATTATACGGTGGTGCCTGATTTTTGTACCACTTTGTTTTGCAATATTTTCACAACCCAACCTGATGTAAGTTACCAACTTAGTTACATCTACTATAGTCCAGGTTTGGGAAACATTTGCGAGTCCAACAATGTTGCTAACGCAGTTAAAACCAATATTTTGGGAAACGTATCCCTGATCCCACTAATATTCCTTTGCGTGACATTTTACACGTACATTTCTCAGGTTCATTTTACGGACGACTTCTGAGCAATCGGCATCAGGATGAGATATTAAGTAAAATATTACGATTTTGCATTTTTTTTGTTCTTTGTTTAATGAAAGTTCTGCATAGCACCTGCACATCACATGTTTATGGGTCTTGTTGGGTACCCCAGTCACAGTGGGATGACCATATATGTTCTTAGCGGCAGCTGATGATATGCTGTGGTAAACTAACTGGATTATGCCAATATTTTCATGATCCCACTGATCTGGAGTGCTGCAGATACATCTCCACCAAACATGACGAACACTAGGCTTTATATTTCAGTTCAGAGTGAACCAAAGCTAAACTCAATACACCATGTAGCTGGATGGCCGCAATTTCAACTGATGGAAATACAACCCAAAATTTCAGGTATAGGATATTTAGGTTTTAGTGTTAAAAACAAGAAATACATGACTGAAGAAAACACTAAAATTACAAGCAAAGCGAATGCATTTCTCCCTAGTTTTTTTTTTGTGGAATTATTAGCGCCAGATCTCACTAAACAATAAAGCCACCAATGCAATTCGCTGTAAATGTAGACTACTACGGTTTGCTGTAAAATGGTAGTATGAATGGATCTGGCAGTGCCAGGAAATATAATGCAGTGTATGTATGCTCAGTAATGCTGCGCGTATGCAGAGCTGCGAGGTACAAATCAGGCAGGTGGTATGGATCAGGTAGTGACAGCTTCCCTCTGCTGTTGCCGCAGATTTCAGTGAAATGAATTCGAAGGCATGTAAACATGGACCGCTGTTAAGAGAAAGATTGGAGGGAAAGAATAGAGAATGGAGATGAGAAGATGAGAGAGAAGAGGGAGCCACCAAAAGAAAGACTAAGGACACTGATGCAGCTCAAATGCATGATCAAAAAGAGACCACAAACTGCAGCAATGCATAGGCATACTATGCAAAAACTTAGGCAGTCTATGAAAATGATGCTCAAATTACCTTCATTTTAGTGTGACACTATAATATTTGATAGTGTCCGCTTAGCCATTTCAAAACCCCTGCTGTAGTTACCCCAGTATTTGAGCAACCATCCAATACACCTACGTGTTTGACTTGACCACTGCCCCACCATGTATGGCTAAACAATACCTTATTGACTTTTTATAACAAATTAGTGAATTAATTGATTGGTTTTTGAGCTGGATGTTCTTCTAGCTTAGATATAGGCCGAACTAAATATTTGGAGAATGAAGAGAATTTGTGTTTTTGTTGTTACTCTCATGTGTTCTAATGTTAACTTGTCTTTTTTTTGTTCTGAGTGCATATACCTTTACTACTTGGATAAATAGCTTTAAACATTTCCTTTGATGACCTAAGACTTTTGCACAGTACTGTAGTTCAGAGAATCCTTTAAACTAGAGGAGAGTGATAAAATGCAATCTGACCTAATAGGAAAAGGTAAAGCCCTATAGTTAAATAGTTAAGCTCCCAAGTAGTCGTTCCCCCCATGTGAAGCATTTAAGTGGGGAATTCTCTCCCTATTTTGAAAAACGAATTTCAGGCCCTGGTTATATAGTTGCAGATTGAAGTGTTTTAACAGACCTTGATTACTTTAAAGAATTACTAAAATATATGCAAGTGAAGTGTTAAAAACAGTCACGTGATTTTTTATGCCGTCTTCATATTCATCTTCCTCTCTCAGCCTGGTCATAAATGCTGCTCCCCCACCAGAAATGTCTGTCTCTCACTTTGGAGGAGGCAGTGATTTGTTTAGCGTGCATAGTTGTGAGATGGGCTGTGAGTGTTACACAGCATGCTGATGTAACCTGTGAGCAGCTGTGCAAATGCCAGTCCGAGGTTTTTTGTCTTCTGAATTCCTGGAGGGGTTGAAGATCGAACCTACTATTTCACTGCTGATGTCTGTGGTGGACCTTCAGTTGTTTCATTGGGTTTCTAGTACTGGAGTCTGCTCTTCCCCCATTTGTTTAGGAAAAAAATGTGGACTGGGAGATGGATGGAATTAGCAGGTAGATCATGCACTGGCTTCCACTCTACATCAGCTCTTACTTGATTAATTAAAACAGTTGTAGGGTAATCATTCACCAGGCATTTCACCTTTAACTTAAGTATGAATGTGTGGTTGTGTTTGGTTGGTACTCTTAAAAAAACCTGGTCTGATAATGCATGAATTTTGTATACATTGTAAAATGAACATTTTAATGTACATATTCATTGTGATCTTATGATCACAGATGATCGTCAGTGCACAAATTTAATTTCACAGTCATGTTTTTTGTCCATCTATTTTTAAATAAGTGACAAATTGTGCAGCCAAGCATAACTGCTGAATGTTTTACAGTAATATTTGTACCCCAAACCAGTTCTGGTCATTAAATAGCATTGTTTTTTATGTCTTGTTCAAGATGGACTGATTTGAGCAAAAAACTTGAGCCCTTTGAAGAAAAAAAAATTATCCATGATCGTAGATTCAACATTTGCACAGTTTGACTTTCTAGATGGCCCCATAAACCCAATTTGTAGAGGATTGTCTATGGGCAGTTTTCCACTGCACCCGGTACCAAAATATGGCATTTCAAGGTGTTGGTTTTCTACTTGGTACCGTCACTGGATGACATCACAACATGAGGCGGGTATTTTGTACTGAATTCGAAAAATGGCTGTAGTATGTTATAGGATGGGGTACGGCTGTGCAATATGAAGGTATGTATCGGATGACAAAATAAAAATGTTGGTCGTTTCATATTATGCTCTATCGTTCATTATCATTATTTTATTTCGCAAAATACTGTTTACGACAGAGGTCACTAACAGGCGGTCCGGGTCCGGACCCAGAAGCTGTCCCATACGGACCCGTAGTGATAGCTAAAACATTAAGCTATTTAAAACCTGACGGGACGCTTCTATTTTAACCGGCGCAGCGTTTGTAGTCTTTTCGGTAGTGGTTTAGCAGTAGAACCGCCGTTTCCCACGCCAATGAACGTCAAACGCCTTTAACCGCCAAGCAAGATGTAGTTTGACTTATGTAGCCCTTTGTCTGTGCTAATGTGCCATTAGTGTTAATAGCAGCAGCGAAGCTAACATCCGCAACCAAAAAGCCATAATGTTCCTAACAGAGTGACTGGTCTGTCCTGAAATCATACAGCTGAAAAGTGTTCAAATACAGTATGTATTATATAACATGTTGGATAAATAGACAGTTTATTTTTGATTTCATGTTCGTTGAAGTTTCTGTTTTAACATATGTATAAAGTAATGTTATCTGTTATATAAACTCAGGTGAAACAAAAAATGAACTTTTCATGGCTGCCAAATCTCAAGCATCTGGCATGACACTCACGCTGGAAATCTTACAGTAAATCTATATTATTCCGTTATAAAACCTAAAATTAGCTATGTCAAAGGTGTATTTACACGGTTAAATACAAAATTAGACTATTTACAAGGTAAGAACTGTTACATCTGTGAGCAGACATCTCGAATTGAAAATCTCACTCCAGCCAGCTGGCCGAAGTTCTATGTCACGTGACAGTAAATGTTGTTAAAACATTTTTGAATTGTGCTGAATTAATTTGATTTGACAGTCAGGTACTGATTACATGCAATGTTGATACAACTAATAGGCTATTGCTTCAAGAAATTTTCTCTAATTGGACCTCTTTAAATTTTAGTTGAATACCCCTGGTTTACGGCAACATTTTTTCATCATTTGGATGACAATTTGCAAGGTTACATGTAGAGGTGGGTGATAAATCGATTCTATCGATTTAATTTGAATTTACAGTTCAGGGCGGTGTGTTTTTATGAAAATCGATTTTATTACTTATTTTACACACGAGCACCAAAAGCGTAACTAATGCGACGCACTGTTCTTCACGGGTAAATTAGCGCGGCACCCAAACACTGTAGCGGATTCACAAACAACATGGCAATAGTTCAGTTTCGCGCCGTCGGACACAGACCAAACAAGTCGTCGTAAAGTCTGTTTAAAAACTGTTGCAACCAAAGGAAGCAGCACAACAAATTTATTCCAGCACCTAAAGCAGAGGCACAC
>JAODJU010000095.1:13987868-14002545 GCA_026776725.1 Gnathonemus echidnorhynchus | reverse complement strand
CCGATACCCGATCCGTCAAATAGGTCTGGATCGGCGCCGATACCGATCCGAATATCGGTATCGGTGCATCTCTAGTACCAAGGTCTCCTAAGATCCCTGTTTCCTTTAGATTTTCCTGTTGAAATATGCAATGAATCAACTCTAAAAGCTTCCACCAATCTGTAACAGGCTTTTTTTGGTCGGCTGATGAAAAGCTGGTTTTGGAACAATGCATCTATGCTAGGCAAATGTAGTTGTCTTATAACTTTGTTTTACCAATACAATGCAGTTTTTTGTGGCAATTTAGAGCTATTTGGACAGATGGACCCCTGCTCCCTTTAACTTTTTATCACTGATCAACAGTCACCTCTATTTTTGGAAGCAAGATTGGTGTTTGTCTTCCACCATTGCCCAGGCAGCAGTCAAGGAAGTGCTCCGATTAGTGTGGCACAATGGTGACGCGCCATTGGGCATATGGAGGCTGGGTGGGTGTGTTTGATATGGTAGCCCACTGGGCAACCAACTTTCTGAATTTGTCAAGTAGGTTAATTTGTCATTTCAGCCATATACACAGTGAAACAATCTGGAGGTATTTTATGATTTTTTACAACTACTAGTAGCACAGCGATTTGCAGTCTTTGTAAAAATAAAATTACAAGTCCTGCAAAGTGGAAGCAGTATTTAGTGGAAAATGCAATTGTACAAGACAACACTAGTAAAAATGATGAAAAAAAATAATGGATGATTTGGGAGTCGCTAGCTTGGACTGTTTTGCACACTGACCGCAACTTGTGATACACAAGAGGCTGTTGTCGCAACTAAGTCTAAGTGATGCTGTTGCTAGTGGGAGAAAAATTATAAGGCATTTTAGGCATTAGTACTTGCGTATCCTCGCTGGGAAGACATCAAAATTGAACTGCAAATGCCTCAAAAATGCTTAACACAAGACGGACAAATGAGGTGGAATAGGATATTTGTTTCTAGTAGCCTAATTAACAAAGCTTTTTTTGCAGACATATATATATATATTTATTAGGGAAGGGGCGATCCACATTTTTTCAGTTACCAATCACTAGTACTATTAGATCTTAGAGCTGGGCGGTATCTAGCTAAAAAAGTAATAATGGCATATTTCAATAATATCGTGATGGGCGATGCTGTCGAGTAGTCTAACACTCCACTCCCTTTCTCACGTGCACGCACGCACGCACGCACGGACGCACGGAAACACGTGGAACCAAGCAGGAAAATAATTTTTTAGGCAAAAGGACAAAATGTTGAAATATGAAAGCTTTGTAGTCGTTGTAAATAATTCATTGACACATTCTGTCTTGGGGTTATGGGGATATTCAAGTGGTGGTTTTAACCAAGAGAACCACCATTATAATCGCACGAGGAGTTTAAATATATTAGCTGTGTGTGTGTGTTTTTTTTTCTTTTCTTTCAACTGTCAGAAACCTAGGCTAGATGGCTGAACTGAAAGCCAAATCACAAATTTTTTTGTGTGTAGTCTGAGCCTGCTTCATTGACAAAGGCGATAATCACTGGTTAGTCACTGTCAGATCCCAAAACCAGGTTACTTGTCAGATATCATCAATTACTGATATTGTTATATTACCCAGTCCTATTAGATCTTGGTACAAGCATGCAACATGCTTATTGACACACTGACATTAATGAGATTTACTTAGGTATCGAAATTCGCTATTGAATGACAAGTTATTTTTCTGTGCTAGATGGTATCTAAGCAATTCAGCCGGCACCATGAAAGAATCAAAGTTTGCTACCCAGCCCTAGTGGAAAAGCTGTTGGTCAAAGTCTAATATTTTCTCGGTGAAACAATAGCTAGCGCCACATGTCTTGATAACGCATTAAAATGTAGTTTGATTATGATACTCTTTAATTGTGATGCATTCCCAATATGATTGCACTTTGATTTATTTTATTATGGTTTTTAAATATTTTCAGGTGTAGTAGTGGGAGCAGATAGGCAAATCACCCATTGGTCGTAGACAGCGTGTTGAGGATGTGATGTGTCCGTAGAATACAATACCAAAGAATGTGGCATGCAGCCAAAGGAAGCTGGGCCTATAATTAGTTTTATGTCCAGGGGGCAGAGATATAGGGCGCTATCATAAGCAGAAGTGTTTTTAAAGGACGCCAGTGTTCATTTGGCATTGAATTTAGCAGTATGATAGTCTGTTAGCTAGCTATCATGTAAATCAGGGGTGGGGAACCTGTTCCATGGCGGGCCGGTGTAGGTGTGGGTTTTTGGGATGACATCTCAATCAGCCAATAACAGTGGGTCTCCAGGATTAGAGTTGAGGACCACTGTTTTATTATTGGCTGATGGAGAGGCTATCCCAAAAACCTGCACCCACTCTGGCCCTCCATGGAACAGGGTCCCCACCCCTGATGTAAATCAACGTTTTGCAGCTTCTGGCTAGTACCTGTTTACTGTGAGTTGTTTTGTATTTTAAACAATTCTGCATGCATTTGTATTGTTAAAAACACAAATGTACAGTACATCTAAACTGATACCATCATCCTACAGTTAAGCACTGTTAATGTTTGGCTGGCTGTTTACATCTGTAATATTAACGCAGCTTGGGGTTTCTTGGGTGGATTCAAAAGCTGCTACTCTCCTGTAGGGAGTGGTGATGTGACAGGCATTTGTGTCTGAATGCTGATGAGGGAGAGCATGAGTGGATGTGACCCAGGTTAGGCAAGGGAGGGCTTTTTATGGGCAAACAGGAAAGGAAATATGGGGGTGACTTTGAGGTTGAGGAAAGCGCTGTGTGGTTTTGTTGTTATGGATTGCACATCAGGTAAGGAATGCCCCTCTCAGGATTTTAACTTACCCATCAGGTTTTTTCCATTACGCCTGGCATTTTTCACAGCTTAGAATTTGGATAGGTTTTGTGTAAGCCACTCTTAAAAGTGATGTAAAAATGTTTAAACTTTTCATTGCAACCACATGCCTTCAGGTTTACTTCAGATGTTGTGTTGTCTTTGACAGGGTTACAGTGTTTTATTTTTCTCCTTAATTGTAAATGAATGTCACCTTGCCTGGCAGGAGAATCCTTACAGCTACAGCACATTTGCCAAGTCCAGTACCTGCACTCAAACGTGGCAGCGTGGCACACTTAAATACTTCTGTCTTTGTGAGAGTGGTGCTATGATGTGAATGTTTACTCAGAGTGGTTTGAATAAAAGCTACACCAAGCCAAATGCCCCTCCCCAAACTGCCCCAGGAATTGTGACTAATGAGCCCTTAGCACTCAGGTCCTCACATTGTCTCATTACATCCTGTATTGTATTGTTGGGTTGTCTTCCCTGCAGTAAAATGCAACAGCAGTCATTTGTCATTAATGTGTCTTCCTTTGGAATAAATTAGTTTTGCAAAGTTCAGATATATTTGTTTATTGTGTTGCTGTGAGTGGAATGTCAACAGAATTTTGATCGTATGTTATTTTTGATTTGATTGTATGGTTATTTTTTGTATTATCCCTGTCACCTTAATGACAGCCTTTACAATGGCGCAATTTATCAATCTGTGAAAATCATACTTGGTACATATTGGGAATGGGGCTCTTTATCAGCCAATTAATCTCATCAGCCTTTGTGTCTCAGACTTTGAACCTCCATTAGAAGTCACAGCACTCTGTACTGTGGTGTCCCTGTCAGTCGTTGATCCTGCCTGATGGTGTCTCCCTCTCCCGACAGGCCGTCCCCCAACGAGGCAGCAGGTGGGTGGTGTTGGGCGAGCCACGGCACTGAGAGAGCTCGCCGCGCCCGTCTCTCTGCGCTGCATGGCTGCGATGGCGCCCGCTCTTACCGACGCGCCAGCCGAAGCTCACCACATCCGCTTCAAACTGGCCCCCCCGTCCTCCACCCTCTCTCCGGGAAGCGTGGAAAACAACAGCAACGCCAGCAACATTCTGATCTCGGGCAACGTCAAACGCAAGGCCGCCGCCCCCCCCAGCGAAGAGTGCTCCCTGGATTTCCGGGGCGGCAGCAACAACAAGAAGGAGGAGCAGCAGCCCGTCGAGGGCCCCCCGACCCCCTTGGCGAAGCTGCAGCCTCTGGTGGCCTCTTACCTGTGCTCTGATGTGACTTCTGTCCCCTCCACTAAGGAGTCCCTTAAGCTACAAGGTGTCCTCATAAAGCAGTCTGTCCTGAAGACACAAGGTATCCTGCCTGGCTCCTATTTCAGTGGGGACTTCCTGCCCCGGAAGCACCAGACTCTGGAGCTCTGTGGAGAGCAGCTCAAGAGCCTCATGAGCAGCAGTGGCCAGCCCACGGCTCCTCCCCCCTCACAGACCCCTGTCAATGGCCTGGCCAGGAAGCAGGCACGGACCAGCATTGACAGAGACTCCGCACCCTCGCTCAATGGAGGCCAGCCGGAGGCCGGGAGGGACTCCCCTTCACGGGAGGCCGAGCCGCTCTCTGCCCAGGAAGACCTTGCTAGCCGGACTCTCCACAAAGGGGGTACGGAGCAGCGGCCGCAGCCAGCTGGCCTTTCGTGTAACGTGGCCAGTAGCTCAGAGCAGCCGGCCGGCCCCGCTGCCTCCGCTGTGGTCTCCGCAGTACTCGAGTGCCTTGATGTTAAGCCAGAAGTAGTCGGCAGCCCCTTGGCGGCACCTGTGAGGGAGGGTGAGGGGGCGGCATGCTCCTCGCCCACAGCACCGCAGGCGCAGCTGGACATTCGAGAACGTACCCTGCAGAGCCAGAGTCGCCAGGGCGAGATCGAGGGCCGGCTGCGTCGCCTGCGGAAGCGGCTGCAGGTGGTGCAGGCAAAGCAGGTGGAGCGACACATTCAGCAGCAGCTGAGTGGCCTCCTGCACACGGCTCTTGGCAAGATGCCCAGCCTGGATGCTCTGCGCCGACGCAGCCCGGCCATCCTCACGCGCAAGACGGAGGCGGCACTGTGGCGGGCGGCTGCCGAGGCAGGCACGGGCGACGGCCTGGGTCGCTTTCTGCGGGAGGGCACGGTGCCCCTGGAGCTGGATCGCCTCTCCCTGAGTGGCGTGGCTAACCTGCGCTCTGCCGAGAGCGCCTTCGACTCGGACGTGACTGAGAGCAGTTCAGGAGGCGAGACCGACGTGGAGGAGGATGAGCTGACCAAGGCAGACATCAACCAGTGCCATATCTCCATGTGAGTCACATGACCGGTGGGGCGGGGCTGTCACCTCGTGACTATGGAAGTCAGAGACCTGAATTCAGGCTCTGTGCAGTTAATTGGCTTTGTGATGCTGAAGATTGACTTAATGAATAATCTATAGTGCTGATGATGCTTTTGCTCAACATGTATACACACCGACATATTAGGATTTTTTTTAATTGAATTAAGCTGGTTTTTATTGATTGTCTCATGGTAAATACAGTAAATACACTTACGGGACTGTTATAACTAAAACAGTCACTTTGTAGTTGAAGTAGAAATTGACTTTTCTGAGCTTAAAGCTTATTTATAGGCTGGCTGGAACTGAAGCCAGGGTCTGCAAGGGATGCTGCTTCCAGCCACCACAGCAATGAACTCTGTCTTTGGTTTTGCACTTGAGTTCGTGTTGCTGTTGTGATGGAAGGGAAAAAGCAGCCTGGAAGGGCCAGTGCTGCCTTTTAAACAGATCTGGAGGGACTAAAAATCTGTTCCTGTTTGCCATTGGTTTCAATTCTTACTTTGCCGGACCAGTTCCAGGAATGTTTAATTTTCCAAATCCGTGGAAATTCATAGTCCTAATCCTGTGGAAAAATGTACGTTCTTATTTAGTCTGCTCACTCCTGTGTTTATTCATGACTGGAGGCACTGTGTACCGTGAACATCATGTGGGACTCCCATGCTGTTCTGTGCACGAACTGCACCAGCACTTGGTTTGTCTGGTGGAGCCCGTGGAGCTTTGCTTGCTTGGTTGGCCACCTGTGGACGAGGCCACAAGACAAGAACACACTAAAGATCAATAGGCTTCTGGCTGACCTGTATTAATTATTGATGACATAGGTAAGTTAATGGCTCGTTTAAGTTGGCAAGACAGGTTTTCTTTTCCATCTGAAGCAGAAGGTGTTAAAATAACAGCCATTGCACTCATGTGTTTTAACAATGTTTTATTTTGAGGGTGTGTCTATTTCCAACTTGTAGCTGAAGTATTTTGTTTTGATCTAACAAGGAATGGCCCTCTGTGCAAACAGCTGTCTTTAGGTCTGTAGACTGACAAATTGTCTGAAGGATGCGTATTGGCAGTATTTGGCCAGTGTTTCACCAGGCTCTTAATCATCTTTGAATCCCTAGGGGTGGCCTTCATGCCTTTGCTGCTTTCCATGCTGCCCCTGCACTTGCTGTATCTAGCAAGATACTTTGGTACCACTTTACAGTAAGGCTACCCTTTGCCACTTATAAATGGTAGTAACTCACTAATAGGAGGAAAACTTTGGTATAACTTGTTCGTAATTGTCTAGTAATGATTTACAAAGTGTTACAGCCTAATTAATAACCTGCTTATAAACCATTCATAATCCCTTTATAATGGTAGCCTTATTGTAAAATGGCACCGAAACTTTTGACCGTAAGCCGTAAGTGCCTGTTCTTATGTGTATGTCTGAAAGGAGGCTAAATAGTACGAGGCCATTAAAGTCCTGGAACAGACCCTGTGTGCGTGCGCGTGCGTGTGTGCACTCGTCTATGACCAACTGACAGGTATATTTTGTGGGCAAAGTTTTGTGCACATTTTATTGATCGTGTCTCATGAAGGGGTATAATGGGCAGGCAGGTGCTATAGCCTTCATAGGGGAAGCTAAAAGCAGCCGTGTCTGTGTGAGAACTGGCAAAGTACAGGGCAGCCATGTTGCAGGATAATCCAGGCTCAGCGAGATGCTGTGTCACATGGTAGCG
Source organism: Gnathonemus echidnorhynchus (assembly GCA_026776725.1). Taxonomy (NCBI): domain Eukaryota; kingdom Metazoa; phylum Chordata; class Actinopteri; order Osteoglossiformes; family Mormyridae; genus Gnathonemus; species Gnathonemus echidnorhynchus. The sequence goes on along the minus strand of JAODJU010000095.1, from coordinate 13,995,677 downwards.
CCGCACCGAAAATAATAGGCTTACTAACACATTGTGACACGAGTGTGGCAGGACGCCGGCAGTACGGATGCATGCCGGCGGCCGTCCCTTTAAGGGATTGGGTTAGGAGTACATGTCCAGGTGCTGGGCTTACTACAGGTGCTAAGTGAATGGCTGCAGTCCTGAGTGATTTATAATTGGCTTAAAAGGCATCCTGACTTATGGTTTTTTCTGGCTTACTGTCATGAGAGCTGTCCTTGTTTTGTGTGTTGGAAAAGGTCTCTCTACTACAAGATGCTGTTTTTATTCTGAACAAGTGTGATTTATAATGCAGTTTTGGGGGTATTGTGAGGGGTTTTCTGAATCTTTCAGTTGACCCTTCTGCTTTGCAGATCTGATATATCGTGGGGTCAGCATTAGAAGTTAAATGGCAGTTTATGGGGAGTTTATGGGATGAGAGAGAAAAAGTTTGATAACCTGAAAATGCATAAAATACATGTAGAGTGCTGATTTGGAGGACGCCAAGCGTGTTTACAGCAGCCCCTCACGTGATATTTCACAATGATCTCGCAATGATATTTTCTTGTATCTTTCTGCTTCGCTCACCAAAGCAACCAAGGGACCCAAAAAATTTTACGCATTTTTTCATACCGCAGGGGGTCTGCACCCCTAACACTGTGACGTGGAGTGGTCGACTGGACTTTTTAAATGTGGCACACACTAAAGATCAGTGGTTTGCTATTGTTATTCTTTCACCTATATCTTCAGGTAATTCGGTGACAGAGTTAATAATAATAGATACTTTTTATTGATCCCCATGGGTAAATTCTTTTTACACTCCCCTCTCTCTCTGTAGATGAGAGCTAGCTGGCCGCGAAGGGCAGCCACCCATAGCGGCATCTGGGGAGCTGGGGGTTAAGGGTCTTGTTCAAGGGCCCACAGCCATTCTGAGGGTGGACTCGATTCACCGACCTTCTGATCACCGACACAGAAACTTGGCCCACTGAGCCACCTGAGGCCCATTATCCATTATCGCAAATTTATCTTCAGTATGCATGTCTCTTAAGTGATGCTAGAGAGATATCAGAATGATGTCACAACATGTTAGGAATGGAGCTCGAAAACCTCTCCTTGTTGCTAATGTCAGGCATCTCCGCATACCCTCAGCCAGCAGAGTAGTTTGAAGGGCAAAAACAGCCATGTGGGAGAGGAGGTGTGGCCCTGCATTGTTCCTTTCTTCTGCCCTCCTTTCTCTTCCCCTTTCACCCTTCAGCGTCACATGCGAAAATGTACAGGCCTGAATTTCCTGTTTATCTTCTGCTGAGCAACATTTAGCTCCAGCAGTGCACCGGAAGACTGCTCTTTACTTGAGGGACAAGATAGAAACAGCCAGGTGTTGCGTGAAGGAAAGGTCTTCAGTTTTCATGTTGTCTAAGCTAAAGCAAAACTTTATTTGCAGTTTATTTAGTTAAATATCGTAATGTAGCGTAGGTCTAGTTGAATGTTGCTTTTCCAGATTAGCTGGATTTTTTTATGTATGTATTTCAAATATCTGGTTCATGAGTACAACTGCAGTGAATCTTGACAGATGTCTCTCGTTTTTGTTTCATGGGTGTCTTTTTCTGTGAAAAGTCGCCGTAATCCGGTGTGACATATTTGGCTAGTTTAAAATGTTTTGTTTAATCCTCCTCCGCAGCAGCAAGTGTCTAACCCGAGATAGCAAGTCTAGTGCTTTTTCAGCCAGGTGGACAGTTTGAATGTCCATGAAAAACACGTGTACGGTGCCTTAGAAAAATAAGGCTGCTCTGTCTCCCTCCCGGACTCAAATCAGCTCAGTTGGGCTAATGATTAGCAGCAGCTGCATGTACCCGGTTTACAACCTCACTCTCCATGTCCTTGGACCCTTCACCCACTGAAATTACTCTGCATCCCTGATATGAGAACGAGCTATTGTTTCTGTGGCACACTGAAAACTCCTTAATGAGTGGAAACGAATGGTGAAATGGACATCTAAGCTAACATTTAAGATGATGCTTGCATTTCTGCTGCCGTGTGTGCAGGGGCAGCCGATCTGACTTCATACATCTGTTTGTAAACTAATGTCCTGCTTTTCAGTGTTCTGTAGAGAGCTGTTTTGTTTCCTGCAATGAATTCAGTGTCCCTAGACCGCTGTATTCTGCCTGGGCTCTCCATGCTTCAGTTCAGTTGGTGTTGGCATGTGTTTATTGGGCAGTGTGTTTTTTCAGGATTACATTTTTGTTGACCAATAAATATTTAAAGATTAAGATAAAGATTAAAAACCTAAATCTTTTTAAGATAAGATTAAACATTTTAAGATAACCTACAGTTCAATGGTGCTGTAATACTAACACTGTTGTAACAATTTGAGCAGTTACGCTTTATAATTAAAAAATTTTTTACCTTGTAACCCATTTGCACATACAATTCGTGAAGTGACACGTCCCCCACAACAAATCCTCTTTGTTGAAATCAGTTTTTTCTAGATGAGGTCTGTAGGAATGCGTCTGTTTTTGCCAGAGAAACCGCAAACCAGAGAACAGCCTCATTACAATAAACCAAAAATAACTGGTCCATTTTGTTTAAATATTAGCCTAAGTGCCAAAAACCTAAGTACTAATAAAATAATTAAACCAGCAGCTTCCAAAACAGTATTCTTGCAAATGGTGCAAACTCTGTTTCAAATAGCTAAGCATGATTTGTTGCTTATTTGTGAAAACAAAAGTTACATATTTCCTCATTGGCTAGAATGGATTTGCATGTGAAGTGTTGAGTCCGTGTAACTGCAATGATTTGCGCTTGTAAAGAGAGATGTGGTTTGCTCTGCTGGGTTTAAGAGTTTGGGTGTAGTATAGTGTAAAATTAGTTTATTCCTAAGTTTTCAGATGAATGTAATTTTTTTGTGCTTTGTCAACTATAGACATGTATTTGTTAATGTTGAAAGTTGCACAGATATTAGTATTTATATTCCAGTTGTACTCGACAGGTGTATGGAAAAGGCATTTTATGAATTGTAGTTTTGCCTCCAAGCTCTCACAGGGCTTGAATTTTAATGATGAATTGTGGGTTTTGTGCATAATTTCATCAATTTGCAAATCTAGCGCTTATAATGCAGGAAATTGTTGCGCACATTTACAACAATGTCTAAAAATGTTCAGCCATGTTTTGCGCTGGGGCAGAATGCATGCTCTCTTTCTCCCCCTCTCTTCTCACGCCTACAAGGCATTGTCACTTCCCTATCTGTACCCCATCCCTGACTTGCACTTTGAATTTCTGCGCGTTACGCAGCGTTACATTTTATGGCAGTGCTCAATTTCTGCCACTTTGTTTTGCTACATTTTCACGACCCATCCTGATTTAAGTTACCAATGTAGTCACCTCAATAGTTCAAACTTTGGTTTTGGAAAACGCTTGCATCACAACTGCATGGTTCCAACTGAATAGTACCTGCACTTGTGTGTGTGTGTGTGTGTGTGTGTGTGTGTGTTTATGGGTCTTGTTAGCTACCCCAGTCATGGTGGGGTTGACACTGTGTGTCCCGGGCAGCTTCCACCATTATGCTGCGGCAAAGTCAGTCGATTCTGCCAGTATGACAAACTAGAGAAATTTATTTTTGTAAATTTTTGTTTTCTGATACCTCTGTTTTGATATGATAAAAATAGCTGCAACAAACGCAGAATACGTCAAACTTTGTATTGCAGTTCAGAGTGAACCAAAACTAACTATATAAGAGTGCCAAAATACCATATCGCTGGATAGCAGCAATTTCAGCTGATGGAAGTACAAACAAATATTTCAGATGTGGGATATTTAGATAATGTAGTATTTCCAGAAACTGGAAATAGATGACTGGAGTGAGCACTTAAAACGACCAGCAAAGAGCACATTTTCCCCCGGTTTTTTTCAGTGGAATCATTGCCAGTCCTCGCTAAACAATAAAGCAACCAGTGTAGTTTGCTGTTAATGTCGACAATGTAGAAAATGAAAGGATGAACAGATCCGGCAGTGCCAAGAAACACCATGTGGTTTAAGCATGCTCAACTTGTGAGGTATAAATTGGGCAGCTGGTACAGATTGGGTTGTGCTGGGATGTGCTGCTGCAACACATCTTGCTAGCATACATACAGATTTCTATGATGTGCACTCAAAGGCATGTAAACATGCACCGTGGTTATTAAGTGGAAAGGGATGAGGCAGAGGAGACTGCGTACAGGGAAAGAAAAGAGAATGGCGATGAGAGAAGAGGGAGCCCCAAGGGAAAGACTAAAGACACTGATGCAGCTTAAAGAGATGACCAGTAAGAGAGAAGGAGAAGGAACAAGCTATAGCAATGGATATAGTTCAGAGAATCCCTTAAATTGCAGGAGAACGACAAAATGCTTTGAAAAATGAATTTCAGGCCCTGACTTGGACACCAAAGCATATCATCATGCATGGATAAGAGTGAACTTGTGCTTCCATGGAATGGAGAAGATTTGGCCTTTCCCACTTAGCTAATTCTTTTCTGCGTATTGAAAGTACTGTGTAAAATGCATTATTTTTTAGGAGAAATTCTGACATAAGAAACAGATTCTTCCAATTACCCCCCCCCCCCCCCCTTCCTTAGAAGTTGTATGAATGTGTGCTTTGGGTTAACCGTTCCATAAAAAATAAGGGGTTACAGGGCCAAAAGCAGTGCTACAACCAAGTGGTACTCTTTTACAGACTGTGGTGTGTGCAGTTACATACTTTTTATAACAGACCAAATTGAATGGTTGAAGAATTCCTGTCGACTTTGTTTATGCTGCTTATGCTGTTTAGATTTATTTTGTGTAAACCGGTTATATCTGTATACTATGATCACAGTGCTCCCTAGATCATTTTAGATTGATTTTTTCTATGTTCAACATGACTGGAGTTACTGTGAGGTAACATATGAGCCGCTGTTTTCTTGGGTCTATAATGATTTGGGGCATTACAAGCGTTATACAGCTCCTTTCAAATTGTTACTTTCTTCCAAATCCTTGGTTAGGGTTCAGGCTTAAAACTGGTGGTTTTCATTTCCTGTGTTTCATACTCAGTTTCCTGTACATGTTTGTACCTTGCATTTAATACTCTTAAAATGAAACGGACCTTTTTCATCTGTTTTGTTCATCTTTTTGTTTGTTGTTTTCATTCAGACTAAAGTCATTAAGGTGTTATGGAAATGCTTTGAAAAGCGAACCATCCATCTTCTGATTCACGTATCTTGGTCAGGGTCACAGGAGTGAAAGTGTATGATGTACAAGCTAAACACATTGATGGTACTGAGCCCTAATTCTATCCTCCTCCTTTGCCCGAGTTCCCTGATATTGTTTGAATTTTTATTTTTGGTTCATGTTTACCCTAACAGTTTACTTCAGCGAGGTGTGCTGTGGTTTGTTTCTCCAACAACAGCTTTTTCCAAAACAGGTTTTATAAAATTTTTATGCCTCTCTGAGAACTGCCTCTTTTTATGTGTTGCTGTTTTATGTGGTAAAGCTTCAGAGAATTTTGGGAGGTGGGACATTTTTCCCCATCACTGACAAGAAGGGGGTGCAATGTACAAGCTTCCACCCCCCTTATATAAAGCTGAAAAGATCACACTCATGTTACATCAATCAGGGGTTTTTCAGCGTTTGCGGTTTCATTTTAACTGTAGCTAAATTTAAGCAGTGATGGAGCCGTGCTGAGGACAGGCATGGTGGGTGGAAACCTGCGACAGTGACCTTGAATTACAGTTGGTCCATCTGAGGAGAGCCTGTGCATCCACACCCCTGCGCAGTCTGCGAACAAAACTCTTGTGTGCCAGGCGACATGCTCAGTGTGTGTGCGTGTGCATTCGTGTGCGCACAGGCAAATGTGTGCCTCGCTGTCGCATTCAGCATGCTTCAGCCGCATCCTGCATGGCTGTCGTTTTTGCCCCTCAACGCTGCAGCATTCTATACTCTTCTGGCAGAAGAGCAGGTTGCCCATATGAAGTTATGCTGCCATTTCTGCTTTCTCTTTGCATTCTTGTTTTCGTTGACTCTGGTCTTTCCAGTTTAGTCCCTCCGGCTTTCGAAATGATTCCAGCTCAAGTTTTCGTTTAACACTAGATCGTGCTTTTTTCAACCTCCTTTAACCGCCAGCAGCGACATTCTTCTGTGTATCGTACCTTTTGTTTTAGCTAATGCACCATTGCATCAGCGTACCGCTCACCGGTTGATAGCAATGGGACAGTCAGTAATTCACACAGCGGCAGTCTCTGTCAGCCCAAAAAAACATAAGTCCCATAAAACAGTCATGCTTGTCGTGTGTATTTGTGCTCATCGATTTAGCTATTGGTTTTGGTAGATTAATCTTGTGAAACTAATCTTAGTCTCTGACTGGTAATAAAATAAAAGCCTTGTTTTAACATCACTTTAGTCGCTACAATTGGGTATGGGCAGTCTTATTTCAAAAAGATATAAAAAGTGATATAGGTAAACTTTTCTCATTTTATGTCGGTTCATGCAACAGTGCAAACAGAATGAGAAGCCGCTTCAGCTGAAAATGGTGCATTGTATAGTTAATTTCAAATAAAATGTACGTTTAATTTTTTTTTCACCTGGGTCGATATGTATAAAACATAAAATAAGTTTATGCTGTTCTTAAAAACGTATAGCTCAGTGGTTAAAGGAGTTTGACGTTCATTGGGGGGCAGCGTGTGGCTCAGTGGGCTAAGCCTGTGTGCCTGTAATCACAAGGTCGCCGGTTCAAACCCAGCCTCAGCATGTGTGTGGGTCCTTGAGTAAGGCCCTTAACCCCCAGCTCCATGGGCACCACTACGGGTGGCTGCCCTTCGGGAACAGCTTACTCTACAAAAAAGAGCAAGTTGAGGGAGACATAAAGGGAATTTCCCCGCAGGGATCAATGAAGTATCTATTATTATTATTATTATTATCATTATTATTGATGTGGGAAACAGCGGTTCTAGTGTTGAAGTTCCCATATGTACAGCGGGACACCCCTCTCCCACTTGGTCAACAACAGCAGAGAAGCTGCAGGTGCTTATAAACTTGTAGTCTGGTCGCACTTGGGCTGCCAGCTCAGCAGTGCTGAGTGCTTGAAGGCGAATTACTTAAACTGTACCGTTTCAGAAACCACCAAAACCGCAGCTTGCCTTTTGTAGAGCTCTCGTTTTGTTATTGATGCTTCATGTTCCCAGGAGAGGTCTACTGTGCCTGTCGCCTTCTGGGGGATGCAGAAGTAAAAATGGTGGTTCGTCAGATACTAGAAAAGAGGCTTCCTGGAGAGCATGTTGTCATTCAGCCTCGCATGTTCCCAAATATTTTGTTTGCAAGGGCAGGGGTATGTGCAGCAGGGGTTAAAGGCGAGTCACCACTGCATTTAACATCCCGGAGACTGTCACTGCTGGGATTGTGGATGTCTGTGCTTTTCTGACGAGTTAGCAGCACGCACCTTGTGACTGGACTGCTGTTGTACCCTGAGGTGATATGCTGCTTAAAAAGCTCTGTCTCTGTGCTAACCTGTAGCTGAAGATAAGTCACTTCTGTGTTGATTGCTGCTGGTCCATGAAAGATGCTTGTAGTCATTTCCTGTAAAAATGAAAACTGGAAAATGCGTGTTCATTATCTGTAATTGAGCAAAGGGCAGCCGCTACTCTGGTCCTTCTGATTAACCTTGTTGGAGGCATGTTATAGCCTGTCTGCAGACACTGCTGTGATGCTATGAGTCTCTCAGCAGAGACTGTGCAGTTCATCTGTCTCAGCAAGAATCTCTGTCATTTATTTTCTTCTGGGCGGGGGGGGGGGGGGGGGGGGCCCCCCCCCC
>JAODJU010000095.1:13973048-13987138 GCA_026776725.1 Gnathonemus echidnorhynchus | reverse complement strand
AATTCCCTGGCAATTGGGAGAGAGCAAAAATGTGGACTGTCTGGTGGTCCCTGAGGACTGGGTTGAGAAACCCTGGTATAGCTGATGGTTAACTGTGCTGAAGGTTGGAGCAGGCCTTAGCATTACACAAACACTCCCTCCCCAGACAGATTCAGGAAGCAGATCATTGTGGGTGTGTGTACGGTGGTGGGGGGGAGGGTGTTTCCTGTGGCTGTGAGCTGTACGTCATGGTACTGCATCACTACAGGCCCAGCAGTGATATTAGGGCTTGTAAACGCAGTAGGAGGACAGTGTGGAAAGTGGCCTGGATTCGGCCTTGGCAACGTCACTCGTCTTTGTTTTCCTGTGCTGCCTTTCCTCCATTTGCTCTGAATGAACCTAGCTTAGCCATGAGTGAAGGGAGCCCCTTCCTTAAGTGCCGCTACAGAGTGTTAGGGGTGGGCGACAGCTGCTGCCTTTCTCTGAATGTGGTGGAGCACTAAAGTGAAAAGGACATCTTAGATGCAAGCACCTGTGAATTGGACCCTGTTCTAATTAAACAGGAATTGAAACATACTTTCAGGTTCTGTACGCAGTTCATCATATGCCAGCTGTTTGTGACACACACTCTCTCTCTCTCTCTCTCTCTCTCTCTCTAAATATATATATATATATATATATATAAATATAATTTATATAAGTATATATATAAAAGTATATGTGTGTGTGTGTGTGTGTGTGTGTGTGTGTGTGTGTGTATGAGTAAGTTTACTCACTAGGCATGTCAAAGCATTTGCCTCATCTGTGGTGGGGTTAGGCAGTGTGGCCCCCCATCCCCCCTCCCGTAGTTGCTCCTAGGAGCTCTGTCTCTGCACAGGGGATCTTTGTTAGCCCCCCTGGCAGCATCTGTGCCTGGCAGCTCCCGCTGCGTCTGCCGCCTCGCCCCAGACCTCATGTGCTCTGAAGAGGCGGGACGTGGGGCCAGCTGCTCGTCTGGACCCATCACACGGCCAGAAGCTATGTTGTCCTCTTCTGGGTCATAGACAGCCTTAATCATGCTATTCCTGATGATTATAAGGGAAGGGAGACATACAGCGTCATTTCCTTGCTCCTTTTTTGCCATTTCCAAAAGGCCCCTTTGCTCTTGGTTATTAACCTCACTCGGCCAGGGGAAGGTTCATGGAAATTTGCAGATGAACATTAGTCTTTTCTGGCTGACCATTACATCTGCTAATTGAGATGCAGCCCTTTAAGGGCTTCTGTGGCTATGCCACTGTCCCATTCACCTGTGCATGTATATAAATCATCTGGTCTGCAGGTCCATCGACTTTATCCTGCCAATGGGGCTGTGACCTGCTTCTTTTTTCAAACAGGATTGATTTGCTCCACCCAAATCTCTCTCCAGGTGATGATTAAACAGGTGGCACTGACATCTGAGCTGTACTGTCTGCATGCTCGCGTTAAAGCTGTTCTCAAAACCAGAATATTTTTTCCCACATGAGTTTTCTGGGACCACTGTGACATGATTCACCACAAAAAACATCTCCTCCCTTCTTGCTTGTGTTGCATCTACCTTGCATATTTCAGCAGGACAGAAGTGTTATCCAGTCAGTTTAGTTTAGTTTTTAGGCACTTTGACCACATTTCCAGTCTGTTGCTTTCCAGTGTATACACTAAAGAGATTTGTATGTCATTGTTTATTTAATAGTGAAGTAAAAATGTAAGGTCAACCCTGGCCACCTAGAACTTTATATGTGTGTGAAAAATAAAGCTGCTTTGAGACAAAAAGGTTTGCGATTATTTACTTGTAGTTCTGTTAGTACTTACTGCTAGTACTTACTGCTAGTACTGTTAGTAGAATTTTCTGCTGGAGGGTGTTAAATGCTTTGAGAACCAGAGCTGACCACCACTGCTGTTGAAGCTTAGCTCATAAATAATGGACCATACCTTGCTGTGAGTGCGGGTCAGTGCCAAGTGCAGGCTGAACACGGTGCTCAGTGATCGTCTTCATTTCCCGGCTCTAGCACCTTGTCAGCTTGACTTGTGACGCCTGAAGACGATTGTTTCAATACCGGTGTTTTGGTTTCTGTTCTGGTAGTTCCCTTCTTAAATAGGCAAGTTTAAGTGAATCCCACAGTTATGACTGGGTTAAAATGAGTTGCTTAGCAGATGGCTGAGATCATGTTTCAGTGTTTCATATTAAATCTAGTTTGTGTTGGCTGATGGACACCTGTATGGTGAGAACACCAAAAGTATCAAATTTCCGTCCTGCTTCAAAGTGAATTTGTATTCATTTAGCTTTTCAAACATTTTAATTAATCCTAGTTACATTCAAGACACACATCAATGTTTTTATAATAACCTTGCTGGCTTAATTTAAGGTTGGCCAGACCAGGTGAACATCACAATAGCCTCTCAATTGAAATTCGCTCTTTTTAAATTACACAGTTGCTGATCAAGGTATTAATGAAAATGGGCCCGATCCCTTCAAGCTGCTCTTGGTTGCTTCCAAACTGAATGCTCCAGTATCTGTCTATACATACACAAGGGGAAAGGGATTAATTGTCGTTTTGGACACACCATAGCAAACAGTGCACAACAACGAAATGTGTCCTCTGGATTTAACCCATGTGTTGCATCGTGACAAAGCAGGGGGCAGCTAATTCAGTACCTGGGGAATACAAACAAATTTATTTTTGTATAGCGCATTATCATAACATTACATCGTCTCTAAGCGCTTTACAGAATAGTACTTGGGGGTGGTACCTTGCTCAGGGTACCTTAGTGGTACTTAGTGGGAATTCAAACCAGCAATCTTTTGATTACAAGTGCGTGTCCTTAACAATTAGGCCACCGGCATCATAATTTGCTAGAGAAGTCCATTTTCTCTAAGGGCGTCACCTTCTGAAGTTCCTGGCCAGTCGGTGTCCTGCTGTCGCTTGATGCCTTGTCTGCGCCTTCAGATCCTCCATGGCTGCTACTTCCCCAGGAAAAGACATCTTTGGCTGTCATGGTTCTTTCTAATTTTTGTGTACTTAGGGACTGGTGCAGTGCACTGTGTTTACAGGGCTAATGGCTAAGAGGTTTAGCCTGCTGTCAGTAGGTGGGCTTATGGATCCTGCTAGTGTGGGCCGTCTCTTCTTGGTTAATGCTAGGGGTGCACCGATCTGATATTCGGGCTCGCTATCGCCAACAGTACATACCTAATTAGACGGATCGGGGATCATCCATATGTGACCAATACACAACCGATACTTATTTAGTTTTCGGTAGTCTGTGAAAAGATGAGTCCTATTTCTTGTTAAATCGATTTGGTCAATCAATCGCACGTCAGCGCTTTCCCATTTTAGATGTGTTTTCACGGCGTTCAAGCTGAACACTAATGCTGCCACTCAGTCTTGTGAGCGCAGTGACTTCTGCTGGCTGTGACATCATCTGCGTACTCTTTGCAGTAGGAGGAGCGTAAGAACACCAGATGGGACAATGGCAAATGTGCCTTGCATGCTTGCAAAGCAAACTAACAAACATGTCTGCAAGCTGGAAGTATTTTATGCTTGAAACAATTAGTAACAGTGATCTTTGGAAAAACAAAGTTTTGAGGGGTGGGAGTAGCGTTTAGTGGAAAATCCCACTAAACAAAGTGCATGCAATTGTGCAAGACAATGCGAGTAATATGAAAAAAATGATTTGGGAGTCACTAGCTTGAGCTGTTTTGTTCACTCGCTAAAGCTTGTGATACACGAGGGGCTGCTGGCATACAGCACAGTGGGAGGAAAAATTGTGGGGCATTTTAAGCATTCATCACTTACATATTCTAGCTTGGAAGATATTGAAATTGAACTGCTAATGCTTCAAAAACGCTTAAAACAAGATAGGCAAACGAATTTCAACAGCATGTATGTTAAAATATATATTTACTAGTTCAAATAGAGCTTGGGTATCGGATCGGTACTTGTATCAGCCCATATCCTCTATTTAGGTATTGGGATCGTATCGGCACTGAAAGTGGGATTGGTGTACCTCCAGGTACTGCTTACTTGTCTGTTTTTAGTGTGTGCCGTGTAAAATATTCAAAACATTTAATCACTGTTCATGTTTTGCTGATTAGAGCAACTGTTAGTATTTAAAGGAACGCCACCCATTTAGAGTTCAGTAAGAAGTCTAATATTTTTTCTTGTATCTCACTAGTCAGTATTGGGGAAATTAGTGGAACACAGGGGAATAAATGCATATTGTAATATTGGCCTTCTAATCCAGTAAGCTAGGTGTGACGCATACTAACTAGCAATGTTATAAAATGCAATATAACATGCTTTTTACCTTCGAGACCCATTTTAGTGCTCTCTTACTAATACAGCTTTTCTCCCATTTACAAATTTATGTTCTGACAATTAACAGTTAAAAGTAATTGACGGCCAGCAGCCGGTGAAACTGAAAGGTCATTGGTGATTGGTTGAGCTACGTGAATTTGCGGGTCATAAGTCAATTAAAATGAACATATGTGAAATAGTTTCTTAAAATAGCTTTGCTACCTGAAGTGAGGAATCTGATTTGCCCGTCGCCGCAGTTGTATTTGAACTGAATAAGACCTGGATATTTTTTGAGCTAGTTTCACCACACCTCAAGTCCATTAAATTCTAAAAAACTTATTGCATCATTTTGGTATGAGGAGGCTGCTTGGGTTATAGAATGAGGTGTGTGGGCCGTCATTAAGGTGTCTCCCCTTTCTGCCGTCTCTCCCCTCTGTCATTGGGGAAACACCCCAACCCTCATGGCTGTGGACCCTGAAAAGGTTGGCCGCCTGGTGCTGGCATCACTGAGGGCTGCAGAGCAGGGCCGCATCCCCCTGGCTGCTGAGGGAGCGCACTCCTGTGTGGGGGCCAGGCCGACAGGCAGGCCGACACGAGGCTGGCCACGGCAAACCAGACTGGAGACCAGCACTGGAGCATTCATCTCCTCTCCTCCCCTTTCTTGCTTTAGGGCTGCAGTGTCTGAATTTTTGAGTCTTTTTTTTTCTTTTCCTATTAGCCAGATGTTCACACCTGAATGTCCAGGTGAACTTAGCGCCAATGGGTGGTGGGGGAACAGCAGTAGTACCAGCTCTCCATGAAGCTGCCACGCCTGCAGTACATTCCACTGGGGTGTAAAATGACAGGTGAAGATGAACATTGGTGGTTTATCTTACCCTGTTTCACTTACAAAAGGTTTATGTCATCTCACCAAGCTAGGGTCACTGTCAGTTCCACTGTCTTTAGTCTTGTACAGTTACTGTAAGGTGACATATTCCTGCATAAATAATCTTATCCATCCAATTTATTGCTAATAATGAAACCCGCTGATTTGGAATCCAGTTGTTCAGGATCTCTGGGATCGATCTCAGTGCCCCTCCTTCAGACCATGAGCAAAGGGTGCCTCTGAATGCCATGACCCCCGCCTTCCATCATTTGCACTATTTTATTGTGCTTTTATTCTCATTCCCTGCAGGAATTTACTGGAGCGTTTAGATTTATGATGTGAGATTTTTCCCTTTTTGAAAACACTGGCAGCCCTGCTTCTCAGGTCCTTTGTTCCCCCAATCGATGTGATGGAGCTCAAAAGTGTGACTTCACCTGCTGGTTTGATGCATCCCATTTTGCCCCCCCCACACTGGGAAATTGGGTTTGTGCATAGCCTCCCGTGGCATTTGGCTCTCTGGACTTTGCGTGACCTGGCCACCCCTGTGAGTCCCTGGGGGAATATACCCATTTCAGCCCACGTTTTCCAGCAACCTATGTGAGCAGGAGGTTGAGAAGGTGGGGTTTGTGTTCCTCTACCTCTGTCCTGAATTGTAGGAAGATTGCACAGTCTGGTAGCTGTTCAGTCTCCAGTAGACCCTAATTTGCATGTTATGAAAAGAATCATCAAAGTGAAGTGTGACTATAATGAAGCACTGCCTTTTAAAGTAGTGATGTCATGCTGCAACAGTTTGGTTTTCCTGCCTTTGTTTTGGCTTTTAGTCGCTTGCCTGTTCTGTCCTTGCAGAGGTTTTATATATGCAGTTAACGTATGTTCAAACACGTCAGGTCTTTCATGTGTAAAATGTGTGAAGTCGATAATAAGAAGCAAAGTCTGCTTCCTCACAGGGAGCCTCAACAAGGGAAAATGACATTTGTCTGTACAAGCTCATCCTCCTGGACCCCTCGCGTAAAGTCACAGGCAGCTGAGAAGCATGTGAAAGGCTCTGGCGGCAGCCGCCCATCTGGTCTCGGGGCCTTGGGGTGAATGAGTGTCTTTGGCCACTCCTGCCTGTTTGCGAGGAAGCGGAGCACGTCCGCTTGAGGCCCGTCTGGACTCTGGCTGTGTGCGCCACGCTCCGATGGAACCTCGAACCGCACCTCATCTCCGCATGCTGTGCCTGCATGGATAGTGGCGGGAGGAGCCGGAGGGAATGTGCTGACGAGGAACTAGGAGCACTGGTGCTTGGTGCAGGGTGGGAGCGTGGGGGGGGGATGCCCGTGTGGCCATGGAATCCCATGTCCATCTGCTTAGCCATTTCCTTTAGGACCACAGGTGGCTGTTTTTCTGTAGCTGGGAGTATGTTGTGGTAATGGCCTATGGATAGACTGTCAGGTGTGATTCTTGGGTGGGTTTATTTGGCTTTAAGTCTCCTCACCATTCCCCTGTAGAATCAGGCAATGTCTCAGCCTGTGCTCTGTCTTCTCCATCACACTCTGCTTTAACCCCCCGCCCCCCCCCCCACATCTCTACACACCGTGCCGCGGCTGTGTCATGTGATGCAGGGGCGGGCTGTTTATTTTCATCACATTAAAGCCTTTGTTCTCTCGGAATCCTCCCTTTTGGAGGCGGAGAAGAGGAACCTTCATTCCTGGGCGGAGAGACCCGCGTCCTCGAAGCAGAAAAGCCTCTTTGCTTCGCCTGGCTGTTTTTGTGAGCGACGTTGGATGTTCCCGACCTACAAATACTAGCTGCAACCTTCTTAAGGAGCCTTTTGTATGAATGTTTGACTCTTTAAAAGTTGATGAATTAAGAAACGGTTTTAAGTTGGAGTTGTCACAAGTTCTCTTTAATTGTAGGTCAATTCCTTCTTTTTTTTTTTTTTCCTTTTCAGCGCTTCAGGCTCAAGGTATTTTGTGTGTGTGTTTTTTCCAGCATGTTGTTCGCCGCCACGACACACCAAAGCCCTTAACATGCTGATAGTGGATCTCTGTTCCCATTTACGACTCGGCCCATATCAAGGCTGCACTCTGGCCTTGTCATGTGACCCGTGCATCCTCACCCATATTCCGAAACAGAGCACAAAGCAACTGCTCATGCACTGGAGCTCTGTCTGAGGGCACTTGGGGGGGGGGGGTACGTATGACCCCCCCCTCCCCGGGGCCTACCTGTGGGCGGCGGGTAACAGAGCATTGGAAATTTAAAAACCAGTTGCTATGTCGCCACATCACACAGTGAGCTTCAAACAGAGCACGCGTTGTGGTTCACACGCCATTTCCGTGGACTGTCCTGTTTCTCCAGCGCTGGAAGCCTCCTTTCGCCCTTTTTAATAACGCTACCCTGAAGTACCTTTTAATAGGTTTTCTTTTAGTAGAAGGTCTGCATCTCTTCAAACTGGGCTCTGCACAGCTGCCCTGTGCTTTCGTCCATCCTGTGCGCCGCCTTGCTGCCCTCGTCCTGCTCCTGTGGATCGGGGGGGGGCTCGCTCACCATGTAGTATGCAGCCTTCGTGTGTAGCGCTCTGTATGCGTATCTCTTTGTAGCACAGCTGCTTCCCCCACCCCCACCTTTGGTTTGTGTGGCTGGCTGAGGTAATGCGGCGTCTGCCCAGTCTCCCCCCTCCCCCGTCGGAGGAATGGCGGGCGTCTCTGCTCGCCTCGGTGTCTTCCATCTCGGTGGACATTTTTAATTAATGTGGATGGGTGGAGTGCCGCCGTCCTGTGACCTGCGCGGAGTCGGGTTCAAAGTGTTAAGTCGGGACTGAACTGTGGTCTGGCCACCTGTGTCGGCTCAAACGCATGCATGCTGCTGTCCCTGTAGTTAGGCGTGAGCATTGGTGTGAGAGCGCCCCCTGGGGGCAGCGCTCCTTCGTGAATGGGAAAAATTCTTTATTGTATGCAGTTTATAATCAGAGGGGGCCTCCTCAATCCTGGCTTTGGTCAAAGATTGATTTAAAGGATGCGTAAGAAGTGGGTCCTGCCTGTATTTTTTTCGGCTCACTGAGACCTTGTATAAATGCCTTCTGTCAGTGTCTGCATGAGGTTGCTTAGCAGCTTGATCCAAAACATCGCTTATGAAAAGGCCTGGATTTTTTTCTGTGTGATGCATGCCACAAAGGTTAAACTTACTGTGTCTGGTTCAGAGCCGTCAGCGTTATTTAAACGGCTGTTATCCGTGACACACTTAACTGAGGGGGAATATTAGAATTTCTCTTAAGGATTAAGGTCTAGGTCAGGACACTGGTAACTGGCAGTGTGCGTATGAGGTAGTCCAGTGTACCATTTGTCTGTCTGATTATGACCTTTTCCTGTGTCTGCTTGTCTGCCATGGGAGGCTCGTTATCCAGGCATTGCAGGTCACAGTGCTCTTGCTTGCATTCTTACTGCATCAGACAGGGTGTGGGTTTTCCCAGTCGCTGGATGAGGTTATTTGTCATGAAGTAATTGAATCCTCCCCCCACCCCCACCACCACACACACATCCACACACACACACAAAACCTGGAACAACGCATTCCCTTTTGTTATGTTGACTTCATTATAAATAACATGTTGGATGCTGCTGATTCTGGCCTTATTCACTTCGAATGTTGCAGGGAGTACTTCAGCACTTGCTTCTAATTCCTGGCTTAGTATAGAGGTAATGAGATTACTGCGTGCATGCTTCAGAGAAGAGCGAGGGAAAGCGCCTCTTCGAAAACCGGATGGCCTGCATTTAATTCATCTGGTTTTTCCCACGGAGAAGCTGATTCCGCTGCACCTTCCTTTCTGCAAATGGTTCTGCTGACTTTGGTCATTTCGAGCTGGTTTAGACCCTGGAGTTCTGGGGGCTTTCCACACCTGAGATAAACACAGCAGCTTGCCTTCAGAGTCACGACTCACCCTTTGACCTGCTTTTTCGTGGGACAGTGTACTTTCATCATTCCCAGCTGTAGCAGTGTTCCGTTGTTGTACAAGACGCCACTGGATAATGGCATTCAGAACTGAGTTTTCCTGGGTCTCCTGTCTGGTCGCGATGCAGTTTTCATCTGCAGCACCAGACTGTTACTTTGCCTAAGCAGTGACTTTGTGATGATTTTTCTTCTTTGCCTCATACTGGCTGCTTACGGCGGGCTGCCGTCCAACCATGTGCCACAAATGGAATTTGCTGGCAGCAGCGCGGATACACAGATACCCGTGCACCAGCAGGGCTGAACATCAGCTCACGCTTAAGCGCATTTCCCGGCAAGGGGTGCTGGGGGCTGGGGGAATGGGAGGGGGCATGGGTCTGGAATAGGAAGCGTGCACCTGGTTGTATGTACATGTGTGCGCACCCCCCACTAACAGCTAAACAATCCCTCGCTTATGTCTCTGTAGATGGAGGAGAGCAGAGGGGCGCTACGCCACAGAGAGGGCCTCCATCATCAGCCACTGGAACTGGCTTCAGGCTCAGATCTCCGACCTGGAGTACCGCATCCGGCAGCAGACGGACATATACCGCCACATCCGAGCCAACAAGGTGGGGGTGGCGACGGCATCGGGGGCATGGGGGTGGGGCCGGCAGCCCTTTGTCAAACGGTGGTGCTTTGGAGTCGATGTCGAAATTCTGGTCTGGCTGCTTTTGTACAGTACCTTTTCAGCTGAGTTCACTTTGGCGTGACGAGGCTGTGGGGTGAAATAGGAGCACAGATCATGCCGGATCCGTTTACTTATAGCTGAAACGCTCCTGACAGCGTGTTACCGCACCTCGCCCGCGAGCACTCGCACAAAAGAGTCTCCTTTGGGCATACAACAAAGGCCTGCACTGCCATCCATTACTGCATCCGTGCGTAAGGCCGTCACCTTTTACCCACACAGGGACTGGTGGAGCTTGGAGACCCCAGCCCTTGTGACATGTCCCTGGAGGATGGTGCAGAGCTGAAGGGGCAGTTTGAACGGGTGGAGACCATGGACTGCCAGGTCATACTGGTAAGTCTTACAGCTGTCCGCAACTTTCCGTATACTGGCAGAGGTGGGCGGTACTGCCAGTACGCAGCCCTGTTGTCTGAACCACAGTGTTTGGGCTGTAGTTCAGTTTACCTTCAAGACTGTTCTTTACTGTGGATTGTCAGCTTTCAGAGGTCCAGAATGACTCGGGCTCAGGTATACGGTCTTAATTTGAACCAGCACAGATGACAACCTCGACCAGGTCTCTGCTGGAGCTCTGTAGTAGGTGTTATATGATCCATTATCACTTAGAATCACAGTAGAACTGAGGGCGAGACATTCAAATGGATAGAATTAATTTGCAGCCTGGTCTGGTACCGTGTGTCTGTTTGTTTCAGTATATGTATGACCACAATTAGCTGCCCCCGGTGAAATTTTCAGGAATCAGTCGGTCGTAATACCACACTTCTCTCTCATTTCATTGCATTGTGACTCCTCTCTTTTGAATTTAGGGAATGGTTAGCGGTCTCAATATGTGAACTGTGAATTTTCCAATTTCAAACTGACTGTGTTTAAAATGATTTATCTGATTTAAGTAAGCAAAAAAGGGTAAATGAAATAATAGTCTTTAACATGTCATTTAAGCATGACTGCATCAACGGCAAACACCTGTGCTTTGGTCTGGAAGTTGGAATGGCCTTTCAACTCACTTCATTCATGGTAGTTTACAGTTTGCCGGCAGACATATCGCATGGGAGGTTTTACTGAGGAATCAGGCAGCGAATTTGTCCAACTTGCATGTAATTGTTTTGCTTTATAGATAACTTTGACAAAAATACAGTTTGCAGTACTTGAAGGTTTGAAGATAGGGCTGTCAGATTCCTTTAGAAGTGTTCCCACAGGGGCCCACCCCTCCCCTGATGGTCCCCCACCTTGGGAAAGCTTCTGATAAGCCCTTGGAGTGGGGCCTGGCCCATCCCAACAGGATTGGGACAAGATCAAACGCTTCGTTCCCGGAGGGGTTGGGCCAGTGACTGAGAGGAGGAAAGCAAAACAGCAGTGGCCTTTGTTTTCATTACACCATGTGGTAACAGCCTATTTTCTATCCTCCTTATCAGGCAGGGGTGAGTCAAGTCCAAAGTAGTGCACCTTTTGTAGGTTCTGCTGAGACTGTGAGGGTAGCCTGGGGCCGTGGCCAGCCTGTCTGACACCCGTCTGTCTTTGCAGGATCGGAGGTCGGAGGGCAGTGAAGGCATGGCGCCAGCCCAAAGTCCCTCGGCAGAATCCGGCCTGTGGAAAGGCTATGACTCTGGCAGGCAGGTCAACGGCGTCATCAACAGGTAGTGGTGGGGTGCTCTGCCCGTGGCTTTCTGGGGGTGGGAGGAGACAGAGGGCCTTTGTGTGATAGAGAAGAGTGCGTCTCCATTCCCTGACTGCTCTGCTCGCTCTGCAGCACCTGCGTCGCTGCCCGCACACGGCCTTTGCTCAGCTGGAAGAAGCGAAGGCTCGTCCGTCCCGGCACAGTGACCAACCTCCACCGCAAGGTGAGCCCAATGCACACGCCCCCTTTTTTGGTCACGTGCATTTTTGGGAGCCTGGATCGTGATGGCAGTCCAGTGGCTTTATGACCCTGATGCTGGCAGGCTGAAGCTGTGTGGGTGCTCTGTCTACCTGAGCCCTTTGTAACACTGGCTTAACCAGTTTAGCTTCGGCTTTTTACATAGACATTGTTGGAAAAAAAAATATTGATAAACCATTTCCTGAATGGCACAGTCCTCAGATCCTGTCTTCTTAAGGTTCTGCCCAGAGCAGCAGGAGCAGTGAATGTTTACCTTTGACCTTTTATCCATTTGTGACTCAGTGTTACCTGTCATCTGTATGGTGTATTTTCCACCTGTCCGTGTGTTTCTCTGAAAGATCATCATGTCCCTCTACCCACAGGTCCAGAGAGGCCCCACGTCTCGCAGCCCCTGCGACGTCAACTCCACGTGTGTGATGTGTGGTGGCCGGCCCACCCCCAGTGCTGAATTTCAGTTTGACCGCCCCCTGCTGGAGCGACTGTCACAGTTCGACCCCTGCATCCACCCCATCTTGTCCTTCAATGATGGTAAGTGTCGCAGAGGGTCATGGTAGCTTTTGTCACAATACTAAAAGATTGTCTTTGTTTTTTTTTTATCAGACATATCGCAGGTGTAAGGGATACGATTATGTTTAACCAGTAATGGAGGTGCTGTTGAAAATCCTGTGACATGAGTTAATGCCCAAATCTAGCAAGGGCAGTGCAATGATCTTAGCTATGAGCTATATGATGATGCTGCTGGAGCTTTTATACACTGTCTGCGTTGTGGAAGTGTGTTAAATCAACAAAAGGATTAAGCAGAGATCTGATACAGTACAAGAATGTAGGTCTTGGTACAACAGGTGGAACTAATTAAGGTATATGAATGTTCCCAGTATTAAGGGGTAAAAATATCATTGTTTTTTCATGAAGTCTTTGGGGGGACAGATTGATACTGTTGTAGTGACAGCACTTATTAATAGTACAGTGCAGCGGTTTAAGCGGTTTGCCATGTTCCACTCAGACGTCTGCATGAACCTGCACCTTCAGCGGGTTCTGAAGACCCACTGGCAGAACAAGCCCCTGGAGAGGAGCAAGCCGCTGAAAAAGCTGTCCCTAAAACACAAGGTGCCTCTCGGCAGCCGGCTTCTCGACCCCCCCTCCAAAGACAAACACAAGCTGGCCAACTCGCTCCTCGCCGCCGTCAGTAAGTGTACGCCGTCAGCCGCGGCCCCAGACGCACACTCAGTATGGTGCCCTCTTCCCACTGCCTTCCCGTGGCAAAGCAGCACCACTGAGCTTCAGTCTTAGGCCCCCTCCCCACGGCGAGAGTTTGCAGAAGCCCCAGTTAAAGCCAGACAGCATCTCTGATTTGTGAATAGCAGTTGGCCGGTGGAGTTTATGGAGTTCATGGCCCTGACGACCCCTTCCCGTCCCGCTTAGGGTTCCACAAGCTTCGGCCCGAGAAGCTGCACCGACAGCAGCTGGACAGCCTGCTGAGCGAGTCGCGCCTGGAGGGTCGGGCACTCTGCAAGGCGGAGCGCACCCAGGGCCCCTCACTCGGGGCCTTCGACAGGGGCCACAGCCGCAAGAGGCCCCGCGATCACTCCATGGAGAGGCCAGATGGTGAGTAGCATCGCACCTCCTGGATTAGCCTCCCCAGTAGAAGGTATCAGGTCCAGGCATCTTTGTGATGTAATATTTCACTTGCTCGTGAGCCTTCGCTGGGGTTCATTCGTGCTCTCGCTCCATCCAGTCACCTCCAAGCTCTTCATGGACACCGGCAGTCCCTGCTCGTCGCTGACCAGCCTGCACACTCCCACGCACAGTCCCCTGATGAGGCAGCTATCCGCGTCCTCCGAGAGCTCCACGCACCTGGGGCCGGGCAGCCAGAGCGCCACTGTCACCCCAGTAAGTAGAGCGCCTGTGGTGAATCTGTGCTGCTGCTCAGGTCCTCAAAAGTGAGACTGTAGTCAGTATTTCTCTTCTCTAGCAGGCACGTTGATTGATTTTGGCACCCCTGGATTTTTGGTCTCAGTGGGACTGAAATTGAACGGTGTGTGTGCCCTGTATGGAGCTGGCACCCGTGCCCTGGGTTATTCCCTGCCACGCACCTGTAGCTTCCACGATACGCTCCATACCCCTGCCATGTTGAATAGGGCATGCGGGTATAGGGGATGGATGACTTGACGGTTTAGATGAAGAGCCTTTAACCTTCAGGTGTTGGAGCCTGGCATTCATTTAGAAGTGTTTATGTTCATATTTAATGGGCACTTATTGGAACAAATGAATTAGTCGAAGATTATTGACAGGGATATGGTTGTGAAAGATGCATCTTTTGGGTGCGTTCCAGTATTGCTGCAGCCTGATTGTGAGGCACCTGCACTGCGGGCAGTAAAATACTCTGACTGCCTTTACTGTCGCTTCACAGTGTAG
>JAODJU010000095.1:13952234-13964043 GCA_026776725.1 Gnathonemus echidnorhynchus | reverse complement strand
GCGAAACAGGGCGCCTGTAAGCCACCGTGCTGGTCTCATGTGTCCTGTGTACCATGGATGATCATATTACATCACATGCTCATTGAGTCCTCATTTATTCTGAGTGACGTGTGAGGCAGCCTGTCTTAAATAATGAATCAATATCAGGACACGCTGCACCTCCGTTTGTTTCAAGGGCAGAACAAACAGCCTTTGCTTCATGACTTACCGATGTTCATCTTTGATGTATGATGTGTGTGGATTAAAATTCCAACAGGCTGCATTCACACCACTTCTATGAAACCCTTAATTTTTTTCTTCCCACTCGTGTTTCACTAGTTAAGATGTTATCATTGGGGAAAAATTGGCACAAGCACTCCCCCTTGTGGTAAATGGGCTAATCAGCATGTTTTATCACAGCACTTGCAATAACCTGTCCATACAAATATAGTACTTATTATCAACAAGGTAGCTACATTAAATACCAGTTTATTTATATGTTTGCTGTGATATACTAAAGATGGATGCTTTGTGCAAATACGATATAGAGAGTTTTTACATATGCATGCACATATATAGTACCATGCAAAACTCTTAGGCAGTTAAAGGAAATATTTAAAGCTATTTATCTTCACACTAAGGATTTCTTCTTTTCTCCATAAGAGTGACTTACATCTTGCTGGATGCCTGTAAGTCGACAGCTTCGGTTTCCAAACCAATACATTCCATACATTTGGAAAACTTCCCCACCAGCTCATTTAATTAAATTAAATAATTTCATAAGCTGCTGATTAGCCAAACATGGTATGTTTGCGACTGAGTCAGGAAATGCATAAGTGTACTGGCTGGTTACTGCAAACCCAGGAGTGACTTTCGGAGAATATCTGAAATGGCTAAGCTGAGGTACTTTGACAGACGTCACAGTTTTCACAGCAGCATGAAGATCATTCCGATAATTCCTTTGACCTCCTAAGACTTTTGCATGGTACAGCATATTTCATTCAAAGATCAAACTAAAATTATTGACTCTTGTCTTCTGCATTTGCATTATTACTTTCTGAAATCCTAACAACTGACAAGTGTCTGAAGTAAGGCAGTCACAGGCAATCACAGATTGTGCTTAATGCAGATGACACAGGGCCTTTGTTCAGAGCTCTCTCTGCGCCTTGGGTAAATCCTCCAAGCTTTATTCAAGCCAAAACAGTACGGGTGGACACAGAGAGACTGTTCATGCATAAGTAGGAATGAACCAGAAAAGATCTCCATAATATATCAATAAAGATTTTGTATTTGTTTTGAGCAGGATTGGTCGAGAGGAAACAGGGGCATGTTATTCACTGGTTCCCTCAGCAATAGAGGCAGCTTTCATTTCATACACACAGAGTTGGGGGGGGGCATTGGCTGATCATGGAAGCCGAGTACTTACTGGAGTCCTCAAGCTTTATGAGGGAGTCCCCCATGGGTGGGAAGGATTCAGAAGGGGGCTGAGAAGACTGTGGTGAAGTGTCAGTGGGGGTGGGGCCCAGATCGTCCCCGTTTAGGGGTACGTTTTTCATGCCCCCCTCTGCCTTCTTGCCCATCTCATTCTACGGAGGAACCCCACCATGGCGAAAAACATGCATCTTTGTTAAATAACCAAAACGGCATGGGTTTAACAGCAACACAAAAGTTAAAACAAACTTTAAAAAAATAAGATGGAGGACGCATGACTGCAGAAGCCAAAGAAAAGTAAAGAGAAGCAGGAAAAGCGAAGCGAGGTAAGCGAAGCACAGCCATCACTAGATGGGCTCTTCTACAAAATTCACCTGGATGTCTCACCATCATTCGGAGGGGAAGGTTTACCTAAACGCCTTACAGTGTATACAATACCAGCCTACTGCCCTCCTTCCACACAGATCATCATGCTGGTTAACTAGCACTGACGGGAGAGGAGGGTGCTCTCTCTGTTGCTCACGGTAATCCTGACCTACCCATGATAAAAGATACGAGGCTGATTAAGGCTGAAAATACATGGTCAGAGTGAGCATCTGACCTAACATAGGCACCCCAAGGCTTCACAGGGACAGACATCATTCATGAAGTTAAAGTTTCAAAGAATTCTGCACCATCCCTCTACACGGCCTGCCCTGCAAGTCCCCCACTTTTTTCACCTGTCCTTCTAGATATTGATCCATTGATCTTCTAAGCAGGATCATTTCCAAACACCCTGACACCCAGCTGCTGAACTCTACACAATCAGATTCACTGCCCCTAGAACTCTAGGGGCTTCTCAACTGATTTCAAGGGCTTTAACCTTGAATTTGTATTTAGAAAACATGAAATTATGAAGTTAGTCGTGTTAATTCCGTTGCCCTTTTTTGTTAAGGGCCCTTCTCCTGGGTTTCCTAAAAGGCATTTGCGAAAGAGAAGCAGAAATCCAGGAGGAAGAGACAGGCAGCGAGAGGGGCCACAAGACCACTAAAGACACAAGACGGAGGAAATCGGAAAAGGCAGCGGGCCGGGCAACTACGGCGGCTGAGGGAGCTGCGTGTCCTTGTCTGGTTCATGTACAGCCTGGTCTACGGCTTGTCTAGGTGGGCCACTGCCCAGCCTCCTGACTGGTGCCTCTCCCTGCATGAACAGAGGTCGGCCACCCCTGCTGCTCCTTCTCAGCGGACAAGCGGCTCCAGACGAGATCATGGACAGAGGCAGACTATCCCCCCGACCGTTCATGGGCACAGTCGTCTGCTGTGTGCTGTGTGTGCGTGTCACGTGTTGCAAAAGGTGCTACAGTAGCAAAGGTCATAGTCGGCCATGCAATGTAGTGAGGAGGACGCACTTGGAAGCAGTGCCCAGGAGTTGGGAAAAAAACAAATCATGTCAGCCACCAGAAAGGAAGAAGCAATGCTTTTTTCAGTGCTATGCTCTCAAAACAATATAAAGTACAGATAAAAAGGCAGAGATACTGATTATGGTGGCTTCATTTTACTGTGCTGAATTCAACTTCTGCTTCACCGCCTGACAGCCTCACCTTCCTCTGCCCGC
This sequence comes from Gnathonemus echidnorhynchus, assembly GCA_026776725.1. NCBI lineage: Eukaryota > Metazoa > Chordata > Actinopteri > Osteoglossiformes > Mormyridae > Gnathonemus > Gnathonemus echidnorhynchus. Next base: position 13,961,040 of record JAODJU010000095.1, on the reverse strand, counting down.
CACCAGCCACATGCCCGATGTTCTCCAGAGAGCCGATCTTTGACTGGCCTTTGAACTCCAGCTTCTCTGTCTTTATTTCAATGTTGCCACCACCTTGAAGGGGGGGGGGGGTACAAGTATCAAAGTACATTTTCAATTTACTGTTGGGCTTCAGAGAAAAAAAACATTAACAGGATTTAATTCATAGACTATAGCAGCAACCAACCAGCCTATCAAAAATGATCACTAAACTGATTCCGTAATACATTATTAAGACATGCACATTACACCTTGGAATTGTAAATTTCTTACGTTTCAGTTTGGTATCTCATGCTTTACCTGTTCGCCAACTGTCAACATGTCACTGAATAACGACATCACAATGGAAAAAATATTTTTTCATGCTGATGCATATCTGGATGCACTTTAATAAAAATATTAAATGACACCCACATTATGGTACACAGTAAAATACCTGGTTTGTGTCGGATGTTGTCCTTCGAGCCACATTTTGCCTGAACATTGCTCAAATCCATCTTTTTGTGAACAATTTGAATCTGGACAGAATAAGGATGAGGGACAGAGAGCATTAGAGCAGGACACAGCAACCAGTGAGCAGACCTTCAGGAAAACAAAGGAGCATGCAGAAGACATGCAAGAAAACCCACAAGGTTTCTGGGCCGACCCAGTAGTTCTGGGGGGGGGGGGGGAGACAGTTTTATTTCTCTCCACCATTATAAATTCCTCCAGAATGAAAAGAAAGACATCAAATGGCAGAACCTACAGTAGAAGGTCACCGGTATTTGTTACATCTAAATCATTAAAAACGACATAACAGGACTTAACAGAAAGAAGTGGAGATTTAGGTGTCCAATTTTCAGACCATACCGCCAAGTTCATACCATGGTCTGAGTACTTTCTTTTCACTGCTGTAAATGTTCAAGGACTGCTGGTGGAAGAAGGTGATTGTACTTCCTCTTTTACAGTGTGAAGAAATACACCCAGTGATATTAAAGACAGGTGAAAATTAAGTAGTGGGGGGGGGGGGGGGGGAAATCAAATACCTCTTTGCAGAAAAACTTAAAGATAAGATTGGTAAATACTGAAACAGAAAAAACAGGGTACTTTGTATAATGTAAGAAAAGTCAGGGAAAAACCTTTTGGATGCATTTTTGTTTTTGTCCCTTTAGTTGCATTTATTTTATTACACAAATGTAATATATATTTAATACATTTAATATAAAGTTTTATTCTTATGTTAAAGCATTGTTATTGCAGGTCAACAATATATGCTACAAAAGCTGATACATCACCAATCAGTTACATTAATTAATATATTTTCCACATAGAAGTGGAGGAACTGACAGAATGGAACATATTCCTCTGCTGATTCAGAAATCAAGTTTATACTGCCTAAGAAGGGAGCTACTGAAAATAAAATGGTTTAATAAGAATATTTTGGGTCGACATCAGGAAATAAACATCTTGTAGAGGAGATATCCATCATTATTGCTGATGCACAGGATGCCGGCCAGTATGCTGGATGTGAAGAGCAGTGTATTTGACCGTATCCAAAACCGTTACTTGCACGATCAGCTTCCTTAAGCCCCGCTCGGAAGCACCATTCAAATATGTTCCTAAGCCTGTCACACAGGCGGCCCGTCCACGGCAGAGGTGGGAAACACATCAATCACCAAAACAGCATCACTCTGCCAGGCTTAGAAATACTGCCTCACGCTGGTTTTACCAGAAGATGATTGGAATTAGTGTTTATCAGAGCAATTAACTTGATTGTAATTGGCATGGAAGACACATTAATACCTAGTGACTTAGAAATTTTCCAGACCTATAATACACTAGGACATGTTAAAGATTTATTTATTTATTTATTTATTTATTTATAAAACTACTACCTAATCAGGCCTAGTCTCCAATGAAAGGTTTTACTGCAAAGCCCATAACAGAAACCCTCTTATGATCACAAACACCTTAAGGATTATTCTGGTATTTTCTGAGTACACCAAGGACCACTTCAAATTTAGTATTGGAGGATGTGAATACCAGGAGAGACACACAAAACATGGCATTGCAAGTTGAGGAGTTTAAGGCCAAGTGGGCAACAGATCTGCAACGATCTGTCAGTCTCACATGAGAGTGAGGTCACTCCTGGGCCAGCAGCTGACCACAAAACATAGCGGGTGCCAACCCCCCGAAGCAGGGAGAACAAGCAGCCCGTGTTCTGCTCACCAGTGCAGATGCCACTGAGGTCTTTGTTACTATGAGAGACACTTCCAGCAACGTAGTGGAGTATTAGTTTTAATGATATGTCAACAATGTTTGATATTTAATGATATGTCAAGAATGTTTAACACACAGAATATCTTTAGTGATGGACACCTGGGGATTACAAGGACGGCGGGGGGGGGGGGGGGGGAATTACCATGTTTGGCTAACCAGCTCAGCTCAGTTTGAGGGACACGCCCAGCTGGTATGATGGCATACATGATAACTTCCAGCCCGGGGGACCGAGCTACTGACCCCGCCGGCAGACACCAGCAGGGGGTCCAGGCTCTACGCTACTCGATGCATTTCACCAAGCACATCATGCAGGGCCTGCAGTGGAAACTCGGAGCTGCATCGTACTGAGTGAGACAGTGGCTGGTGGTGTTGGGGGGGGGGGGGTTAAAAAAGGACAGCCAGCATACAGGCAGGGGGCAGGCAGAGGTGCTCTTCCATCTGCACGGACACTATGCTCTTTGTGCTGTCATATTAACCACAAACCATCCCACCTGAGGCCTCTGTCTTAAAAATTATTTCCCCACATTTCCTTAAATGTCTGCCTGTCTTGATATATTTTTGTATTCTTATTCAAAATTGCTATTCGGAGTGGGGGGCTGGTTCATTGACATTTAGTAACTGATGATAGAATTCTGCTTCTTGCAGATACGTTTAATCAGCCAGTATCAATTACATTAAATTGTAAGCCTGCAGTACAAAAACAAAATAAAATCTGAATACCCTGCTTCTTCATCTATTCACTATGCTGTGCATGTGCCAAACAAACTATACCCTCAATCTGCAATGCAGTCTCTCATGCATACATGTAACTGCTTTACCCATTACGGCCGTTGGATGGTTGAAGGTTCAACTTCAACAGTAACACAAACGGCCAGACTGCTTGTGAAGAGGGGGACTTGTACTAATTGGAAGCAAAGGCTTTACTGTTTCTGAAAGTATTTTTGCAGGACAAGCTCATTCCAGCTGAACTCTGTCCCACTGTCTTGGGTGCATTTGAAAAGTCAAACCCAAACACTCTGGTAAACAAACATGAAGGTAATCAGGCAGGCTTGAATCTCAGAGCGCTGTAATTAAAATTATCTGCAGGAAGCAATGATGTGAAAAACCCATATGACCATTTTTTGCTGGTTCTGAAGCTGAATGTTTTTAAAAGTTAGATTTGGATTTGTACCAGTGGACAGTGCAGCCATAACCAGTTTGAGGATATTCTATCCAAAATCATGACAGAATTAAGAAAAACATATGATACAAATTGTCTTGTTCAGGAAATCTAATGCAATCATATTTACAGTGGCATATTCACATAACATCAGCCATTACACTTATACAAACTGACTGATATAGAAAAACATTTCAGGACGTTTCACAGTATCACTGGCTTTAAAGATTCTTGCAAGGCTCTAAATGTCTTAATAAGGAAGCAGTTCCAAAAAAGGAAACAAGGCTAAAATGAGAGAAGGTTGCAGTAAAAGATGGCTTTCTGTAGGCTGAAACATCCAGATTCTTTTCTGCTATTAAATACTAAGAAAGTAATGTACAAATGAGTGGTGCAGAAAAGAGGGCAAAAGGCATGAAGTTCTTATTTGCCAGTTGAAAGATTTAAATTTATTTATTTATTTTTTTAAATGCAGTTTTTTCAATACAGTATTATCGGTTAAAGTAAACTTTTCCAAATATTTATGTATTGACTGTTTTTCAATATGAACTTACTATAATATAATATAACACCTGGCACCAAAAAGCACATTTTTTATCTCAAATAATTAAAAACTAAATTCGTGGTATGATAAGTGAAAAGTGGTAAGGAGATATCTGGATAGTTTTAGATAGAAAATCCTCAAAGAACTGGCTAGGGCAGCATCCATGATCATAACTGTAGGGAGACTCAAGACGTCAGTGTTGAGCTCATCCCCTAGTTACTCACATTGCCACCTCCAGGAAGATGCTTCATATTATCTTTGGAGCCACACTTAGACTGAACATTGCTAAAGTCCATCTTCTTATTAGGAATTTGCACCTGGAAGAGTCAGAGGAAGGGGCAAGAGGCTGTTATCCTAAAACAGACAAAGGGCAGCGGGCCAGCGATGAGGGAGCTCTGCTCACGCTCACACCTGGAGACAGTGAAGTCGCTACGTAGCGGCTGATTACAGGCTGCAATTATGTCACCTACTGTCATTAAAGAGATTGTTGTAGCTTGGGAGAAATTAATAGAAATTTCAAAAAGTCAAAGTTTTTGTTCAGTGTTCAGTTTTACATTAAGGACACACTAAGCTGAAATTAAAACTCATGCTTCTTCATATTGACCTGCGACCTTACGAACACGGAACCTCGTCCCAACGGGTTGTTCCCTACGTTTCTTTACAAAGCTTCATGAAAAAGTTAAACTAGTAGGCAATGTGGTTACATTCATTAACTATTCAAAGGCCAAGACAAGAAGATGTGGGACTAGGCACTTACATTGCCACCTCCAGGAATATGCTTGAGATTGACTTTGGAACCACACTTAGACTGAACACTGCTATAGTCTGCCTTCTTATCCAGAATCTGGACCTGGAAGAGTGGGAGGAGAAGCAAGAGTGAACGTCATCATCCATGAAACAGCCATCTTGAGATCACACGTTAATGAAATGTTTTTATTAAATGTGATTACATGTGACAATACGCAGGAAATGCCAAATGTCCAGATCAATGTAATTGATTCTCAGGTCTTTTTTTTTTAGCAACACATCATGTCTGGATTTGTGTTCATTCAGGTAACGGTATGAGTCCATCCAAGGGAGCGGTCTGTGGATCTGAAAGTGGACAGGAAGAGAGGCAGCAAACAGTGCTGCTCTTACCCGGCCTCCTCCGGGCTGGTGCTTGAGGTTGTCCGTGGAGCCGATTTTAGACCTGACGTTCTTCAGGTCCGGCATGGGAACCGCGGAGGCAGGGGAGCGGTTCTTCATGGACCCCGGTGACTTGGGCGGGGTGCGAACCACAGCAACCTTCTTCACCTCCTTGTTGGCTCCAACGCCCGGCTGGCCAGGGGTGTGGGCACGGCTGGAGGGTGATTTTGGGGTGCTGGATCCACTGCGGTCTGGGGTCTTGGGGGAATCTGCTCAAAGAAAAAAAAAAAAGTGTTTTTTTTGACAACCTGTCTACAGTTCAAGGAGGACTTGTGGTTCTGGAATATTCTACTATGCTGTATTCAGTCCTATCTTTGACTGAACAAAGCCTTTCATGAAACAGCTTCAACATAAAAGATCTATTGTATGAAAAGTCTACTTAGGACCAACCAAGGGGTAGATAAAGTGGTTTAACCAACCTGTGTAATCGGTTTAATTTTGACACATATTGCAAAAACAGACCAAAGTCCAAAAATACACACACTTCTCAGATTGCTAAACATTTCCATGTCTTGTTCTTCCTTGAACTGCACATTCCCCTAATCCTGCACCTTTAACTTCTACAAAGAAAATGTTAATCAGCAATATTAGTTTCAGAAAACTGCCTAAACTCCAAATCACTGAGACTATGTTAATCGTTAAGTGCGATAAACGAACAACTTGTTTGGTTCACGTTCCACATTCCAAGGATACAAATCACCTTTTTTAGGTCATGACACCATCCTATTCGGATGAGTCAAAAATATCAATGCCATGAAATATCAAGTAAAAACAAAATGTAAGTTGTAGCAATTAACAAATTTCTCTAAAAACAGAATTCACCATTGTAACAAGTGTACTGATCCTAGCACAAAGGACAGACACATAATATTACATGCATATTTGTGTGTCTATACCTAAAGGCTTTTTAATGTTCCTCCTTGTCAAAGAATAATACTCCAGGGATAGAAGGCCCCAAATCCATTTTTCAGACCTGAACCAGCTTCATTCAGTTGCATGATTTTGCCCATAATCTTTGTGTGATATTAACCAGTTTGTTTAATTCCCTCAAATGCATTTGGACAAGGGGGACTTTGCTTAGCTTACGATTCTAAGGCTGGTCAAAACCAAAACCAAAGAGTGGCCTCTGCCAGGTCACTGATGTCACTCCACCAGCATCACTTCAAAAACTAATTTCTGCCTAAATGAAAGTTCATTGGCGGAATGTAAAAAAAAAAAAAAAAAAAGATATTTTGTAAGAAACAACAGGCTTAGTAAAACTTTTTTTAATTGTTCCCACTTTATGTAACAATGTTTTTACTAAAGCTGCCCGTGAAGAAAAAAACAAAAACACTCAGTCCAGTTTTGGGCTGTCTATCGATTATATTAATAATCAAGTGATCTACCGATTAATTTGATGATTATATCAAGTAATTATTTATATTAAATATAACATATACATTGAAGTTGGCGGGAGGCAGAAGCAAAACCAGCCACTACAGGGTGCACGCACACACACACACACACACACACACACAGTGAATTCCAGCACTTCAGGTGCATTTTTTGGACAGTGGAAGGAAACTGAAGGATTCCCTGAAAAGCGACGCACACAAGTGAACATGCAAAGTGCACAGAAAGCTGTGGTGGGCGGGGCCCAACGCTACCCACTGCAACGCCTGCAAAATTAGACTTGCGTGATGCAATACTGACATCACAAGTTACGCACATAGAATAGTCGACAAGTTGCACTCATTTTTATTCAGTAATAGGAAACAAAACTTAACAAGCTTTGCAATTTAAATGCTGGTTCCTTTTCAACATTATCTAGTACGTAAAATAAATAATAATAATCAGTCTAAAGTTTAGCACTTTCCGAGCCAATCATCATTCTCATGCTTGCTGTTGGACTCACTCATAGACCCCGAGGCACGATGGTGTGAAATTAAACAAAAACAAGTGAGGAGAAACGAGAACAAGAACCTGCCACAGAGAGACATTCGTCTTCCACTGGAATACAATGCATTTTCATAGAGACTATATTGAGCATAAGCATGACAGAGCCAGCTCAGGCAGCACCACCAATAATAAGTTCTATGTGGCTATATTGTTCATTTTCAACTCTTAAATATCACAACTTCAAATATGTGATTTTTTTCACAATACCATTCTGCCCTACTCAAAACATACAATACGTTCACACAAAAAATAACAGGAATTGTAGAAAGTAAATTAAATTAAGAAAAAAAATATCCTATTTAAGTTCTGATTTGCAATATTGACAGACGACTGCACTTTCATTCATTTTTAATGTGAAGTGCTATCTCACAACTGAGGCAACTTTCGCTCTATATTTGGACCCTTATTCACTATGTGCAGTCTTCCTTCCGTCATATTGCCAAGTAATCAAGGAGGCAAATTTTAAAATTGAAGCTAATCGAGACAAAAATCAAGTAATCGAGTTTAAATCGAGTACTGATGACAACCCTAGTCCAGTTACAGGAAATCTAAGCCCAGTTTACGCCTACTACTGAACCTAACACCCTCATCAAAACCACAGGCCTTCTGTTACATTTGGCATTTAAACCTCGCTATCAAGACTCCCCGTCAGATCCAATACACATCCTAAGAGGATCTTACACACCCATTCCTAGACTGTAATGTTACCATTATCATCTTTTGTTGCTCCAGATTTTTCTCTCTTCCTTCTTGGAAGAAGCTGCATTACACAAAAGCATTTTACATCAAACTACATTCAGTGTGTCTGGCCATGACACATTCTAGTAACCGAGTTGCAGAAAAATGGGAACATGTACCAGTCTGAGTCGGGGTCTTGCCAGGAATTTTGGTCCCTGCAGCTTGAGGTTTGGCTCCAGCTTTCCCATCAGCCACCTGTGCAGGGAAAATACCATTACCGAACAAACAAGGGCCGTTAATCTACGTGCTAGGTAGTCATAGCACCTCTGCTGCTTCTGTTTCAGCCAGGGCTGCTTTAAGCTGCCCTCAGCATCGACACGGCCAAGCGTCCCTCAATCTGCACACATTTGACAAGCATCTGAAGGACCCCACAGACAAAGTCATGTTTAATTTCATCCCAAGAGAGGGTGTTCTGGGTAATATAGATAATGAAAAACATGAATGAAATACACAGTGCAAATTTGCAGAAAAGTATATTGAATTGCAGTTTGGTTAATTGCCACATAATGTTACTCAAATCTTATTTCAACTCTGGCTAAATGCAGCTTAATTTCAACACATTTCTTAGTCTTGGCTTTTGGGTTGCCATTTCTACTTTAATTTATAGATGTCTTATGTTACGACAGTAAGTATTGGATTCATCTAGTTCGTTACAGCAATGCAAAATTTTTATGTTTTCTGTATGCAAACTCAACCTAACCGAATATTACAAACGTTACATTTTGCACTGGATTATTCTCAGACATTACATTTTGCACTGGATTATTCTCAGACACTGCTAGTATTTTTCCCAAATAGTAAAACTCTAAGCCTTGAAGGTCTTGCCAATATGACCACAATGTGGATTAGGCCTGTGTTTGAACTTAAAAGACAAACGTGAAAAATTGGGAAGGACAGCATAAAGGATGGGGGGGGGGGGGGGGGGGGTCATATCGTAGGGGTATGGAGGGGGGGTGCCCCTCCAGGGG
>JAODJU010000095.1:13935779-13952134 GCA_026776725.1 Gnathonemus echidnorhynchus | reverse complement strand
TTCCTTCACCACCACCCCCACCCCCCCCCCCCCCAAAAAAAAAAAACAACAACCTGTTTGTTATTATTGCACAGTGATTTTTCCGTAAGGTTATTATTTTTTAACAAGGTGATGTAGGTCTCCGGTTATTAGCAGCATAACAATGGCTATAAGACATGACAATGAAAGGTGTAAAGTGTAAGAATGTTACGATCTGATTTCAGTCATCAATAGAAGAAAAATTACCTTCTTTTTAAACTGGAATGAGACTCCATTTCATACTCCTTCTCTCATCCCTCGCTCTCTCCTTTTCCCTTAAGATTGGAGTGAAACACCATCGATATGTGTTGTTTTTTTCTTTCCCCCCCTCCACATAACATGGGAACCTAATCCTCTCTGAGCCTATAGCTAAATGGATAGGGCCCTGACCACCTCCAATTAGCTTATCGTATTTCTGAGTAATGCGATCCGGGGGCAAACCTTGAAAGCGTCGCGGTACAAAACGGTCAGAGAAAGGAGACAGTTGCCCGCGTAGTACAATGACCGAGGAGCCGGCCGCCGTAAACAAACGATGGGGCGAGAAGGAAAGGCCGTCAGGGAGGAGGAGCGCGCTTTGTGAGCGTGCAGGAGGGATCCCGAAGAGCTTTCCTCCCAAAGGTATCCAAACATTACCGGGGGGAGGGGGGCTTGATGGATCGGCCCAGGGCTGCTTCGGTAAGCCACCTTATCAATGTTTTTTTTCCCCCTCTGATGTTTGGCCGCGATCCAAATGGTTTATTTGAACAGGCCCCCGCTGACATGGCCGGGACTGTGGGAAGTTCCTGGCCGTTGGTCCCGGATCCAGTTTCACAGGAGCGCTATAACCAAGCCCCTCCCCTTTGGTTGGTGGCCCCTTATGACAGGATGTATTTTTAGCTGCTCCTCAGCAAAGAGGTTTATTTACCTGCACCCCTTCCCCCACCCCCCCAACCCAATCCTTCCACAGCACTTGGTAATTGATACTTAGTGGGCCGCCTTCAACGCCCCAAGGAGGGAATGCTGATTGTTTAAAGCCCGTTTAATGGTTTACACCTTCTAAGGCAGGACTGGGGCAGGACCACACAGGCTCAGCTTGGGGTGTCTAATACAGACACCCAGTTAACCTGATCTACTGTCCAGCCATGTTGGGGGGCCTGAACTGATGGGGAGCAAGACTAGAGCACAATTAGACCCTGACCTCCTGTCACACAACATCAAAACAAAACAGAGACACGGGAGAATCTCACCCCCCCCCCTTTTATTTTTTTCTTGCAGGATATTTTTCACCGAAGCACCACTGGGGTCTCGTCTTACGGGACCGCTGCGAAATTATGTCTGGGATCGGAGAGTCTCTTTAGTTTACAGATGCTGGGATCTTGTGACAGCTGACACAAGTGGTTCGGATCACGAACTATGAGTCTAAATTACGTGCCTCTAAAATTCATATGACTGTAACACAGGTATTGTAAGCTGCCTTGGCTTACGATGTCATCTACAGCAATAATAATAAAACTAACAACCACAATAAGACGAAGAAGAGGATTGAAGTAGTATATCAATGTGCTTTTAAAATTGAATGTGCTAATAGTAATAATTTAACAGCAACATTTTAAATTATTTTGGTATATTTAAGAAGCATAGAATAGTATAGATGTAAATACATGTGTCTATTATTGTTCCATCATTTTGCAAAGTACAGATCTAATGACAACGTTTTTTATTGAGCTAATATTAATATTAACCAGAATAACATGTTTGGTATGTTTTAATAATAACTGTGGGTAACATGGGGTACACTGTATTCAGCGACACACACACACACACACACACACACATACATTCAGGTTTGGCACACAGGACCCCTTTAGGATCACTGCACCCTGTGTATGTTGGCCAGTACTCACCTCTGCTTTCAGGACGGCCCAAACCAATGGGGGGCTCTGTCCATCTTCATGGGCCTCTACCGGAACCTGGGGTGCCCCAGTCACATGGTGTCATAATCAACTGGTCATCATCACGCACCACACACACGTAGCAGTTAGACAGGTCTGTATGCTTCACACTGCTGACAGGCATTAAAAACTGTGGATAGAAATGCATGGTATCTAAGCTATTTCTGAATGCCATAGTAATAATAATAATAATAATAATAATAATAATAATATAGGACTTTATGCATAATGATGGCAGATCTTTGTCATTCTACTAAAAGCAGTAGAAATTTCTCCCTGTTTTAACCACCTGCCTCGTGACTGAGTTTTGCAGGTCCTGTTTGGGCTGTATTTGGATAAACTGGTGTATTTTGCCATGACATTATTTGTGGGCTGTATTCATATCACAATGTTTGTCTATTCCATGTCTTAAAATAGCACACAGTATATTGTATTCCATGACAGAATAAACAGGAATTATGTAAAATATGTCAAAAAGCCAATTTCACCGAAAAGGGGAAAAAAGAATCATTCTACCGAAAAATCTGATGGGAGCCTAAATGTTACAGGTACCACAACAAATGCATTGCCCAATTATGCTGGTAAGCCTGTCTTGCTACAAGGCAAAATGTATTTTTTTTTCAAAGGAGCAGTTACCACTACCCAAATAGAGGCAGTCACAAATATACATTTAAATTGATACAAATTTTTCATGGGGGACTGGCGAAGTTTACTCGGATACATTTCCAATAAGGAAGTGTCATTATTTTTTCAATTACTTCCATCTCTCGTAGGTGGAATGTGGGGCCGTAACTGCAGTGGTACCCCCCCCCCCCCCCCCCCACACGCACACACACACACACACACATACCCTTTGGCCAGAAGCTGGGAATCATTCAGACGCGAAGAAGGTGCTGAAAACGGGAGGGAGTTAAACTAATACATTATTCTACAGTGAACGAATAGCGCCAGCGACGATCTGCGGTGGGTTGGTGGGTGGGGGAACGGTCAGGACATCATTTCGGCTGATTGTTTATTTTCAGTATTCTCCAAGAGGGGGGTAAACACTGTCATTGTTGTTGTTAGCGTGGAAAGAGGGATGGAAATGTGCGAAGATGACAAGCACGGCAAAAGAGAAAGAAAATAGTGCACGTCAGAGCTAAACCTTTAATTGGCGAGCTGCTCGTGGGTGGTGAGAGCAGTAAAATTAATAGCGCCGTTCGCGGGGGCGGGGCCACGCTGATATTTACGCGCATGAGTGATTGAAATAATTTGCGCATTAGCTTTCGAAATAAATAATTTAAATATACCTCGCAACAATTAACGTATACACAGAGGCGAAAATAACCGCATGTAAGCAAGTGGTTTTGTAGTTAAATTACGGTTTTAATTATCACTTAATATGATTCAAATATCCGAATAAATTACGTCCTCCGAACCTAAAACCACGCAAGCCGATCAGCATAGAATGATTATGAAGACATTTATATCGTGCTTACATTACGTTCCTACCAAAGGTTAAGTCTGCCTTACAGTGTAGGAACGCTTCATGTATTTATTATGGATTCTTGTTTTAGCTAGGTTTCTATCTGACAAAAACGAAAAAAAAGACGAAACAATGTATAAGAGAGCGCATAGACGTTATAGCTGTGTAAAGATGTGGAGGTTCTCGACTGGTGTTTTTGATACAGATAAAAGGTTGTTGTCCCTTTAAGAGGACATTCAACACTAATTAACAAGAATTCCGAACGGTGTTAGTAGTCGGCAAAGGACAGTCGAAACAAAATGGGAGAGATTCACTTGTCGTTTCCACTTCCAGCAAGTGAAGTGACCCACGTTACTTTGACTGACAGCTGAACAAATGTTACCCTTGTTCTCCAGCTCACTGCAGAGAGCGTCATGAAAAGGGGCGTTCTGAGGGGGGCGGAGCGCGATGTCGGCCTGCCATTGGATAGTTTATGACAGGACGTAATGTCCCCACGTGGGTCACGAGTGACAAACTCCTCCTCACACATTCGATTGGCTAAAGAGAAAGTGACTGGCATGAAAATGGGCATGTTCTGTATTGTACTGTAAAATGATTGGTTTTCTTTAATCCTTGCTCCTCCTTGAAGTCTATTGCCTAGCCTCTGAACTGCGCAGGGACACAAGGAAATTGTAGTTATTAAAGGGATGGTGTTACTTTGAAAACCAGACTATGCTCTCTCTGTCGTGACTACATTACCCAGAAACCAACGTGGCCCTCGCTGTTTGTTATGAATATATAATATCATTTTAATGACTGGCTGCTTCTAAATTTGGTCAAAGAAGTCATACAACAGCCTTGTTCTTAGAGCTGGAACGGGAGTGCTCAGCGGACGCTACCTCTCAATTCCATGGGATCGAGCTTTGCTGTCTCAGAATATGCAAAATGGACACCAACAATGTAGCTATACCTTTCTAAAATAGAGTTCGACTGACAAGAATACTGGCTTATTATAAAGCAAATAATGAAGCACGCGGAATAATGAAAATTTATGCAGATATATTATAAATAGTGACAAAGAAACGGAAGAACATTCAGCAGGACATAAGGATTACTTTTTAAGACCGACAAAGAATTTTTAAGGGGGTTGGAATCCCACAAGATTTTTTTTTTACTACCCAGATCAATTGCAGCGTAGCAACACTGCCGCACGGTAGCTAATAGGGGCGCTCGCTAGGACACTGTCGACTGTGTGAATCGCTGCTGGAAAACTTTGGCTTCTTACAGAAATGTAATGCGCCGTCCGTGAGACATTTCAGCGGAAGAATGTCGCGCCGTCCTTCGCGAAGAGACACCGCCGTAGGATACAGCGTGCTGCCTCGGAAAGTGTAGGGCAGATCGCACTTAGCCAGCTAGCTAAAGCGAGAGAGCCCGGTGTCAGCGAGCTAAAGCCGTGAAATTTATGCGCACACGGCGCATGTGATCGCCCTGCTCCCCCCTCATCTCTCTTTATTTTTCGCGTATTGTTGTGGAAATAAAAAAGATATTTTGATGATTCGAGATCTGAGCAAGATGTACCCGCAGGCACGGCATCCGGTAAGTGCAGCGAAAACAAAGCGGGGTGTCCCTTCGCGTGCGGGCGGCCGGGGAGAGGAGCGACGAGGGGACAGCCCCGCGCGCGTCCGGCGTGCATCGGCGTCGGTCCTGTCACACTCACGGCGAAAAGCCATTAGCACAACCTCTCTCTCTCCCTATATGTGTGTGCTTTTTCATAGCTGCCCCGTTGTGTGTGTGTGTGAGATTGTGCGTGCGTGTGTGTTTCCACCCCCCCCAGTGATGATAGGATGCATAATTAAGTGTGAGTATCCGAATGACAAGGCGGGTCACAGCCTGCCCTATTGTGGCCGTGAAGGTTGGTCTCTCAGACGCGATTATGTTAAGGAGTTACTGATGCGATGACTCCCTTTGGTTTGTGGTTTGCGGACTAAAACGTTTTCGTGTCTGCTGTCTGAGAGCCGAGATGGTTAGGTCTACATTCAGCGGCGCGCGGCGCGCTGTAAGACTCCCTCGATGCAAACTGCTGTCTCCTTCATGCTTTTCCATAATATTTCTCACTTATTATCCATTTTAATCTGTTCCACTTTCATTACAGGCTCCTCACCAACCTGCCCAGCCTTTCAAATTTACCATATCGGAGTCCTGCGACCGTATTAAAGAGGAGTTCCAGTTTCTGCAGGCTCAGTACCACAGGTAAACTTCCAGATAAATGGCATTTCGCCGCACTCGCTGTAGTTTACACGAGATAACCCATTGATAAACCCCTTTCTCTTTTTTTGTATGGTGAAACAAACGGTGCTTTTCTGATTGCGGAGTAATGTTTACGCGTGTAAAGTTTTTCATAAAGCAATTAAAACGTGTGCTGGCTGGAAGATGATGGCACCGTGCGTCTTTTTATTAGGTACACTATGTTTACTGTTATATCCCTTTTTAGTTTGTACTTGTGCTACTTTTCATTAGTATGCGGGAAAATATTTGTATTACTCGCTCGGTATGTAACATGCATCAATTTTGAGTTTGTCTTTAAGCAAGTATAACAATAGTTAAAACAATAAGAAATCCCCTTTTTTTGTGAATTCTGTTTTACTTACGTTTTTGAATGCACTTATTGTGAATCGAATTATTGTGGAAATAAAAAAAAATATATAATAATCTTAAACGGCTTAAACGTGGGGCTGATTTTAAATGTAGCCTTTTACTTGTAAGCAGTATCACTAATAATGCAGTGGGTATTTGTTGTTACTTTCATACTCAGTTTTAGAAATTTGTGGCGGATGTGTTTGCTTGCGGAGATGCTGCTGTGAGGGTTTTTTATTGGGTATGGGGCTCCTCTCCGCTGTACCTGTAGAAAGGCAGTCCCTTGCTATCCTCCCGCACTTTGTTCCTGGGAATGAAACATACTCTATTTTAGAGTGCGGGATTTAAAATAATAATGTTCTGCGTCTTCGCTGTGCAGCTTGAAGCTGGAGTGTGAAAAACTGGCCAGCGAAAAGACGGAGATGCAGAGACACTACGTCATGGTGAGTTTTCGCCCGGAGATGGACGGCCCCTCGGCTTGGGGGGGGGGGGGGGGGGGGGGGGGTGTCATATCGTATGGGTATGCAGTGGGGATGCCTCTCCAGGAGCAGTGGAGGTCAGGCCTACAACATACTCACCTGTGGCCTGGTCCCACTGGCTCCTGCACTGCTGGCTTTAGCGACGGGCCTGCTAGTGGAGGAGGCCAGGGGTTTTTTCGAGGGGCTTGCAGTGACTGAGGAGGGTCTTTTTGGGGTGGAAGTGGGTCTAGATTTGGCAGGTGTGGTTGTGGGGGTCTTTACATAAAACAGGGAAGGAATCAACATAAACACCAAAAATTCAAAAGCAAATTACAAAAGAAAGACCATGAATGTGAAAATGAAGCCACACAAATTACAAATAAATCAATACTTAAAAGATAATAGTATTAGCTTTAAAATAAATTACAAAATGATGCCAAATGAACAAAGAAAACCTCATACTATAACTGCAAAACAAAACACATGAATATGCAAACATACGCAAACATAAAAAGGGAAACAATCTCAAAAAAAGTGTGTTTGTGTGCAGGGCAAAGGCTTAATAGCACGCAATTGGTGCAAGATAACACTAAAATGTCTTGGTCTGAGGCTGCATCGTACTTCATAACCCGCCAATTAGCTTTCAAAAAACTCAACGTGATTCAAGCTGAGGAAACTCCCACCTAAGCGGCTGCCTGTTTGATGACAACTTACCACTTTAAACAGTCAACATTCCTTAAAACACTATCATGACTGTTCACATCACCAGAATACCACTGCTGCAGTTAAAGTCGCAGTTCACCATGACTACCATTCCTAGGTCAGGCACCTACCTTCTTTTCGCCGGCGGCAGCATCAGCCTTGGTTTTAGCTGTAAAAATAAAACAAAACACACATACTAGTACTTTGGACTCTAGTTCCGGTGCCCCCATTTAAAGTAAACATTCAGGGTTTACATTGGTGTCTGTTACCAAGGCCTCTCTCAGGAAGACGACATCTTCTTATAAGAAATTCACAGATTCACAGATCAGACTCCAGTTCTGTAATTCTCTTTCACTGTATTGTATCCATTGGAGATCTTTTTAAAAAAACTGGAGTCTCTTTCCCAATACAACACAATTCTGGATTAAATAGCTGTACATTTTTATTGGACTGCAAGAAAGAATAAAGCAAATAAGCCCTAGTTTGTATTGTTTCTGCATTTACATTGATCACACAAATAAACAAAAACCTACACACAGAGGGCTTACTTTGAGGGAAGGAGGAGATTTAAATCCAAAAGACCTGAGCATTTAAAGAAGCTCACCAGCAACATCTAATATTTTGTTTGGAATCAGTTTATAACGTAGATCACTTTGAAGGAAACAGTGGAGGGTCACTGCAATGTTCACTGCAATGTTCGTCCTTCCCTTCAGTGCAGTAAGGCGTGGGAAGTAGAGACATGGCTATAGACTACCGGAAGAGTAACATTTAATCCATTTACCATATGAATAATTTATACACCGGGGATGTTGGGGGAGGCGGGGTTGGGGGGGCACACACCATAATCCAAAGACAGGGTTCTTAAAAAGAGTCTAATACAGACCCCTGTGTGCATTTGGCACATTTACTCTGCGTACTCCGAATAAGGAAAAGAATGTCACAGGTCGCTTCAAGTCAAATAATACTGTAGCTATCTACAATCACGTATATTAAAAAAAAACTAAGGTTGAGGCAATCATATACCACTATGAATATACTACTGATGAACAGACGGTGGCTTTAGTGTGATTCATTTCAGAAATGGGATTGATTTAATTTTTTTTTTTTGCTTGATGACTTCTGTAAAAAGGAAAGGTGGAACTTTTCCCTCAAATTAAGAACTCGACCACAGTCCCCATTGGCTGTGGGGGGTGGGGGCATAAAGAAATGGTGTGTTAGAAAGAGGTTGTGCAGCCAGGGTGTGGTTTTCAGCAGGAGGGACTGGGGACCCCCAGACATGCGGTGCAGCATGCAAACATCACTGCCAACACGGACAAACAAGTAAATCACACAGACAAAACACGGACACAGACAACACAGAAAGAGACAGACAAAAATACTCAAAAAAAAGAAAGGTAATGGTGACCGCAAGCAGCTTGTTTCCTCAAACGATGACGTTTATCTGCAGTGCACGCGCATGGGAAAGTACGGTCACGCGTAAGTCTGAAGGTTGCTTTGGGGGAGGGGAAAAAAAGAAAACAGGAGAGGGGGCTGGGAGAGAACTGGTGAACAGAGCTGAAAACAGACCTTTGGCTTGAGGGACTGGAACATTTGATTTTCTGTCTATGGAAGCATCTTTTTGGGGGGGTTTCTGAGATTTGGTGTTAGAAACAGGAGGGGCAGCAATCTTGGACAGAGGTTTCTGTTGGGTCTTCTCAGGGGGGAATATAGATCCCTGTTCCTGGTATGACAAGATATCGTCGCTGCCTGCAGACTCATCTGTGGCTTTCACAGCTGCTTTGATATCTTCATCCAATGTCTCCAGGTATTCATCTGCCTTTGAAGGAGCCACGTTTGCTAGTTCAGAAAAGCTCTCGGTGTCTCCAGGGTCTTTCTGGGCCTCGCTTGCCACAGGACTGTCAGGCTGTCGCTCAGGACTCAGTGATACTTGACTTGCTCCCTTTGGTACCACAATAGGGGAGGTGGGAGACCAAGGGTCGGCAAGGCATGGCGCCGGGCTTCTGCTTCCGGGCCGCGACTCATCAGGGCCGCTCAGTTCTCCACTGAGCCCATCCTGGCCGGTTGAGCATTGAGGTTCGGTGTAATCGAAAGATAATACGCGATTCTTGCCTTCAAGGAACGGAGAGAGGTTAGTAGCAGGGTGTCCATCTCTGTCATCCATGCAGCCCACTCCCAAGGATGAGAGATCTGCTACCACAACGCTGCGGATCAGCGACACCCCCGACTCACTTTGCACCTGGCCAGGGCTCTGGGAAATTCTATCCGAGTCTTCTGACTGCCTCCTATATGCATCCGAGGATAATTCCCTTGGAGAAAATGGCACAGACCCGTTCATTCCCACATGTTCCAGGTCCCCAGGGCTGGTAAGGGAGGCACGGGCTTGCTCCGAGTCACTCCCATCCTTGACGAAAGTGCAGCTGCCAATCGGCGCGGTTCCTGCGAGGTTCAGGCCCATTCCTGGGAACTCCTCTAATGTTTGGGAAGCAGAATAATAGTGACATCCATAGGATAACAGTGGGTTAAGCATCACCTCTGTCCCACTCCTCATTTTAAACGCGACAGGGGCAAAAGCAAGGAACCCATCACAAGCCCTTTGTGGAAGGCGTCAGTAAAATTTCAGCGCAAGAGAAATGTCTTTTATAAGATTGCAAAAAATCTGAGCTGAAGGCTCCATTTACAGGAAGCTTAGCCAGCCGGTTTGATGCGCTCCTTGTAAACCGTGCGTTTTGTAGAAACCAGCATAATTGCTTCCACAACAAAAATAAGGGTTTGCATTTATAAATGCAGCCTGCAGCTCAGAACAAAGTGCACAAAATAAAAATATAAATAAAGGCCGGAACAAAAGCACATTTAAACCTCTTATTATGCATAGGGGTTGCAGTCAATAACCCTCCATGACCACCCTTGGATTCTCTACAATGTCACTTTGATTTGCTATTAACCACAATGCCCAGTACAATGCCCTTTGTTAATTATGTGTCAAGCTGAAAAATCAAATTCGACTGGCTCAGATGTTTAACACATTCTCCGTCTTCTGCAAAATGGGTCAATATGTCCTCATAAGTGCAGTCTCATTGCTCTCAGTGTTTCTGCAGACTGAACCGTGACTTGCAAAACTGTGATGACTGACTGCACTCCAAACGTGCAGACCAAGCACATGTGGGTGCGCTAATCACGCCATACCTTGATCAGCCACTACGGCAGGGGCAGCGATGGCTGCATTTCCGGCTCCTTCCTCCCCTGTTTGAGGTGGGGGTAAGTGGGGGGAGAGACCATCAGCACTCTGGATTCAGAACCCGCCCCACCTATCTGCACAATGCAGGGCACGCAGCTTTGCAGACATGCACGTAAACAGCAGCATTTTCAGCTACAGCTTGAAGCCTGGTACCCCCAGTGACTGGCAGGAAGTGCTGTGGAAGAATTTGACCTCCTGGATCGTCATTACAGGGCTTCCCAAATGGTCAAAATACCCAGCGTAACAGAAAAGTTGCATAAACTCCTCCATGCCAGTGTCTCAGAGCCTTTAATTTCAAAGCACAGGAATGAATAGGAGGTGATATAACTGAAGGGGAAACCACAGTGTGTTTCGACAAACAGGAAAAGCTCTTTTGGTGAAGGGCCGTTCGCACGGGTAAGTGCAGAGGCTTAATAACAGTAATTACAGGAGTAATGAAAGGATCACCATGTCTCTTAAGTGTTCTCACTCAGGCGGAAACATTAACTATCCCAAGGTCTCTTAACAGAATGCAATTGATTTGTGGAAATGTGCAAATCCTGGCATGCAGGGCAGCTGCGGTAGATTTGCTGCAGAAGGCGCTGATGTCACACAAGCATCTGATCCTCTAAACATCATTAAAAAAAAAAAAAAAAAAAAAAAAAAAAAAAAAAAAAAAAAAAAAAAAAAAAAGCATAAAGCATAAAGCACACACACACACACACACACACACACACACACACACACACACACACCCACCCTTCAGGTGTCTCTATGGAGAATGCCATTAAGGAAGGTTTGGCACTGGCTGAATTTAGGGTTGTATTGTTGTATAGTTATAGGGTTATTATTATATATATCAGTGAGGCTTCACACAAGCAGAGTGAAAGCGATGCTATGATTTACCCGCTAGCCCAGTACTTCCTATGACACCCAGCACCACAGAGAATGTTCTACCCAACAGCCAAAAAATACTTATGCTCTAGCAAAGAGGACGCCCAAACTGGCAGAACAGCAAATTAACATACCCCCCCCAACACAACAATTATAATAAAAAAAAGCTCACAACTAATATGATTTGATTTTAAAAACAAGACATGAACTTTAAAATGCACTGGCTACATGAATAACAGTCATTGTGTCATTATCCTTAAATGTGTGTTTGTCTTTGCCACTGAGTAATCTACTTGTTCCAGGGTTTCAGTGGTTTGGTACAAAGTCATTCATGCACTGCAGAGCCTCAGTTTAACCTGAATGCCTTCCCACATACAGGCATGCAAAGCTTGCGGGGAAAAACCAATGTGATTATTCATGGCTAAATTACGGGGAGAGCGAGGCTCTCAAAGACGCCACTTTCCTCGTTCCTCTGAATCATCATTATCTGGGGCCTCAAGCTTCATTCTTACTATTCCAATATCTTTTATGCCAGTGCTGAAAGCGGGGGCACCAATCACAGCACGGACAAAGGAAATACAGAGGCTGAGAACCAGGAGGAAAAATTAAATACTGGCTAGGCATGACGATATGCATTAGGTATGTACATTTGTATTAAGTCATTTCACATTTTCTCACTGTATGTCAACACTTACAGAACAAACAGCACCTATGTGACAGGCAATCATATTTTCCTGGCCAATCAGCACTGAGCTGCCTTAAAAAAAAAAACTAAAATATGGTTGAATGAAACAGCAGCTGATTTCTTTTGTAAAATTTCCTGTGTTCTGCTTTTTATCATTTCATCCTTCTCTGAATAAATTGTGCTACAGGTTTTTCTTGGTTGCTTTGAGGCATTTTTCAAATGACAATTAACATTTGCAAAACAACGAGCGTAATTCCCATACCATAATGTCCCTTTTGCACAGTAGAACATTTTGTGTTACTTCACAGAAACTGCCAAATGTTTTAGTAAATAAACACATATGGTTTTGTACAACTGTCATCATTTGGCACAGTTTTGAGTTGAGTCCTGTTGGTCAAAATAGATCATGCAGTTTTCCACTGTAATAATTTTACACCCAAAACTATATATGCATCTGACCATGTTAGCCACGACATGCAAAATAGTTAAGCAAGCTTTCAAATTATTTTTAAATATATTCCATAAATTGCAATGACACAGGATTGTTGTGTTTTTGGTTCCCACAGTACATGATTTTGTTGTCGTTTTGTTCTTGTATTACCATTGTGCTCTTTTTTGTGTTATAGTGCTGTGTGACTTTTTCGTTTGCTATTGTACTGTGTCTTGAGATCTGAAAAAGTTACATGTGCATGTGAGTGCTTTCTCTTGCCAGGGAACTTTACATGCTGTAACGCAGAGCCTTGCAATGTTGAAACTGAGATAAAGAAGTATCAGTTTGCTAATTAAAAATGACCAGTTAGTGACAATCAGAAAGTAGGAACCGAGTATCATTCAGAATGGTGGAGCTCAGGAGCAGGACTTACACTGACAAGACTTACACTGACAGACTTACACTGACATTTTGACCTGAGCATTTTGACTCTCATGGTCAAAAGGATGCTGATGATACTTTTCATTTTGGTGGCACTGATTAATGGAATTATTTACTTTTGAGTTATTTTGGGTAAGTTACCAGCTTTTGCAGTTAAAAAACAGTGTTGCACTATATGCATGAACTGTTTTGAGAAAAAGTCATAGTCTTGAAATAGTCATACTTTTATAGTCTTGAGAACGTTAAGTATATTTCATGAAATATGCCAAAGCAATCAAGAAAAACGAATATATAATGGCATACGGGCCAGTGGGGGGGAGGAAAGGTCACTTGAAATAACTAAATATGACAGAAGGTCAACAACAAAAACCAAAGGGCCATGTTAACTTGTACACTTGAACTTCACTGCTCAATTAAGGCTGTCTTCTCCAAGAACGACTTTGATTTAAAAAAAGAAAAACAAAGCATACTGTAATCCCCAGAAAACTTTGTTTTCATATAACTGAAGTTGAACAACAAGAGTAAACAAAGATTAAATCTGTGTTTGGAGGATCAAAGCATTTAAGCTGCAAAATAAGAGTTTACACATTTACGACTGCAAATATAATGCAGTTACAGTTAGAGGTCGACTGATCGACTGCCAAAAAAAGGCAGATTTTTAAGCATATTATTGCAGTCATCTTCAGCCGATTAATCAAATCACATGGCAGATATAGTGATGGCTGCACTTGGCTACGTGTGATTGACTCCTTTGTAGTCAGTATTGTAGTGCGGTTTATCAGCACCTGCAGTAGTGAATCTGTGTGACAACCAAAGGTAAGGGTTCCAAACTCCTACCACTTACATCAGTTTCAATTGATGATTTTTTAACTTTTGTCAGAAATTGAATCCAGTAATGCCAGAGTCTTAAGTATTACTTTTAAAATGCTGCACGCCCCTTGTTTAAATCGTGATTAATATTTAGAGTCAAATTATTTTTGTATGTTATTAATAACTAAAATTAAGCAATGTGTTACTCATTTGTTATTTTTCTACTTTAAAAAGGTAAATAAAATTAAATTAAAAAAAAAAAAAAAAAAAAATCAGTCATTGCATCGTCCCAAAAAAAATTATAATCGGCATCAGCCACTTAAAAACCTGTATCGGTCGACCTCTAAACAAAACACTGCAATAAATTAAAAAAGAGCAGCGTAAGCAGAAAGAGGAAAGCTTTGAAGCACGCCAGCAGGTACTAAAGGCTGTTGCGTGATCAGGGCCGTACCCAGTTGCACCTCCTCACCAGAGGGGGCACTCTCGGGCTCAGCAAGCTGAGACACCACTTCTTCTACTGCCTCCTCTTCTGAGGGCTCCTGGGACTCTACTATGGAAGAAGGATGTTTGTAGTGTTAGAGAGAGGAGAATTTCAACAGATGTCCTGTAGAGACCTGTAGGCATAAATGGTTCATGAAACTAATCCAAAGTGGGTTCCACATGTGTACTGTATGGTCTACACCCCGAAAGAGGTTTTAAGGCCTCAAAAGTTAATTATTATGATGGATAAAATAAATGTATTTTAAGGAACTGTGAAATCATCCCACAGAAACACTTTATTTCACTTAGTTTTTGAGTACCATCTGGTGCGTAGACCCTTGGTCACCAAAGTTACACAACTGCTTATTGTTAACCGTCAAAATATATATTATTTTTTTAAAAAATGCTACAGAACAACCACATGGCTCTACACCACATCTAAACTGAATACCAGCGCACTGACCCAGTCCATAGTTCATTTTATTCCACAGAAGATTACATACAAAGCCTTCTATAAAAGATCATACAAGACCACCTAACTGGTCTCCTTATTACTTGTTAAGTTTTGCACAAAGATGGTGATTGTAAATTAGCACATCCAGCAGATAAATCTCTGCTTTTCATTGAACTTCTGTTATACGTGCCCTTCTTAAACTATGATGGCACACAGAAGTTAACACAACAAAACAACTCAACAAAACATCTGCATACACAAAAGGGGCCCAGGGAGGGCATGTCGAAAGCTACTGGACTCATCTTTGGCTAAATGCACAAGTAAATATTTGGAGCTTCACTCCTTTAGCAAGAATTATCAATTTAGGCTGTCAGCCTTATCTACGAACTATGGAACTCACTAGCTGAGACTGCAGAGTAGGGAACGGTAGATTTTGTGCTACAACTTTCTCACCAGGACACTTGCAACTTACACCTCTTGTAACGCACCAGTATGTGCAAAAGCTTGTGAACACAGCCAGCGTGTTGTCATAACATATAGTAGCACCCATATCCACCAGGAGATGAATGTGGACGACCAGAGAGCTAAGGCCATAACCACTATGAAATGCTCAAATCGGCACAGCAAAATGCCAAAGGAGGTACAGTTTACTCAAATATTAGTCTCGACTCAGAAACTGCCAGGGTATCATTAGTCCTGTGATGCAGAGTTCACAAAGCTTCATACATTATATGGAATATAAGTTCAACATTAAGTGCAATATGGTCAAAAGGTATTTCAGAGGACATCTGTAAAAGAGCTGTTGACGCTCACATTGAATTGGGTCACCAAAGACTCAGGCTTCTGTCAGTCCACAGTCAAGAAGAAAGAAGTGCGGAAGAAAGATGGGACTATTGCTACTCTCATTAGGAGTGGGCAGCCTACCAAGATCGCAGTGGCATGCAGCAGATTCCTCAAAAAAAAACACAACAAATGAGAGGATGACAGAAAAGGACCTGCGGGCATCTATTGGAATTGATAGCATCTTTGTTTATGAATGTACTGCTGAAAGACGCTGAACACTGAACAAAACAAGTGAGTGTGGGAGGTCACTACAGAGAAAACCATTGCTTTTATGGAGAAGAAGAAAAGAATATCACCACCAGAGCGATGTTTGTGGTGAAAGTTGAGCTTTTTGGTAAATACACAGCAACACATTTTCAGAAAATGCTACATTACCAACATCGTGTCGGGGTATAATCATGTCGGGGTATGATCATGTCGGGGTGTAATCATGTCGGGGTGTGATCATGTCGGGGTGTGATCATGTCGGGGTGTGATCATGTCGGGGTGTGATCATGTCGGGGTGTAATCATGTCGGGGTATAATCATGTCGGCACCAATCAATTCCAAGTTGCATCATAAAACTCTATAGCAGGATGACAGGCTGCCAGTCTGTGATTTAAATCTCAGAAGAAATTGTATTATATAACATGACAATGACCAAAAACACAAAGCAGCTGAAACAGAAGAAAGTCTGCATTTTACAATGGCCAAGTCAGAGTCCTGTCCTCAATCCCATTTAAACACTTTGGTGTGATCTCAAGCAGTAAAAGTAAGCCATCCCAAAAAATATACATGAACCGGAGCAGTTTTGTATAAACAGAATCCCTCCTAACTATCCATCCATCCATTTTCCAACCTGCTTTATCCTTATTGGGTCGCGGGGGGTCCGGAGCCTATCCCGGAAGCAACGGGCACGAGGCAGGGAACAACCCTGG
>JAODJU010000095.1:13908168-13935679 GCA_026776725.1 Gnathonemus echidnorhynchus | reverse complement strand
GACAGGGGGCCAGCCCATCGCAGGGCACACTCACACACCATTCACTCACACATGCACACCTACGGGCAATTTAGTAAGCCCTCCTAACTAGAGATGCAGATTTTATCAGCCAACTATCAGTATTGGCTGACAGCAATAAATCATCCATCAACCGATGTTTAAAAATAGGCTGATATTTACTGCCCGTTAGTCTGTTGAAATGGTGGCCCATGATGTTTGAGCATAATATGTAATGCACGCCCACTTACTGAACAGTTATAAATGTCTGCTGTGTGGAATTACTTTAATGTTTGTGAAAACATTAGAAATGCATTTAGCAAACACTGCTCTGTGAAAACTTCTTGACTATAAAAATTTCAATACAACAAATCTGATTGCTCACCTCAAGGTGAGACGTAGTCAACTGTATGAGGAGCTTGTGAAAAGCAAATCCATTCCAGTCAGGAAGGCTGCAGTACGGCTAAATAGGCTAATGCAAGTGTTTGATAGCAAAAGAAAATTCAGCACAGACAGCACAAAATCAAATGATATTACTCTGAGAGTTACGGAGTTCATCACAGTGAAAGATCAGGCTCTCTGTAGGACACTGGCTTTCAGCGATTAATAGAAGTACTGGTAGCAGTTTCTGCATCAACAGCACAACAATGCCATGGCACATTTTTTTCAATTTTGTTTTTAATTTAAGTATTACAAATAGTTATTTGAAATATGTAACAGTAATACTTTTCCAATAAATAACATTGTTTAAAGTTTTGTCAATGTGTGTAAATTTTAACACTGTCTTCATTATTACACCCTACATAAAGATCGGATTGTGTTTTAGGAGCCATTCTTTCAGTAATCCAAGTAAAAATTTACAGGGGTTTTCAGCACAACTGTATAAAGTATATTTTAAATATAATGGAAAAAAATATTTTAAATAAAAGCATTCTGCTTTCACGTATAAGGGCGGGAAGTTGAACAGCAGAAAAAGCTAAAAGAACACAGATCTATAAAAGGGAGACTAACCAAAAAACTGAAACAAGTCTGCATAAGGCCACAATCAGATGATTCGATCTGGTACGTTTTCTCTGAAAATAACACACTGTCACCTGATAAACCTGCAGCACAGAGACACCGGCATGACAAATGAGTTCATATTTAGCGTCGATGACGAGGCAGCACCGCTAATAACTTTCAGACGCCCCGCTTCAGCTATTCGTAGCTAGGGTTGTGCCAGAGGGACAGCTGGCACTCTTAAAGGTCTATGGTGGTCAAGCTGGATTGCAGGAGAAAACATCGGTTCAGTCAACAAGAAGAGCTGAATTCTAACCTCTTGGGGGCATTTGGAGGTGATGTACAAACATAAGGCTGCCCTAACCTGCCATGCTGGTGTTTTGAGGTCAGCACATGATTGTCTTTGTTTGAGAAGTCATAAAGAAAACCAAGCAGGAACCAAGCAGCACTTATGCCCCAAGTAATGCAGGTTGGTTACACCCTTTGCCCTTCTGCTGTCAAAATACGAGAGGGGAAAAAAAAAAAAAAACGTGAACTGTGTTCACAAAACTGTAGTTACTCAGTATTCACAAGGGTTTGATTTAACAACCATCCCCAATGGAAGCTGAGGGCTGAACTCACTAAACATGCTAAGTTAACACAGGCCTCTTCCTAACTACCGCTGTTTCTCGGACATTCAACGTATAACATCCCCTTGTCCTTAGAAACACGCATGTGCGTGAAAGGCTTAGCTGCCAGTAAGGCGCAACATGAAAGGCCAATTGTTAGCCGGGTGAGACAGCACTGTCTGGTAACACTGGATGTCAGCAGAGGGGTGGGAGAGAAGGGACTGACCCAGATGCCGGGATTATAGAAAGTGCAGCTGCAACGGCGAGCTGGAGGCCAGGCAGGCGTGTTTTATAAGATCAACAGTGAAAAGCAGGGGGACCGGACAGTCCTTGGATACTGTGTGAAGAGTCTTAGTCAGTTATGGCAGATACACGATAACATCACTAATACGATCACATGACCCGAGGCCCACATGTGTCTGATACATTAACACAAAACACACAACACAGGAAGTGAGAAATGGCCACAACATGAGACAATGTTGTTTTATTTCCCACTTATTAAAATGCAAAGATTAAGACAGGTCCGGCCGTTTAACTGGATTGTTGATATTTTATTCTACTTTACGCTGAGAGGAAACTAGATGCTAATAGATGAGGATAATGAGTTCATGGAAACGCTGGGAACAAAACACATCACCATGGGCAAATCACAGTCCTACGATCCGAATAACCACACCCACAGCCTGGTGCTCATCATTGTTCCATCATTAGTTTCACAGCACCTACGATGGTTAGCTTCAGTACTACGGAATTAATCAGTTGAGGATTTATACACCTTAGATGCGTGTGCAGTACATTTATTCCATGGATGCCAATCTACGGCGATCACTGACCTTTCACTGCAGACACCCCATTCTCTTTGACATCCTTGCCCCCCTGGTGAGCATCTTTAATGGTCATGTCAGCCATGGCAGCGGCCATGGTATCCCCAGAGTTGTAGTGCAGGGCTGCGTTGCTGGGGTCAGAGTTCATGAAGTCCTGCTGCTGATCCATCGTGAGACGAGTTCAGGCTGTAAGGTGCCAAGAAAATGTGTGCATGAAAATGCAGTGCGGAACTAAGGGAGTCAACAATGAACAATGATTTTGCAAACAATCATGGCATACATTCATGTACAGCTGCGTGCTTTACACTTTTCTTGATCAACTGCAAGAGCTCTGGTGAGACAAGCCAAAAGAAGCCAAGGTGAACATATTATATGTGATCCAAAGCCAACAGTCTTACCTAAAAATAGTAATAAAAAAAGAGCTTCTGGTTAATAAATGATCACTTCCGTTCTCTTTCATTGCATAACTGAAGTCAAGAAGGCATTTGTAATACTCATTCCAGGAAGTTCTTTTAAAACAAGCCTTTTCTGAACAAACCAGAGCAAAAACCTCGGTGGTTCCTGACCAACCATCACCCAGGTGCTGGTTTTAGCGGTTTGTAACGGCACAATCCAATTAATGATCGCGGGTTTCCTGAGGCCACCTGCCAAACAGAGCCGTTCCAGAAGAACTACTTCCTTCTACTGCAACAGCTGCGTCCTGTTTTTTTTCCCCCCCCCTTTTATTTTACTCCATAAAAAGTGACTTACGGAGTCAAGCTCGACGCAATTCACACTGCGTGCCGCTGTGTGTTTGTTTAAAGTACTCCGGAGCGTGCGCGCATTTTGGCGCCGAAACACTGCCCCCCCCCTTCCTGCATGGTGCTTCCTGTCGCTGTAATGGGTCGGGAGGGGGAGCTAACCACGCTTTTATTTTTTAAACAAGGCGCGTAACCGTTTCAGGTTTCCGCCAGTGACCTACTGCACGGCACTATCAGACACAGCAGTGTTTTTTGTCGGTTTCGTGTCTGTTTTGCCTTCAGAAAAATCCACAGAAACATCCAGCAAACAGCCTCACATGCGCACCAGGAGACCCCAAAGTCAAAGCTAGTTTTCCCCTTGCCCAAAGTCCATATTTAGACAACCAATAACTCAAAGACCACAAAATTTGGTAAAACTTCTGCTGCCAGTAAGGATTAAGGTAAATAATGCAAAGAGATTCCATAAAATAACATTCTCTTAAACCTGCTCGCACTCTATTGGTAAAGCTGTGCTGCGTGGATTCTGCCCGGCCGCCGTCAGGATGCAAGCGAGAAGGAAAGCGCCAGCCGGACCCTGCAGGTGACTGATGTCTGCGCTCATGTTCAGACGATCCCCTCAAAGGAAGCTCACCTTTTCAGAGAGGCAGCCCAGCCCTCCCGCGTGTTACCTGCTAATCATTAGCTGACATTTAAATACGCCTCACTTTAAAAGTCGCTGCACAACTAGAAAAGGCACAGGGGAGGTTTTGAAAGTCTTCACTTTAAACAAACTGAGCACCGTCTAGCCATCGAGGTGGAACGTCCGAGAGCCACACAAAGCCGATTATACCGCCGATTAAACCAAAGCTATTCATCTGAAGCCGTCACATCAGTGCCATTTCAGTCCAGATCTGTTTAGCAGGTTAGCAGAGGCCTGGGTCCCCTCTCACCTGCTTCCCCCGTAATCACAGGTGATACGGCCATGCAACCGTGCTGTCGGCGTTAAAGGGAAAACCCTTCATCAGCTCTCAGGTGAATTTCTGTTCTTAGAGCTGATTCATAAGGTGTTGGAACTGATTCATAAGGTGCCTGCATGAAATTTTGACAAAATGGTACGGTTTACTTTTTGGATAAATTCACATTCACAGGTATAAGAAGCGGATTCCTGTAGTTTACATTGACATTTACAGCATTTAGCAGACACTCTTTTCCAGAGCGACTTACAACCAGTGCTTTGTAGTCCATGACTGTTCTTCGATCTATAAGCTAGACCTAAAATCAGCTGTCATCAAGATCAAGTTAGCCCTAAGTACATATTATATTAAAAACAAAGCCTTGTTAGGAAAAGGCAGTGCACAGGAGAAAGAACTGTTAGTGGAATAACTTTTTTTTTTTTTTTAAATAGAGAGAGTGGACAGGAAGGGGGGGTATTACTCTCCTAGGGGGTATTACTCTCCTAGGGGGTATTACTCACCTAGGGGGTATTACTCTCCTAGGGGGTATTACTCACCTAGGGGGTATTACTCACCTAGGGGGTATTACTCACCTAGGTTCTCCTACCCCTGTAGTTGCCAGCATTCCTCCACCTTTATTATAAGATAATGTGAAATTGCACCAAAGCAAAACTGGAAAATTGCTCTGTGCTCCCCGAAATATCCTCTCTCATTCCAGGTCTGATTTACTGCAAACTGTCTAAAAGTAAGAGTGAGAAAGGAAACTAGAGAGGATCGTCAACATTTAGAGTTTGTCCGTCCTGAGAGCCTGGCCATTACTGGCCACTAAACCACAGAGCTACAACCAATCAGAGCAAGACTGAGCAGAAACCTCCACATGAATATGCATTAACATGAATTTGGTTGGAGCCTCATGAGAAATCAATCCATGCCTATTTCCCATTCCTGAAAAGAGAAGGAAAAAAGGGCCCATCTTATGGCAGCCTGATGCACATGCTCACACGCTCAGGCTCACGCCCCCATAGCAACCGTGAGCTGAGCGCTGCGATGCTGCAGACCGCAGGAACAGCGAGGCCGGGCTGACCCTACCAACCCCACCCTGATCT
The DNA here is from genome assembly GCA_026776725.1 of Gnathonemus echidnorhynchus. Taxonomy (NCBI): domain Eukaryota; kingdom Metazoa; phylum Chordata; class Actinopteri; order Osteoglossiformes; family Mormyridae; genus Gnathonemus; species Gnathonemus echidnorhynchus. The sequence continues at coordinate 13,930,470 of JAODJU010000095.1, read as the reverse complement.
TCCCTGCCAGCTCTGGGGGCTGAGCAAAAATGCAGGATCTTTGCACTCAGTGGATTCACGGAAACACTGCCCAAGCCCCACCGGACACAAAGAACACAACACAGTGTCAAAAAAAAAATCTAATAAAAAAGCAGGCAGGCAGTTACTGTTTTCAGCAGCATACTTGACAGCAGTTGTCTTCTACTACCCTTATTTTGAGAAGGTACCTGTAATAAATTCTTTGTGCTGAAAGGCTTATGAATTTTAAAAAATGGCACAACACTAGGTGGACAAACAGCCATCACACTGTCAGGTTGGCTGTTCCTGCTCCCATGTTCCCAACTCACCAACGATTTCCCCATATAACCCTAGGGAGAACGGCTTTGTTTGTGCGGCTGGGACAATTTTAGCCGCACGAGAAGAGCAGAGGCGACTGCAGCCTGTCCAGGTCTTCAGAACAGCTTTGATGGCTGATGTTATTAAAACCCATTTATACAAACCCAGCCATAACAATCTAAGCCAAAAGATGCAAAATGATCTTGCCAGACGTCCTGTGTGCTTTGCATTACATTGCAGCCTTTAAATTTTAACCCCCACGGTTATTTCCAAACAAAACCAGGCTTTGAGCCTTTTTAGAAAAGCAAAACCATCCCAGGCGTCGCTTGTACAGCAGCAGCTGAAACAGACCAAAGCTAACAAGCAGAGCCAGTGGGGACAGCAGCACTGCAAGCAGCACTGCACCATCACAGTTGCCAGGGAGAGGCTGAGAGAGAGAGCAAGCGAGGGGGAGCGATCAGGAACAAAGAAGAGCAAACCAACAGATGGATCAATGGGCTCTCCCATCGAAACCCCTTCTTCGCTAACAGCAAGTAGCACAAACACACTGCTAAGGAGGGCAGAAATATCACACTTCGACCTCTTCATAGGCATTCATTCATTTCAAAGAGCTTAAACGGCACCGAGGGACGGCAGCACAATGCAGATCGCGTGCGATGCTAACACTACCGCTCACCAATCATTAGCGGCGGCTATGCCCACTAATCGTTAACGGGACAGGACCTGGAACACGGTTATGAGGTCACCCGCCAAGCAGGGGGGAGGTAGATGCAGAGTCCGACCTCTACGGCAGGAAGGGTTTGCAAGGGGCCACGTGAAAAGGGCAGCGCATGAAATTCCTCGCCCTTGGTGCGCGTGGGGAGAATGAGCTCTTGGCAAACAAACTGCTGCCTTCGAGAGAAAATCCACAGAATGGTGGGGGGGGTGGGAGTGAGGAGGAGAACATGGAGAATGAGGAACATGGTAAAGAAATGTATGTAACACAGTAACGTGGAAGCACAGACAGAGGCATCATCTGCCTCCATGTCAGCACACGGTCCAGCAGCCAACCACAGTAAAGTCACATCCATGTGATGTGAGCACACGGTCCAGCATCCCGTCCAATTAAAAAAATAATCTGATGTAAAATTTCATTTTAAAATTCTCCCTGCTCTGCTTACCAAAAACATGTTATATCCAGCTACTCTGCAACACACATCATGCTTGCAATCCACATATCGCATCTGATGCCATTTTTCCCCTCGCCAGAAACCAGGCAAACAGGCAGACTTTCAGAACAGCTTCGTGTGATCGGCGGAATTCAGCGAAGCTGTTTTAGTGACAATTCACGATGCAGGAATGAGTGCAGCTTGTGTTTAGTTCAGGCACCGAAGGCCACCCACATGGTTCAACACCAATACAATTTCTTATTTCGCAAAAAAATAAAAACAAATAATATGAAAACACAGCTGTTCTGTTCATCTGTGCCTAATTGGCTACTGCTCTGGAGCCATGGAAACGGGTGGGGTTCTGACTCATGGTTTATTTTGATTGGGTCAGGGAGGCCCTACACAGGAGCAGGCCAGGGCCGGTTGTGGTCCATAGCACTGTGGAACTACAAGGAGCCCGAAACAGCTGCCAGCCAGTGCATGTGTGATGTAACTCCCGCCCCCATCTGCACTGCATGAGACAGCAGGGCTCGACGTGGGGAGAAGGCCCCTCCTGTTAGATCAGCGCCCCTTTACCTCCCCGGGGCTCAGGTTACAGGACCTATTTCACTACGAGAAAAAGCCCAACTTAACTAGAATAATCACAGTTTAACACTGAACTCTAACCATGGATGCTTGGATTCTCATTACCCTGCATAAACTCGGCACTCATGAAAACTGGCCATTAGGAGGACTAAAAAAAAAAATAATACAAATAAATAATAATAATAAAAAAAACAACCAGCACTTCAGAGTGGGTAGCAATATACTGATAGGGCTAGCATACATGGATGCAGTAACACAGGAGCAGTCAGTGAAGGCCATCAAGTGGAACACCGAATGGAGAGTGTAGGCCAGCAGAAGACCTAGTCAGCTGGCTTCTCCACATGATACAGGCTCAGCTCTGTTCAGCTGCATTTCAGCCCCTCTTATCAATATATGTAAATTCTCTATGCAATGATCTATATATGCCCAACGGAAACAGCCGAGGGTGCATCTACCTACAAAAAGCTTTCCATGAGTCTTTACAGTGAGCCCTCTTTAATAAACAGAGGCATCTAAGCATCTTAACATGACTCAACAATACATAATTTATACACTATTGATATAGGTGATAGAACATCCATGAAGAGTTCCCATTGCTCTGACAGAATGTTTTATTAATGTTTAAGGTACTCATAAAACCACTAATTCATATGTCAAAATCAATTCTGAACTTCAATATCATGTGTAAGCACTGAGTTTCCTGACAGTCTGTCTCCCATTAAAGATAAGGGATTAAGAAAGAGCTGTAAGAATTACCCCAAAATGGGACACTTTAAAACAGCTTCCACCTAAGGCCCCTTTCAGAGTACCCATCCAGCCTGTACAACCCCCAGGATGTCAACACACTGTTAAATCAGTGAACAAGAACAGATTAGAGGCAGGAGTAAAAACATTCATGCTGAGACAAAGGTCACCAAAAATGCAATGATATGCAGAGTTCAGTGACGTTTAGTAACGTGTCTAAAATATTTCACTTCAGCCACGAAAAAATATTCAGCACATAGGCGTCCTCCTAAGCGAAACCACAATTACACTGCAGAGACTCAGTATGAATCGATTCCAACTTCAGCTGACTATGATGCAACCTCTATGCCTTTCAATAAGGCTCGTGGTTCTTTTGCTAACACAATAGAATACAGAACTGGTATTAGGGAATCCACAATTAAAGTTAAACGGCACTGCAATGGTACAGAGGCCTACAGGACAATGTGTAAGCTAAGCTGTTCACCACAAAAATGGTCTTCAAATTTGACTTGCACTGATGCTCCAACCTGGTTTACCCAGTCTAACTACACCATGACTCAACACACTGCTTCATTCTACGGACAGCCCACACTCTGAATGGGTGAATCAGTGACGACTGCCTCCTTAAACACCGGTTTGCGGCAAGGCAGGTGTGCAACACTCAGAGACGCTGACAGCCCCTGGAACACTCTGTCAAAGGTACTGCATAGAAGCAAATGCACCAAATGCTATCACACCGTAGCAAAAAGTGTATTCTGTGGGGTAATCTCTTAAGATCCAGTGGAGACGGACCGAAAATTCATCTCTCATGTGCTCTTCAGACTAGGAACAAGTTTGATGTGGAAATAGTCCCCCATCTCCATTATTTTGCCAAAAGGGGGGTCCCGCCTAAAGCTTCCGAGATCCCGCTGAGCGGAAAACTCTTCCAGCCGGCTGAAACTTTGCTTCTTTCAGAGACAGCCATGCATTGGACATTAATGTGTGCAGCAGAGTGAATCAGAATTTGAAGCTCTCTGCTTCCCTCAACAACAAACATAAGCAAAGGGAACTGTAAATAAACATCAGATTGCAAGCAGCAGTACAGGAACTTACAGTTGTGATTCAGAAACCATGCATCACTGAACCACCCACTGTCCCCCAAATCCATGTAAAACCTAAGTATGTGAACCATCATGTGTTTACAACCACAAAGTTTTAACTACATTTTAGTTCCTAAGGGCAATATAAGATTCTTCTGGTGCTTTACTGCATTTACAGTGAGCCTGGACGTCTGCTGCTGGACGGACATTACAACAGATGTGCAGCACTGGCCCTTGAAGCAGCTGCTTGTATGCTCTCACCAGACTCATGTCAGGCCCTGGTGAGTAACACTCCCATACACAAAGGTCCACTCTCAGGAGCCAGTTATGCAGCATTACATCCATCTGCTTTACAGCCATATTTTAAAGCCATTTGCACAGCTGTGTGTCTCCCTGGATCCCCACTCAAGGGGACTACAGCAGGAACAGCAGGGACACAACAGCAAGCACCACCTTTGACTTTTCTGGTACCCATTTCTATGATGTTAAATGAAGTAGCGATTCACAGTAATTACAAAAATCCACAAAGTATGACATTTGTGACATTTATTAGCCAATAAGGATATAAAGCATGTTTGGGGAAGTCCTCTAATTGACAAGTTTAATTGAGTTGCATAATTCAAATTCATCCTGATTAAATTACACAGGCATTTGGATGTCAACTGCGGTGGTCCTTAAGGAAGGGGGACTGTGGAGAAGGTCCTTGTTCATCATCATCCTCATCATCATTACTGCTATTATTACATACTACTACTACTACTACTACTACTAATAATAATAATAATAATAATCAATTTGGAAAACTCTTAAGGCAAACCAAAAGCTTTCAAAATTACAAGACAAAAACTGCTTATAAATGATTATTGATCTGAAATCTGATAATTAATATAAAATGCTATTTAAATGGACAATTTCTTGGATCTGACACATAATCCCTATCCGGAAAAGTCTATCTTAAATATGAAGTACACTGACTGTTTTCACCCTACTAACGAGCTACCATCGGTATATGTATTCTTTCTTGTCCTTCTGAGAAAAAAAGGCAAGTCTAGCCGGTTCTCAGGTAGATCGCCCGAACGAACGCCCTAATCTGAAAATAAATATTTAAATATGATGATAGACTGACTAAAAAAGCATGCTGAAATGTAACGCTATTGTGCTCTTTAAAAATCATACATACGATCTTCGTTTGAGCAAGCAATCCGCATGCCATGTCGCTCCCCTTTGTCTGGCTACTTCTACATGAACGCCCCTCCGTGCACAGTGGGGACCAAATTACAAAGTCGCCGAAAACTGTAAATTCGCAAATGCTTCACATCGATTCCACGAAATATTCGGGTTTACCGTACTGAAATGTCGAAAATGAATGCCCAGATCCGTCGCGTGCCAGGAGGAAGATGTGTGCGGAGGAGAAGGGAGGGGTTTCTGGAGAGGACCTACAGACCTACAGCATACAGTATATGGTTTATATTCTACATCTTCCTGCTGATTTTAAAGAGAAAACTAAGCATTCAGATATTCTGTGTCTTTTAATTAACTGCAAAACACCCCTTTTCTATATCGGCATGCACATGCAGGGAACTACATGCATAATCTGTAACATGTCTTTCCTGCATGCCACAGGGAGGGAAAAGAGGTGTGTCCGTAGCCATGGAAAGGGGAGACAAATTATTCCAGAAGATTCATGCTGACCCACCCAGATATAGCAGCATTTGTATGACACTATTACAAACGAATCGACCGGGGGGGAAAAAAAACATGCGGCATTTTGCTAAATTTCTATACGCAGAAAAAATGCCCATTTTAATGTGTATCGATTGCACACTACGAGGATGATCAAGTGTGGAAGCAAAATTTAAAAACGGATATTAAAGGATGCACAAAGACTAGCCCTGCCTGCGTGCGAGCGTGCACACACACGGATTAGCAGCGACAGGCACGCTTTCTAGTACATGTAATCATGCTGTGGCCTTTGTTTAAGACGATTGGCACAAATGATTTTTCAGTAATTAGCAACCGGTATGTACCGGTCTCGCCGCGATGACAATGCAGTTACCGCACATAGTGGCACCAGTCCTAAGCAAATTAATAAAAATACAGTACGGAGGGAGGAAAGGAGACGGGCTCCGAATGTCTCATATGCCGCAGATCAAACGATGCTGAATGAAAAAGCGGTACCGCGCTACTAAAACAAGGCCAGGTGCAGTTAAGAGCAACCGGAGCCCATTCCGCATCAGCACCATTCATAGCGGAAAGCGAAAGCCGGCTGCTTTTCCTCCCTTCGTGTTTTAGACACCGAGGTCGAACGAAATCAGCTCCGCATTGGAAAACGACCCAGACGACTGGCCATCTTGGACGCGTTTCCTGCGAGCTAACGGAGCTTATTCAAAAGACGTCTTTCATTTGATTCAAGGAGGCAGAAGAGCACAGAAAGGTCCAGAATATAACGGGAAGTGCGTTTTAAAAACAGCACACGTTAGAGTTTCGTCCACGTTTCGCTACAAGTCTGCAGTTTGTTCAAGCTGCTAATGCACTAACGATAAAGATCTGAAGACACATCTTATGTGAAAAGCACGAAAAATATATATTTAATATTGTCTGCCATAATATCTTTACAAAAATCACAATTTTTCGGAAAGAATTCATCGGCCGGTTGCAAATTTACACGTTCGACGTGAAAAAAACGAAGTAGCCTACTTGCGACCCAGGGCGTTACATGCAATATATTTAGTAAAATCGCCTCAGGGAGCCAGCTAACCTACTAGATGGCTAGCTGGACTTAAATGAACATTTTTAAAAAGGAAAAAACACAGAAGCTTAAGATGGATTCAAAATATCGGAATTTATTTTTACAAAGCTCAGTCTGCCATGCAACGGTATAAGCGCCTACAAAAGGGCGAGTCGATGCGTACTTCTGCTCGCTGCTAAAGCAAGGTTTCATTCCTCCGCTGGTTTACTTATCTGTCATGAAGAAAAGCCTTGCAGGCCCAGACCTCTCCCACCCAATGGAAAAAATATCACCCTGACATGACAAGCACGAATTGCCGGCTTTAAATCCCGGCAGCATTATCGAAGCTACAGACCTGACACGCATCTCTACCGGATCCCCCCGAGTTTTAGAAAGCGCTCCCGTGCATCAAATCACAATTTGGGTTTTGCAAAAGGCTCGGAAATTAGCCTTACCTACCTGTGTGGCAGACAGTGTTATTGTCTCTCCAGCTGCAGTCACTCACTGAGCAACCGGCCGAGTGCTGCAGTTCGTTTGGAAGCCATAAGAGGATGGGGGCGCTGTAGGGCAGGGGCAGATCAGCGCAAAGGAGCCTTACATGTGTCGCTTAAACGGGAGGAAAGTTCTCCCAGAGATAACGCCGGACTTTTGCATAAATGATGATTTTTAAAAAATCGAAGCCAATTTTATTTCGGGATGCATTAAGGCGACATTTGAAGATGCCACAAAAATACAAAAATGTAAACAGAACCAAGACATATAAGGTCCTAAAATATGTAGGTCTCTAATATGGTTTGTTCCAGTTTTTTTTTTGCTCTCCGCATCATAACGATCGGTAAATTATTATTAAACTGAGTTAAATATAAGCGAAATTAACTCCATTTAATCAGCCCATGGGAACACAATAACTAGGCCATATTTTTTTCATTGTTAGTTTCCAGTTTGTTTCAGTCATATATTAAAATTAAAATTTAAATATGCCTTTTTTGGAAACGGAGAATTTAATGTAGGTTTCATTATATATATATATATATATATATATATATATATATATATAGAGAGAGAGAGAGAGAGAGAGGTAACCTTCCGTTATTGAAGGTTGAAACAAAGGGGGAAACCTACACTGACCACACCTGTTATTGATCTGACCAGTCCTTCTCCACTGCTTACAGCAGAGGGCGCCAGCGATTCACGTACGTCTTGGACGTCTATTCATTTGGTAATCATTTCATTGGCTGATTGGTTTTTCAAAGATCTATTTCCCCCTCCATCTTCAGTCTCCTCCTAGTTGACTGTCCTCTCCTATAGTTGGAAGCCATGTAATTCTGAATCCACTTTGTCCTACTTACTAAGACTGTGTGAAAGCCGCCCAAGAAGCATCAACTATGAAGGTGACAAGATGTGGATTTTTCGGCGAACGACATTAAACATGTTGAAAATTCGTACAGTTAATGGCCTTATAACAGTACAAGAAAAAAGGTTGCTGTTAAAATAAGTAAGGTCAAAGCAATAAATGTCTACTTTCATCCTCATTTTCAAAGCCTCGTGTAAATGGTACGTGAACTTTCAAAGTTCTGCATTTTTCCCCGTCGTTCGGATTTCTTGTGACCGCTCCGTGAATGTCCTTTACAGGTGCCAGAGAGAGTTCAACGTTTCATTGTCACAGATACCCCGATAGGGGGCGCATGTGTTCATTCTAATAATCAGAGAGGTTTCTAGAATGTGCAGACACTCGTGTGTCCGCTAGAGGGAGCCGCACAAATGCTGACGTTTGAAAATGGCAAAGCTTAATTTGTGAAATCTCATATAAAATGTGTTAATTTTTTTTTAAAAAAATACTACTAGCGGTTTCATTGAAAACTGCGCAGAAACAACTTTGTGGTTGTGTCTTAATTAAAATGTTTTATTTTTCATGAACGCTTTCGTTTCACTGCGGTTGACATGCCAGATGACAATTGATATATCACGTTTTAAAGTGACCTGTAAGTGATCTCGACGTCATTTTATATACCGGTATTACGTAATGTACCTGAAAGTTACGTTAGTGAAGAAATTACTTAGTTTCTATTCAGCAATGTTGAATTGGTGTCTAAGCGTATTAAGTTCTTCCATTTAAGTTACATTATTTATACGTTGAATTCGATTTTAAGAGATGGTTCTTAGTAGAACTGTTTCTGATTCCGGCGTAAAAATCAATAAGGAAAGCAGATTTATTACGATCAGCTGTATGAAAATGCGTAGGAGAGCGAATGGGTCACATCCGGGGACTCGACGTGGCGGCGATAAACTGACAGATACTGTGCCTCGCGCCTGCCATTAAGGGCGCGGAACGACAGAAAGAAATGCAATAGGATACATAATCACTTTACCATGTGTTCATAGTACAATAACAGCTAGCGACATGTTTCCGAGATTACAATGCAACGTAAATATGTTTCTCGTGGAACATTATTGCAAATTTAACGCTATCATAATTATTTCGTCAGTATCGTATATTTTATATTAAGACATAAAATGTAAAGGGAGGCATCCCTGAATACTTGTGTACAAAAAAGTGGTACATCGCCTACTTTGTTCATCCGCAGTATCTTTGTCCTGTACATGTTCGCGCTCGGCAGTAAGTGGTTCGATTCTAGCCCAGCCCAGCTTGTTAAACGACAAATTGGCTTTAAATTCGGTGTATTAAGTCCGCATTGTGAGTGCGTGCATGTTAAAATCATATGAAGGCGGTACAATTTCCTTCCATTGACATGTAATTTAAGAAACTTGGATGCATTTAACTTCTTTCTATCGCAGTTTCCCTTCTTCTTCCGCCCCAGTTATTCAGCGATGCTGGCCGTTTATTACCTTTCGATCATAGTTACCCAGGTGCCGAGATGTTCAGCGTCGATGTTGGGAATAGGAAGACAAACGGAAACGCTACATTCTCCAGTAGTCTAGGTAAGACGCTGGGGTTCAGTGCGTTTGTCATCTCTCCAATAAATATAACAATAAAGTCGATGTATTAATGTATTGGAAATTTTAAATAAATTTTCAAATAATGTTTTAAATTTGCATATTGTATTTTTGGTGAAAGCTTGAAATAAAAGATTTTGAAAACACATTCTGTTACTTGAAGGTAGAATCTCACTCTATACAAGTCTATAGCTCATTCCCAAATGAGGTATATTTTTCATGTTGGCTAAAATATTGTTTATGGCATTTTTTTGGAGACTTTCATCTTTGCATACTTTTTTGTGAGTACAAAGTAAGATGAGATTATTCTGATTTGTAAAAATTGAGGGATTTCTTACTAACTACCAGCTGGAGGCATGTGGCTGACAGTGGGCCACAGATTTATTTCAGTGCAGAGATGTGTAGTTTTAAGGGAAGGACACATTTACTCTCGGGCTACCGCAGGGCAGTTATGGTGCTGACCAAAGCTAATTGGTTTCCATGCTCAGAATCATCTCCTTCATTTGCAAAGAACTGCATACACGTACAGCAGCGATGTGCTTATTTTGGCTCCCTTTATTAATCACAAGTATCATCAGTCCTCATCTGTAACAGGCCAAGGCTATTGTGCCGCTGTTGGAGGGCATACACTTCAAGGTGACTCTACACTTGTGTGATATTCTACTTTATGCACCAATTGGGGTCCGCTTAAAGCAACGTGTTCATTTTCTTTTGAAATTGTACTTCTAAAGGTAGCATAATAAATTGATGCTATATACAGCTCTGGAAAAAATGAGACATCACAGCAATGTTTTGTTTCACTCATTTCTCATTTTATGGGTGTGTGTCTGTGAATATTATTTTATTTATTTATTTATTTTGCAAACTGCAGCCTGATTCTTCCCTGTTTCTCATTAATGAAGGGCTTCTTCCTTGCTTTATGGGACTTAAGTCCTCCTTCTAGGAGCCTGATACAAGCTGTCCTAACAGTGCACTTCACACCTGCACTTAATGTTTCCCATTCCTACTGAAGGTCAATTGACGTCATCCTTCGATTAATGACAAACTGTCAGATAAGTTAACGGTCATCTCTGGCATTAGACTGTCACTTCCGCCTTTTACCTGGCTGGTTTCTGGTCATTCCCAGGGTCTCCTGCTTCACCTTATTCTTATTCTTAGAGATTTTGAACTTGGAAGCAACCTGCTGCTCAGCATAGCCTCTGCCAGCAGAACCAGGATTAAAATGATTTAAAAATACAGATTTGTGTAAAACTATGGAGTGGTCTCAATTTAGCTGTATATTACTGGATTCCATTTTCGGGTTCAAATTTTTATATGGCATAAGAAAGCAATTAGGGTATTCATAGGTGAAATTAAAAAAGGAATTTCAGTGTAATGTTAAATTAGTAAACAAGTTCTTTATGTATTCAACAGTATGTGAATCCATGTGGGACTTTTTAGAATTGTTATTATAATCATTGAAATTACTTTCATTCAGGCAAAAAAAAACAATTGTGCATAGCTGACCAAAGCGACAGAGAAGTGGATGGCTACTGGATGGATACAGCATGATCAAGCCTGTCATGGCACACGATGGCAGTACTACATGTCTTATGGTCCTTCATTTCTAGCTGAACATCTTCATGTCTGGGTGATTCAAACTGCCTCATGGCTAGATGTTCAGTGCCAAAGAAGATCCTACACAGGAAAACAAAGATTTCACTGTTGTTTCGCTGTTTCTTTTAAAGATATCAAGAAATTCTACAGATTTTTTTGAAAGAATATCTACAATTTAAACTTGCTTCCATATTCAACCAGACATGATGTGCTTGACAAAAGCTGAAAAAAAGAGTTATTAAAAGATTTCAGATTATGTTTTGCGTTTTTACTTGCCAGGCATTGAAGGATGTGGCTACCTTCATAGTTGATGCAGTCATTGCTGTCTTCCTGTCCTGCAAGCAGCTGTTCCACATCTCCTTCAGACATCTTCTCTCCTGTCAAGAAAATCCCTCAGATTCGAACAGCAAATTGAATCCTGTTGTATGGGAATATAGTTTATTTGTCAATGGGGATCATTATTCAGGTTCACAGGAAGGGTAAGGAATTAGATTGATACCATTCCCATGGTTGGGAGAAGTTAATTGCTGCTCTCCACCGTGCCACCTCAGATATTAAAGGACTTAAAAACGAAAATAAATATGCATTTGTTCTGTAAATATCCCAGCAAAAAAAGCATAGTCTGTTGTATGTATTCCTATAGTTGTTATGTATATTTTATACAAAAGCTGTAATGCTGTTATGTAATGCAGTATCCATCATGCCCGTATTCCTGCCCCCATGTTCTCTCCCGTTGCTTGTTTTGTCCTACCTCTCATTTCAGCCCTGGTGCAGATCCCTCCAGCTGCCTCTCGTCTGCTCCCTCGTCAGTCCTGTATAAGAGTGCCTCCCAGTCCTGTCACTGAAGTCTAGTCTGCATGTGTACCTCAGTCCTTTCCCAATCTTGGTTCCCTGCTTATTGACCCCCTCAAAGTCTGTTTAGTTTGCAAGCCCCTGTTTAAGCTCCTTTGTTTCCCCCCATTGCTTGCTTTCACCTCCCTGATTTTGTGACGTGACAGTATTCAGCACACAACAATGATCTGCAGGTGTATGTGTAATTGTGGCCAAAGTGAATGAGACAGCATTCATGGATTTTCAATACTGCCCTGCTGCATTTATGATCTCGAATAACACAGTCAGTCCCATAGGTAATGCCTTTGTCTATGAAAAATGGAAGATTGGATACCCAATAGTTATACTGACTCTTGTAGGAATCATCATACCGAAGATATTATCTTTGTTTACTCATATACCAGATACCATAATATTTCTAACTATTGTGAGTGTTGTGTCTTTTGAGATTTTTGGACTTGAGTCTTGAGTCTATAAGCCTATAGGTGACATTGGCTATGGGTCCTTAATGCTACATCATTCGTAAGTTTTACGTTAAAAGACAGAACTTACGAACGACATAGCATTAAGAAGACTTCAGGAAACACACCCCAGTTCTTTAACCACCATACAGAATATAGCTGAATGAACACACACCCTCAGGCTTGGGTTTCCCCAGGACTTTCATGACCTCTGCATTGGTTGGATTCTGGCCCAGGGGCTGCACATCGTCCCCACACTGGCCATAGGTGATTTCCATCTCACCGGTGGGAATCCTGTCAAACAGCATGAAGGCCTCCTTGAACTCTGTTTGGAGAGGATTTATAGCATCAGTGAGAGAAACAGCAAATGTGAGTCTTTTGACAATTCCATGAGAAGAATGCACTTGGACCCTCTGTGATGCATTTATGACTTTCCAGTCATTGTGGAAACTAACAAACTTTACCTCAGTGCTGTATCAATGGAATAACCATTGTTAAATGTAGACTCCTGAGAAAGTATTTATAGCTTTGCTTACCTTCAGCCTGGTCTGCATTAAATTCAATATAGAAAAGAATTTGGAAATCCTATTGTGAGTACTTTTAATGTGTCAAATTCAATTTTATCAGCTTCCGAAAAGAGACCTTTAAACAAAGTGAAATGAGATATAAACCAAGTAAAATGATAGGATATGTATGAATGTAATTAAACTATTTATATTGCATGGTGTACTAGCTAAATATACTAGGAGTACTAATATATTTATTGGTGTTCTAGGACGTTATGTGTGCCTCTGTGGGTTTGGGCCCTGTGCCTGTAGGTGGATGGCTGCCAGTTCAAATCTCATGGTTGGCAGAGTGATTGGGTCACTGAGTGAGTCCCTTAACTCCAATTGTTCCAGGGTCTGGCTGACCCTGCTTTCTCAATTATGTCATTTTGGGTAAAAAAGCATGTTCCACTAATGTAAATTTACCTTCTCTTTATTGGGAAAGTAACACTCAGATTTACATTTATGGCCAGTACTCAACCTTTAACTGGCATTTGGGTTTGCTTGTTTAGCTAAACCCCATATTAGAAGTGAGATTGTCAGGCAGTGTGATGTGTGACGTAGGCCACCTCTTCTTACCTTGATAAAGGTTCTAGGTGTTGCCTTCTCACGGTCAACTTTGTAGAGTGGCTCTACCACATATCTTCCCTTTCTCTGGCTCTATTGAATAACACCCCCTTGCTTACAAGGATTAGTATCCTTGTAAATATCTCATCATTGATCCCAAAGGGGAAAAGGTGGCTAATTTAAAAACAATTGGAATGCAAAGATGTAATTCGATTGTCTAAATGGAAATTTAGTGACCTGTGACTGTGAATTCCAAGTTGGGGAACATCCGTAATGGAGCCTTAATCATTTCCTTTTGATGAATGAAAGCCAAATTGCACCCATCTGGCTAAGTCAAGTAGGTGAAATATATATCTCTACTGGTCATTTGTGAACAGTGTAGCTCATCATAAACTCATCTTTATTTACTATCAAATCCATACATAACAGGTTGTCTCTGGATTCAGGAGAATTATAATGAACTTACACTTAATATCTCACAGACATATATTACAGTGTTTAGCAAACCAGTCACGATACATTTATAGAACATACGTAGGTTTTACACTGAAACTTGTCGACCATCAACAAAAGCTAAACTGCTAAGCTGCACCCAGATCTCAAGCCTCCAGCTCTTTGGCCAAGCCCAAACTAGTCAGCTACATGCTGCTCAAACAAAATGGTGAGATTAGCGTACCTGTCTCACCCATGATTACTGCAGGGGAAGCCTGGCGTGGACACACTCCTCCCGTGCATGTCTAACCTGGGACAGCCACCAAAGGGAAACTCACAATGACACTCTTGGGGTCGAAGTCATGCTCCTTGGGTGGCTCCGGTTCTGGGGCAGGTGCTGCTTTGGTGACTTCTTTCTTTTTTGGGGCCATTGCCGTGTGAGAGGGTGGAGAAGCTGTGATTATAGACAAAGGTCCCCTCCCAGTATTATATATTTAACTTTGTCCACCACTTTGCTGAAAGGTGGGGGGCTTCATTCAGTGCTATTTACTAAAAAAAGAGAGGAAGTGGAACCGCAGAGGGCCACTTCAGGGCCGTCACCATTGCTATCAGCACTTGTTCAGCTCATCCCATTACCTCACCACTCATAGCATTATCCTTTCTGCGGGGGGGGGGGGGGGGGTTCATTTTGTTTGATAGATGCCGAAGATGCTAATGATGCACCAAGGGACAAGAGCTGACAATAAAGGCAGGGCTCTGATTGGGAAGCCAGGACAATCCCCAGGGAGCGTCCAATGGCAGGCTGCGTGGTGCAGGTTCCTTCTTTTTATAGGCTTTTTAATTCCCCAGTCCTTCGTGACCATTCCCTTTAAGGTATTTAATCTATGTCACTTCTTTTCTTAGTCGAATGTAAGTCCCACTGGCTACACCAAGGATATTAGCCTTGACTTACAGCGTGAAGCTCCATCGGGTTTCTCGAGCAGTAATGCAGGGATTTCAAGTGCAGGAGGGTGGACGGTCCCTGGGGGGGGTGGGGGGGGGAGGTTGGCAGTTGCTGAGGGAGGTGCAGCTGTGTCTCCTTCCTGTTGCTTACACTAGCAGCACATTAACAGCCACCCCCTCACACCCGTTTGTGAAAGGAATGGTTGTTAGTGTGTCGTGTTATAGTCAATGATTCGATGCCTATGAGTAAGATCATTTACAGAACTTCTCCGTTATTTTAAGTGTAAACATTTATGTCAAAAACAAACACTTTGATTTCATGTCTTGTGTAACAGCAGTTCTGCAGAGGACAGGAAGGATTGAAGCACAGCCTGTCTGAGTGCCTCCCCCACGTCTCAATGGCACGTTCCAGCAACATCACGTTTCCCGGCTGTAAATATTAAAAGTAGCCCCACATTATAGGATAAATGAAGCAACTTATGAGCATGTTCTATTTCTTTAAAAATGTAGCTGAAAAGAGCGATATCCGATTGTAGAACTTCTGTAAAACTATCTTATGAAAGCTGACACATTCAGTGCTCTTATTTATATAGATATGTCTGAAATATTTGACCTTTTGAATCAAAGTAGTATTTGTGGAAATAATTTAAAGAAGTGATGCAAATTCTTACACATACTATTTGATAACAGTGAGATCCTCTGGAATTAGGGCTCTTCTTCCGATTATTTCGCATGCAAATTTGCTGGAGAATGGTTTCTGTTGCAGTTTTCCCTGTTTTTTCCCTGGCGTGTCTGGTAATTTATGAAAGAAATATCACTTAGAATTAACCCAGAGAAATTATTTTATTTTTAAGAACAAATGTGACAAAAGCATCACAAGGAAAACATGATAACAACTTAGGCAGTGAATGGAAATAGAATACATTATGCTCTAAAGATTTACCATTTTCTTGTGTTGTAATCTAGAGATTTCATTGAAATGGCCTCATTTTGCCCTGATCCACATCACACAACAAAGCATATGAGTGCTGTGAAAGCATCAAAAAATGAGTCTTTACTTGTTGTTTTGGTGCTAGATTTTCTCTAGACATAATGCTTGGTATTTGGGCTAAAAAGGTTCCTTTCTGGTAACTCTTGACCATGAAGCCCACTGAAAGTTTGTTCCAGAATCTGTCAGGTGTTTCTTCAGTCAGGACTCCAGGTTGACCTTTGTGAGAAACGGCTTTCTTCTTGCCTCCCTCCTATATAGACCAAATGTGTGTGATATCTTGATATCATGTTGTTTGCTTTGCCAATGTTGCTGTTGCAATGGATGAAAAGAATTATTGCATGGAATAATATATTAATTAATTTGAATTACTCTCTAATCATTAAGAAGGCAAGGTCTTTATGCTGTTTGCATGTGTGTTTACAGGCTCGTTTTCCCTGATGGTGGTCATATTGACTTTAGCTTCCTGCTCCGGAGAGTTTAACATCGCTACCTCTGGGAACACTCTTGCATAACTAATAGCAAAGAGATAGTCCTGGTGAGACAGATTAGTCCCTGCCTCTCTAAAAAGATGTTTTCAGCTCTGTGCTCTCAGGTCCCTGTGTACATATTAGGTCAGCTGATTGGTGTGGTCAGGCTACAAAAATATACGCCTTTCCCAAATGCCTTGGTTTTCAGTTTCTGCAATATTATATGTCCTGAGAATATGAAACAGTGACAGAAACTCTGCTCCTGAAGCAGAGATCATTTTTTCTGTGCATGTTGTACAATGCATGTTAATTCATCATGAAGATTACCTTGCATACAGCTTTCACATTGTCAAAATATGATTTCATATCTTCAAGGCGATATGATCCATTTCTACATGAAACATAAGTGGCTAATTTGTTCAGTCCTGCACAGATTTATTATATTACTTTGCCCCAGCTCAGGGCATGTCAGCTAACAAAAAAAAAAAAAACTAAAGCAAAAGGTTGTAATTACTGTCATTTAAGTATATGTTTGTTGGCAGAAGATACAATTTACCACTGCAATGCCACTGCAGTAAACTGTAATTCTTATTGCCTCTTATTAATTTATGTAGGCCTAACATAAATGTTGTAGAGCTGAGCAATGCATGACCTGGTCATTTGTTGATGGGGGGAATAGGTTATGTGATCTGGAAAATACGAGACAAATTGTGTCTCATATTGGTTCAAAACAGGATACAGCAATTTATTTTTCAATAGGGCCCAATTCTAGCAAGCATGATCCTATTTTTGTTTTTTACTACAGACATATTCTCAGTAGTTAGCAGATTTTTCACAGAATGTAAACATTATAAAATCAGTTACATTCTGACCCCAGAGTCCAGGGCTAAGTGACACACGCTGTTAACCTTGCATGACTGTGAATTTGTTTGAATGTCTTTTGCTTGTCAAACTGTAGGAGAGAACAGATCAAACGGCGGGATTACTAATCAGATTCTTGTAGCTCTTCATAAGAGTCCAGTCAGGATGGTGAACAGAACCATGTGACCGTGGGATGGGAGGATGGAATGGGGATTATATTTAGGTTCCAGAGTAGAGTTGAATTTCATGAGGAATGAAACAGAAGACAGCCATTTCATCACAAGGTATATATTGAGGATAGAGACAAGATGGACACCAGGCCCTGGAAATGGAAACACCTGTAATCAGGACACATGCTCTGGGCAGTAGTAGGCCAAGGAACAAAGCATAAAGTAATAAGGTACATAAAGCATATGTAATAAGAGACTGTAAGACTCAGGATTGGACTAGGCATTCATTATAACACATAAGTTCTATGCCTTTATTTTGACCAGGTGATGAAGACTTCTGGCATTCTTCTGGTAAAAGTCACTGTACAGTAATCAATATTCATGTCTCTAAATTGCCTGTAGTATGTGTATGTGTCTGTATTTATTTGTATTTATTTGTAACCTGTCTTATTTAAGAAACTGTTCACTTTAGGCACTGCAATTAGGATGTTTGGCTGTATTGCTGCTGTTACCATTTAACTGAGAAATTGCTCTGAACCTGCCTCTAGCTCCATTCTGTACAGGGTGAAGATGTTCATCAAGGACATTGTTTCATTTTAGCTTGGACCATTGTACCACATCCATGGTTGACTGGTCCCAATGCTGCCACCTCATGGACATTATGGCACCTGCATGTGTTATGGTACAGCTTCTTCCAAATGGCAGTACTGCCTTTTTCGGGGTCAATTGTAAAGGAACATGCCAGTTCTAACTCTTGAAAAGGGGTTCATGTTTATACCCAAACAGTTCATACAACAACTACTGAATTAAGTATTTAGCTAAAAATGGTACATATATGCCTGGCAAACAATATTTATACCAAACAAGAAAAGCCAGTTACATCCACCCATTTTCCACACTGTTCCTGGATCCTATTCCAACAAGGCAGGAGAAAACCTAGGAAAGGATGTTAATCAGCCACACGATGCAGACACATACACATACTACAGGCAACTCAGAGACATGAATATTGATGACTATACAGTGACATGCAAAAGTTTAGTTTAAAATGTCTGTTACTGTGAATAGCTAAACGAGCAGAAGATGAAATGATCACCAAAAGGCATAAAGTTAAAGACGATACATTTTACGCACTATTAGTGTATTATTCTTATTTTATATAATTGTAGAGTGAAAAAGCAAAGGTGCCCCATGCAAAAGTTTGGACACCCCAAGATATTTGAGGTATCAGATAATGTTTATCAAGGTCCCAGACCTTCATTAGCCTGTTAGGACTTTGGGTCGTTCACAATCATTCTTAGGAAACCCCAGGTGATGGAAACTGCAAAGCTCTATAAATTCTTTGACTGTTCAACCCTTTTGTCCCAACAATCAGCAGCCATGGGCTCCTAGTACTGCCTAGCACTAAAAATAAAATCAATAAAATAATTGATACTCACAAAGTAGAAGAAGGCTACAAGAAGAGAGCAAAGCATTTCCAGGTAGCTGTTTTCTCATTTCATAATGTTATTAATAAACGACAGTTAACAAGAATGGTGGAAGTCAAGTTGAGGTCTGGAAGACCAAGAAAACTTTCTGAAGGAGCTGCTCGTCAGATTGCCAGAAAGGCAAATAAAAAGCCCTGTTTGACTGCAAAAGACCTTCAGGAAGATTTAGCGGACTTTGGAGTGGTGGTGCACTGCTGTACTGTGCAGCGACACCTGAACAAATATGACCTTTATGGCAGAGTCAGCAGAAGAAAATCTTTCCTGTGTCGTAGCTACAAAATTCAGCAACTGAAGCTTACAAATGAACATCTGAACAAGCCTGATGCATTTCGGAAACAACTCCTGTGGACTGATGATGTCAAAATTGACCTTTTTAGCCACAATGTGTTTAGAGAAAAAAGGGTGCCAAATTCCAGGAAAAGAAACACCTCTCCAGCTATTAAGCAGGGGGTGGATCAGTCATGCTTTGGGCTTGTATTGCAGCCAGTGGCACAGGGGACATGCCATTTGTAGAGGGAAGAATGGATTCAAATAAATACCAGCAAACTCTGGAAGCAAACATCACACCATCTGTAAAAAGTTGAAAAGAGAATCGGTCCTACAATAAGATAGTGAATCGAAACACACCTCAAAATTTACAATGGAATCCCTTAAGAGGCGCAAGCTGTTGGTTTGTCATGGCCCTCACAGTCCCCTGACCTAAACATCATTAAGTTCTGTGAATAGAACTCAAAAGAGCAGTGTATGCAAGACGGCCCAAGAATCTTACAGAATCAGAGGCCTTTTGCAAGGCTGAATGGGCAGAAAAATCCCCCAAGAGCTGAAAGATTCTTAGCTGGCTACAAAAATCATTTACAAGCTATGATATTTGCCAAAGGGTGTGTTACTAAATGCTGGCCATGTCAGGTGCCCAAACTTTTGCTTCAGGCTGTTTTCATTTTTTTCTTTTTTGGTATTTTTTTTTACCTGTGATTGATGGTAATAAAAATGTAATCTTGCATAAAATGCTGAAAAGAAATGTGTTGTCCTTAACTTTATGCCTTCTGGATATCAGTTCATCTTCTGCTCACAGTAACATGCATTATAACCAAACAGGGGCAGCACTGAAGCAACAGCACTACATATTGTGCCACACCAACAATGCACATTTTAATACTTTCACTTCTAACATTTGTGTTTAAACATATTTGGAAGTGAAAACCAGATTACAGATTGTCATGTATATGTACCAAATACTTGCACGCTGCTTCACCAGAGTTCGCATTCTCTGAGGAACATGAAAGGCTAATTAGCATTATCTATTGCCCGCAGTGCCCTACAGGAGACTGGAATGTGCCCCAACCTTTGGTTCTGTGCTGCCTGGAATAGACTCTAGGTCCCTTCATTAGGCAGGCCAGGACAAGCAGAACATAGGCAGATGGATGTTATATCAACAGTTCATGTTTATCCTTTCTTACAGCTGTACCTGTCCTCTAACATTGCATGGCAGCTATAACTTCTACTGGCTAACCGTCAAGTACCAAAAGCTGCAGACCCTCTGGATAGAATGTTGGCCCAGCACTGCATCCTTACTGGCCTAGTGTCCAACTCAGATCACTGTTGGGACAACTCACTGGCTCTTACGTTTTTTAAATCCATCAGAAATAAAAATAGTGAAAATATTGGTAGCGTAGGTTCATGTCAGGGTTGCCAAGTTTGGTCAGCTGGCTGGAGTGAGATTTTCAATTCAAGGCAAGTCTGCACTCACATTTCCATGTATGTGACAGTTTTAACACGTTGTAGGGTTCGCAAACTACCCCACTGCTTTTGATGTAGCTGATTTTAGGTTTATAATGGAATAATATAGATTAACCGTAAGATTTCTTGCTTGAGAGCCTGAAAGCATGAGTGTACACTAGATGTGAGACAGTTGGCAATCCTGTCATACACAAGGACCCCATTTGTCTGTGTTTCTTCCTGGAATTCTAGTTTCCTCCCAAGACATGACAGACCACAAGAATCACATAACTGTTCTTGGTAGTTCAGAGAATTACACATTTCATCCATGCATCTTCAAACTACCTATCCTGGTTGTGGTCATGCGAGGCCTGGAGCCTATCCCAGCAGCAGAGGGCCCTAGGCTGGAGTATATCCTGAGTGTGATGCTAATCCATCTCAGGCCAATTACACACTCTCAGATCTGATCCACACACATTTTATTTATAGAGATCAATTAGCCTAACAACATGTCTTTGAACTGTGGGGGGATACCCATACCACACATTAAAACTTCATCCAGGCTAATATTAAATTTAAAAATATATTTCTTCACTGAGGAACAAGAAAAAATATCAAATTATGAAAGCAGAAGTACAATAAAGAGAAAGCAGAAGTCTTCATATAAGCTAAGGTGCAGGAGTGTAGGAAGGCTTTTTTTGGTGTTAGAAAAAAAGAGATTTGCATTAATGCAAACAGGAACAAGTGCTATGGAGAAATTCTAGGAGGAAACAGAAAAACTGAAACTGAGCAACATTGCATACTGTGTTTATAAGCTAACAGAAAACTATGCGTACCATTTATTCAGTAATATTGCCAAAGTGTATTATGGCACAGTCAAAAAAGTGTTTACCAGAAACAACCAAATGTTAGACTTTTTCAGCACAAGTTGCAAATATTACATAAAAAGGCAAAAAAATATATATAAAAAATAAACATTTGTTTTGCTTTCCTATGTTGAATCCCTTGTATTTTGTGCCTTTATAGTACATCGCCATCTGGTGGATCGTCTAGGTCAATATCCTCATCTTTACCAGTAAGCTAAAAACTTCCTTTTGACTTTAATGAATATTTAAACTAAAGAAACTATTGAATAGTCATCTCTTCATCATGTCATATATAATTAAGGTTTTTGAGTATATATTCCAATTTCCCTGATATGTGCTTTTCACCACCGTGCAGTGGCTACCACTGTCGCCTCACCCCTCTGAGATCTGGATTTGAGTCTCTGCCAGGGTTCCGTGTGTGGAGTTTGCATGTTCTCTCCGTGTCGTTGTGGGGTTTCCTCTGGGTACTCCGGTTTCCCCCCCCACAGTCCAAAAACATGCTGAGGCTAATTAGAGTTGCCAGATTGCCCGTAGATGTGCACGTGTGAGTGAGTGGTGTGTGTCTGTGCCCCATCCTGGGTTGCTCTCTGCCTTGTGCCTGTAGCCTCCTGGATGGGCTCCAGACCCCCTGTGACCCTGAATAGCATCAGTGGTTTCAGAAGATGTACGGATGTGCTTTTCAGCTTAGTTAAACAAATGGTTACACATAATACTTTTCATTGTTCACAAATTTCGCCACTGGTTTGGGAATATATATTTGTGTGTGTGTGTGTGTGTGTGTTTGTGTGTCTGTGCACCCTGTACTACAATCCAGGC
>JAODJU010000095.1:13857108-13887693 GCA_026776725.1 Gnathonemus echidnorhynchus | reverse complement strand
GTGCATGTGTTAAGTGTTGTGAAAAAGTGGACATGGTATTGAGACACGCGTTAAAATGATTGGGAAAAACTGTAATAGTATATACCACATGTACATATAATCGCTTGTACTCGACAGGTGGATCGAAACACTGTTCAATCACATGATCACATGTTTAAGCACATGATCGATCTAAAATCTTAAACCTGTCTAGCAAATGGCTCTAAACACTGAAGCATAACAATCACTGAAAGTACTCTTCATAACATGGAAGATCGTAAGATTTGAGGGTGCAATGGTGGTGCAGGAGGTTGTGCCGCTGTCCTGCATCCAGAGGGTTGCCGGTTCGAGCCCCGGGTCTTCCTTACCCCATCAAAGTGTCCTTGAGCCAGACACCGAACCCCAAATTGCTCCCGGTGAGCTGGTTGGTGCCTTGCTCGGCCGCCTCTGCCACCGGTGTGTGAGGATGGGTGAATGTGAGGCATAGCTGTAAAAGTGCTTTGAGTAGCAAAAATGTGCTACATAAATGCAATCCATTTACGGTAAATACCCTTTGGGTATTTGCACCCGGTAATTTTTTTAAACGAAGTAAACCAAGTAACATCGCCTTCCCCGTGAGAGGATAAACTGAATTTAGCTCTGAAATCTGGAATTCTGTGTTACATCACAACCTAAACGACTAAAAGACTTTGCATACAACCAGGATGGAATACTATAGGTCACTAATAAAACCAACCACCAATTGGGTAACAAAATACTGCACGCATTAACAAGATAAATTTCCCATCTCTATAAGGTAGTTAAACTTAAGAAACTCTATCTTAAGAATTCACAATAATTTTTGACAGTTGTTTTGATATCAGCACTGGTATTCAAAAGGTGCAGAGAAAAACTAATGGTGCTTTTCCACTGCCACCAAGAACAGAACCATGCTGCGAACTGCTGGTTTTCTGTTGTAAAGTATGCAAACCACACCCACACTGACATGGCCCTGGTTACTAACAGGCCCGAAAGCGTGACCAAGCTGAACTAGTTGTGACACCACCATCTGATTGGTTGAAAAGCATGGAGATACCTGTATTCTGCACATGGATTATCTGAAGGAAAAAGCGCATATTCTATATATTATTCATTATTAGTAATATCTCATATCGCTATGTATTGATGCATTCCCGATAGCTATGCTTATCCTGATATCATAAATTGACATTTTAACTACCGTAGTTCAAATTCAAACACCTATTGAAATAAATGAGAAAAACATTTTGAATCTCACTAGGTAAAATAGAATTTTTGATATCAAGAATTGACATTTTAACTAGTTAAAATTGAATTTCTGATATCAAGATTTTGCATTCTAACTAGTTAGAACTGAATCTGTGATCCCCTAGAAATGAATTAATGTTAAAACAGCTTGCCATAATAAGGTTTGCAAACTACCCAAGACTAGAGGTAGCTAATTTTAGGATTATAATTGAATAATATAGATTTCCTGGAAGATTTCTTGTGTGAGTGTCTAACCAGATGCACGAGAGTTGGCGACCCTACATATCGTCAGGAAACGAACCTGCCAAATGGACTCAAAACGAACCAAACTCAGAACATGTCAATGTTGGTAATTAGAAAACTGGCTGAATCCAGCCAAG
Organism: Gnathonemus echidnorhynchus; assembly: GCA_026776725.1. Lineage (NCBI taxonomy): Eukaryota > Metazoa > Chordata > Actinopteri > Osteoglossiformes > Mormyridae > Gnathonemus > Gnathonemus echidnorhynchus. The sequence continues at coordinate 13,886,068 of JAODJU010000095.1, read as the reverse complement.
CGTGAACACGCCCTTAAACCAACCCATTTCCCTGTAAAGACAAAACTATCAGTGTTCATACTGTCTTGACTAGTTAGGCGCTTCTTTGTTTTATGTCACTTACCATCTTTGTTGTTTTGACAGAACTTGAAGATGCTGAGCGACCTTGTCCGCCAGGATGGTACAAGTTCGCTAACATTTTCCTGAAATGGAACTGCTGTAAACCATGGGTGATCTTTAAGACCTGGATGAACATAATAGTGACGGACCCATTTGTGGACCTGGGCATTACCATCTGTATTGTCCTGAACACCCTATTTATGGCTATGGAACACTATCCTATGACTCCACATTTTGAGCACGTACTCAGTGTGGGAAACCTGGTAATGTACTTAACTGTAACTGTAATCAGTTTAGATTCAGTACGAAAATAAAGGCTAATTTCTTTGTATGCGAAAAGTAAAAGAAATGATTTGCATATCACATATCTAGGCATATTAATGAACCAAAATAGTAAATTGTGTGAGACACTGCCACCACAATCAGGATCTGATTTATCAGTATAAAAGATGGATGGCTGCTTGGTTAGCTGTGAGAAACAGTACATGGTTCTAGACTGTTTGAAGGAGCAAGAAAGTTATGTATGGATTTGAAAGATTTGACAGTATCACTTTTCTTTGTATAGGTTTTCTCAGGGATATTTGCTGGTGAAATGGTCTTGAAAATTATTGCTATGGACCCCTACTACTACTTCCAGGTTGGATGGAACGTGTTTGACAGCATCATTGTTACCATGAGTATGGTGGAGATGGTACTGGCTGATGTTGAGGGTCTGTCGGTTCTACGGTCCTTTCGTTTGGTAAGCTCAGCTCAAGAGCTATTTCTATATTACCCCCCAGCCATGTGTGTAGGTCACAGTAAGGAAGTTACAACTGCCCAGGTAAATAATACCAGGAGAACAATACTTTAAGGATGCTTTTCCATTGCACCAGGTACTACTTTAGGCCTACTTTAAAAAAGTACTATGGGTACGTGCTGATTCCAAACATGGCTTTTTTACTATATTGTAGGGCTGGGTGGTGTACACTATATTGCCAAAAGTATTGGGACACCCCTCCAAATCATTGAATTCAGGTGTTCCAATCACTTCCATAGTCACAGGTGTATAAAAGTAAGCACCTATGGCATGCAGACTGCTTCTACAAACATTTTAGAAAGAATGGGTCACTCTCAGGAGCTCGGTGAATTCAGGTGTGGTACCGTGATAGGATGCTACCTGTGTAGTAAGTCCATTTGTGAAATTTCCTCGCTACTAAATATTCCACAGTCAACTGTTAGTGGTATTATAACAAAGTGGAAGCAATTGGGAAGAGCAGCAACTCAGCCACAAAGTGGTAGATAGGCCAGGTAAAATCACAGAGCGGGGACAATGCATGCTGAGGCACACAGTGTGCAGAAGTCACCAACTGTCTGCAGAGTCAATAGCTGCAGACCTCCAAATTTCATCTGGCATTAGTGCACAAAGCAAGGTCCATAAGGACGAGTCTGGTGTGGAGGAACTTGACTGGCCTGCACAGATCCCTGACCTCAACCCCATTAGATCACCTTTGGTATGAATTCGAGCAGAGACTGCGAGCCAGGCCTTCTCGTCCATCATCAGTGCCTGACCTCACAAATGCTCCCCTGGAGGAATGGTCAAAAATTCCCATAAACACACTCCTAAACCTTGTGGGCAGCCTTCCCAGAAGAGATGAAGCTGTTATAGCTGCAAAGGGTGGGCCAACTCCTTATTAAAGCCCATGTATTATGTCATATTCATGTATGTGTAAAGGCAGGTGTTCCAATACTTTTGGCAATATAGTGTATGTGTGATATTACTTCCGACATTGCATGTTATTCACGTGCAATTCACATCACGAGGACAACAATAGGCAGCATGACTGAGGTCAGGGTTTTTCATACCTTCATACTGTCTTGACATTATACCGCAAGTTATGCTAAAACATTTTTACTCAGTAATAGGAAACAAAACATAGCAAGCTTTGCAACTTTAATGATCGTTCCTTTTCAAGATAATCTACTATATGTAAAAAAAATCAGTATAAAGTTTGCCTCCACTGCTTTGGTATGACTTCTGCATGTGCTGTCAGCTGTTTAAATCACTCATATATGCGTTTGTGAGAGGTTTAACAAAATGAGTGGGGAGGAAGAACTGTTCACCAAAGGCCTTTGTTGATAGATAAGACGTCTTGTTTGGCTACAGTTTATTTTGAACTCTTTTTTTGCTTAATAAATATAGCAATACCTATTGCAATAAATCACATCACAACTTTTTACTTTTTTCCAATGTATTTCCTGTCATGCTATCCAGATGTTGTGGAATTTGCTCTTCCAACCAGATTGTAATTGAAGCCTGGGTCTCCATCTGTCCACAATTCCATTATTATTACTTTTTTAAATTTGTTTATAGTCACTTTCTAAGATACTTTTTCAAGATGGCAGTTGTATTTTGTGTTTGTGAGGCAGGTTATTTGCATAACCAATCAACAATAAACATGTTTGCAAATCCCACCCCAAAATACTGAAATACCAAACAAGTACTCCAGCTGGTTTGGTGGTTTTGGTACCGATAATGGACTGCAAATCAATGGAAGAGGGAAAGTACTGTACAGTATTTTGTGCAGTGAAAAAGCAGCCTAATATGCAATCGTATGTCAACTGCATAAAACTGCAGCATTGTCATGTACCATTTATGGAGAAATTTTATGAGTGTACTATGATGTGCAGTAAGAATGTTGCCATGCGCAAGTAGATCCTAGGAGGGACATGCTGACTTTCTTATGTGTTGGAGACAGCTACGTGTCTTCAAGCTTGCCAAATCATGGCCTACCCTCAACATGCTGCTAAGGATCATCGGAAACTCAGTGGGTGCTCTGGGGAACCTCACCGTGGTGCTGGCCATCATCGTTTTCATCTTCGCTGTGGTTGGAATGCAGCTGTTTGCCAAAAACTACAAGGACTGCGTCTGCAAGATCGCTGAGGATTGTGAACTACCCCGATGGCACATGCATGACTTCTTCCACTCTTTCCTCATCGTGTTCCGCATCCTCTGTGGCGAGTGGATTGAGACCATGTGGGACTGCATGGAAGTGGCCAACAGAACCATGTGTTTGGTCCTCTTCTTAATGGTCATGATAATTGGGAACCTGGTGGTGAGTTGCATTATCCTCTTTTTTATCCATAGCATTTCAATAAATTTCAACCACAACCAATTAATTTAAGTTTCACAGCTAGGAGATTATTTGCAGCTATACTAGTAGAAAACCTTTATAGGTTAATGCCAAGAATTCTCGTGAGATTCTCTTAACAACAGCTTCTGTGCAAAGGAAATTTGAGATTGACTATTTCCTTTGACAATCCCATTACTGAGGGGGTAAAGCAGGCTCAGCTTTGACCCTGACACTTCACTTAGTATCGCAGGACAAGGGAATGCAGATGAGCTTGTTTCTGCTAATTATATAAAGATGTATTTTTGGTGGTAATGAGATGTATCACTTATGGCGTTATTCATAGAATAAAGTGGAAATGGCTCTTCTTACGCATTAACAAATGCTCAGCAACAAACCCTTTGCCAAAACTAACATAGCTTTTTGTCTCCTCCCTGAGGGTGCATTCTGTCCAGTAGGCAGATATTATCCAGGAGGGGAGCGTGGTATTTATTCAGCAGTGAGACTATTTAAGACAAATGACATGAGCCAGCATATGGTGGTACTGACTTTGGAGTATGTTTAAGACTTATCTCAAGTGAGGCCCTGCACACAGGATGAACTGGTAGCATACTGGAGCTCCACCAGTTATGGCAAAGCTATAAAGCAACAGGAAGGTCTGATTGAGAGGGACGTTAAAAATGTCCTATCAGTACTATGCTCAGCAATCCAGTAAATGAAATATATTTGTTCCAGATGTTTCTTTTACTGTCAGCTAAAATAGATAAGTTATTTAATTTTGTGTGTCTTTGTAATTTAGAGGATAAAGGTAACGACACATTAATCAGTGGCCAACATCGTAACCCTGGTATCATCCTGCCTGCTTTCTGCACCCTCTGCTACTTCTTAACAATAGGAAGAAAACAATGAACTTACCCGAGTTCTTATAACCTCCATTTAAACATGAGGAACAAAAACCAAAAGCATTAAAATAACCCAGATCTGATATTAAAAATAGCCCTCAAAAGGGAGGGAGGCAGTATAATATTTATCAGTTGTATGCAACACAGGGTTATACAGAGGTAATTAAAAAAAATGAATAGCCTCAGTTTATTAAAATGTTTACAGGAATTAATTCCAGCCTCATATAAGCAGTTCCATTTCATCATCACATCCTTTGGATCTCAAATTGTTGATGTATGCATATGTCAATCTATTTTATTATTATTAATAATTTTTATTGTCATTATACTTTATATTATGTTTTTTTTTTTATTATTCATAGCAACAAAAATGAGGAGGGATTCACATGATATTTGTTTAAATGGTTATTGGATTCTCTCATTTATTATAGGGCATGATATCCTGACATTACACTGTAGCCGTGGCTTCAAATAAGACAATCCAAATTAAATATCTTTTCAGACTGTTAGATCCGGATATAGTTTAATTTTGAGAAAAGCAGAATGGGTAAATTGAAGTTTTTCAATTTGTAGAATAAGAAACAGACAAATAATGTTAGGAATATTTAGGTAGACGGCCGATAAGCGAGGAGAGGATACAAGGCCAGTAGACTAGATAAGCCATTTAAACAGGCAGGATGTGAGATGCGAGCAAAGTAAAGCCCATTTTTCCTTCATATCTTCTCTTACTCTGTCTTTGAAGGTTCTGAACCTTTTCCTGGCCTTGCTGCTTAGCTCATTCAGCGGGGACAATCTGCAAATGGCAGATGACGACGGCGAGCTGAACAATCTGCAGCTTTCCGCACTCAGGATCACCAGAGCCATTGATTGGGTGAAGGCCTACGTTAGAGGGCTGATCTGGAAGATCCTGGGCAAGCAGCCAAAAGAGGACGGTGTTTTAGAGGACGGCGAAGGGGAGAACCACAGCAAGGAGGCTTTCAACATGAATAACATAACCAGACAGGAGCCTAAGACAGACTTCAGAGTGCTGGATGGTTTATCTCACTGGGCAGATGATGTCCACCCCAGTGGGTTCCTCCTCAGTTCTGATTTCACCTTCACCGTACCCATTGCCCAGGAAGAGTCTGATTTAGAAATGCTTGATACTGATGGGGAGGATTTCAGCACAGATGAGGAACTGGGAGAAGATGAAAATCCTGGCTCCAAAAAGGTAAAAAGCTCCATTTATTTGCCAGATGCTTTATTCCAAAGAGATGTACAATTGAGATAGCAGGGTCAGCAGGTCTGTTGAGCATTTGGGCTTAAAGGCCTTGCTCAGGGATCAAACAATGCCATCACTCTGTTGACTCTGGGATTTGAACTAGCAACCTTCTGCTCATAGGCACAGTGTCCACTGCCCCCATTTGACCTTTATTTGCCCTTTGCCTGAAGGAAAAAATAATACATTTAGTGTATCTTTACAAATTTTACTATTAGGGACTTATTTATAATTAACATAGACAAAAATATTCAGAAACATTTGCGTATGTATATTTTTAGCAGGACTAAAGTGCAATCGTACAATGACAATTTATTGTGTTTTATATGACCTGTATATTTAACCTGAACACTGATTTGATTTGAAAAATGGCCATACTGCAATTTCTAAAATGTTTTATTTTTGTTTACTATTGTGCTAAGCAGTTTATATTCAGGCAGAAACCTTACCAGGACATATTTGATACTGCAGACATTCTTAGACGCTCTGGGGTCAGCTCGCCTAAGCTCAGAAAGGATACATGAAAATCCCCCAACTACATCTGCAGAGACAGTCCATGGCTTGGAAAGACAGAATTTGTGTCACATGAACAGATGAATATTGTCAGAACAAATTATGTGGACCTGCACTGTTCAGCTCTAACTTTGCTCTACAGATTAATTGATGTATTTCCACATATTCCATGTATTCATTTCCTATAATTTCCATCTCTGCTGCAGTGCATCTCCTATAGGCAACTAGCTGACTATAGTGATACACTATATGGCTAAAAGTGTATCAACCCCAGCTTGTTCATCATTTCATTCTGAAACCAGGTGTATTAATATGAATCTAGTCAGTCTTTATAATAGCCTCTACCCTTCTAAAATGGCTTTCCATTAGTTGTTGGAACATTTGATCTGTTGCTATTCAGGTTGAGTATTGATGTTGGGTGATCAGGTCCCTTTCTGAGAGTTTGCGTACCCTAGCAAATTTATAGTTGAATTTGGCCCAGGACTTTTCCACTTCACAATCGCATGAAATTGACGAGAGAAGCACAAGCAGGCAGAAATCTTGCTGGACTTGCTGTTGGAAAGATGGCATCTTATGATGACGCCAAGCTGAAAATCAGCAACCTTTTCTGTATGAACGTGTGTTCTGTTGCCAGTGGTTTTTGCTGGAGATTGCATTAACTGTGTCAGCAATGGGTGTGGCTTAATTAGGCAATTCCTATAATCAACCGGGTCTTCTCCCAATTTTGGCTGTATAGTAAATTTTATGTTGGAATTCCTACACTATTGTTAGGGCCCGAGGATAGGAAACTGGAAGGAAGAATGTGAAAATTTGCAAATATTACTTGTGCACCCTTAACCTCAACTAGAGTGAACACCTATTCCATGTCAGTGGGACAATTTTTAGCTAGGACAGGATTTATAAGCTACCATTTCAGTTAAAAGGACCTGGATTTCACTTTCAAACACTGAGTTCTTACTGTGTGCTGATTGGTCAGTCTGCTATAATCATGCATGTGTCACTAATGTTAATGTGAAACAGCTGGATGAGTCTTTCGATCAAGGAAACAAACCAGTCAAAGCACAAGGAAAACTGAACTATTTAGCCAAGCGCAGGAGCCTTTCAGTTTCAGAGTAGTTTGTAAAACCCGAAGTAGCTCAAAGCGTCCTCCCTGAAATGGATTAGGTGGTCACTCTAACCTCAACCCATAACAGTCAGCTAGCCTGAACAATAACATACAAGGTCTGTTTATTACCAATTTCTAAACATACAGTACTGTACACGCAGTACTGGACAAATGCATGTGAAATTGGTTTGTTATTTCCAATCTAGACCTTTTTATGTAAAATACATAAAATATGCTAATAAGAGAACAAAAACAGACATTATGTAAGTTACCCACCACACAAGGATTCTCTACTGTAATCCTTCCTGGAGCCTCCTGGAATCAACAACAGAACGAGAGCTGCTGTTTTGCATCAAAAAGTTAGACAAAGGAAGTTTCTATCCCAGTCTGTGTTATATCTGTACACTTTTTCTTTCGTTTATCCGTTATTTTCCTTTGGCAGTGGTTCTCTTTCAGTTTCTTTCTTGCGGGCTCATTTGGGGTTTTGATTTAGCGTTTGAAAATGGCGCTTCATTTTCTCGTTAACTAGCTAGCTAGCTCGACTTGCTGAGGAAACAGGGATTGTGCGCTAGAGGAATTGTGGGATGTATAGATGCATGAACTCTACACAGGCGGGGATATGATTTTTAAGTGCACAATACACTACAACTACCAAGTAAAATAGTGACGCGCCATAAATTCACGTCAGACACAAAGCCGCATTTCACACAAACAAGCGACTCTGCTTCAAACACAAAATGGTATCATATGAGTGCTACTCTGGTAAATTCACTCATTGCACAGACCAATTTTTTCAACGCACGTGCAACATATATGGTTCACTGTACAGCTCTGTAAGTAAAATGTTCTCTTGATCCCTTGACAATCCTCCCATTCCCTGTACAGCGGTTTGGTGCCCCGGATGGTGTGTCTGAGTGCAGCACAGTGGACTACGTGCCCCCTCCGCCGCTGCCAGATCCAGATGAAGTGGAGGAACCGGAGCCTGTGGAACCTGAGGCCTGTTACACTGACAGTAAGGTGTTTGGTGCCATTGCTGCCTATCTAGTAGAGGCACTTAAATCAACACCTCATGACCTAGATATGTATTGCATTCATATGTGTGTATCTTCTGCAGACTGCCTTAGACGGTGTCCTTGTCTGGTGCTGGACACCTCAGAGGGCAGAGGGAAGACCTGGTGGAACCTCAGGAGAACCTGCTACACCATTGTGGAGCATGACTACTTTGAGACCTTCATAATCTTCATGATCCTGCTCAGCAGTGGTGCCTTGGTAAGTCTGAGGAGTCCTGTAGCGGCAGAAGTGATACATAGTTAATGTCAAAAAATGATCTTACATTTTAATTATCTTAATTATCTTATGATTTTTACATAAATTTGTACATAAAACCAGCATGCAAAATTTTGAGCCTTGTTGCAAACCAAGGCAAAGGCATTTATACCCAGTTTTTTTATGGACAGAAAACCATGCTGGGAAAATACCATGTGAATAGTGTATATTAATGTATCCTCAAAATATAATGTACCTTTACCTAACAGAATTAAGTTCAGATCTGCCTTTTTACATTCCTTCCAGGCCTTTGAAGACATATATCTTGAAAGACGCAGAACGATAAAAATCCTGCTGGAATATGCAGATAAAGTCTTCACCTATGTATTTGTTATTGAGATGCTCCTTAAGTGGGTGGCTTATGGTTACAAAGTATACTTTACCAATGCCTGGTGCTGGCTGGACTTCTTGATTGTTGATGTAAGTTTTGAAGATGACTTTTTGTGTAGACTTGCAGAGTATCCATTTTGTTCAGCAGAAATAGCTTTTTTGATTCTCTGTCTTACAGTATAGTTACTTATTGTCACATCGATAAAGTGACAAAATATTGAGGTGAATGCAAGGAATTTCAGTAGAGCTAAACAATTTGTTGGACCATTTTTTGCCACTGTGCTATAGTCCACAGTATGGTATAGTACAAAATATAAAGTTGTTAATAGAATGAGATTGAATTTATTAAAATGTTCTTTTTAGGTTTCCTTGGTCAGTTTGGCAGCAAGCATAATGGGCTATTCTGAACTAGGACCCATAAAGTCTTTGAGAACTCTGAGGGCTCTGAGGCCTCTAAGAGCCCTTTCCCGGTTTGAGGGGATGCGGGTAAGTCACCCAGCGCCCTGCACACACCAACACTAATGGCAAAGCCTGAGGGTCGTCTGCATCTCAGCTCCCACATTTAGACTGTTTTGATGGTTACACAATGAAAGTGTATCCTCTGTGTTTAGTACTGCATGATGTTTATATGACCAGGTGAAACCTAATACATCACCAGGCAAGTGGTCAGAGGTTGCTGCTTTATGTCCATGGATGTAGTCATTAGTGATGTTTCCAAGTTTGCTTGAGGTGGTTTTTATGGTGAGTCAAAAAATAAGTAATTCACAAAGCTGTAGTGCAAATTAGTATATAGTTATATACAATAATTCTATGCAGAGTCTATATTAAAAACAACAGCAACTGAATTTATATTACTGATGGGACATAATGTTTTGCTATACAAAAATAATGTTTTCCAAACTCATGTAGCAATTGCCTTCTGAGCTGAATAAACATGGTGTTTCAGGGTGATTTGTATTTGGCTAATTATTCACAAGAGCTCCATTTCACACACTATCAGAAATGCCCACTGCAGAAGCACCGTCTCACTTTTCACAACCGGGAACGTTTTACCCATCGCTGTTTCCAATACCAGCACAATGGGAACAATCTGTTCCGTGCTGAAATACAAGACATCAATTTAAATCCTGTGGGACAATAACTGGCCAGTATTATTGGCATGGAAATAATTTGTGCAAAAATGTACAACAGCTATTGTAACCTTGATAAGGGATGAGACTAAATTAACTGAATTAAATATGTGAATATGCAAATTAATTATATAAAATACGCAAGAATAAAAATTCTAAAATATAAAAATGACTTTGGATAGATGAAAATAATTATAAGCATTATAAGTGTTAACTAGAGGATTTAGTAGCTGGGTAGTCTGACTGCTTTGACCTTTTGGTTGGCAGGTGGTGGTGAACGCCCTGGTGGGGGCCGTCCCCGCCATCTTCAATGTGATGCTGGTCTGTCTCATCTTCTGGCTCATCTTCAGCATCATGGGGGTTAACCTGTTTGCCGGGACATTCTACCACTGCCTCAACACCACAACTGGGGAGATGTTTACCATTGATGTTGTAAACAACTATAGTGAGTGTATGGCCCTCATGCACACAAACGAGGTGCGCTGGGCCAACGTCAGGGTCAACTATGACAACGTTGGGATGGGTTACCTGTCTCTGTTGCAAGTGGTGAGTGACCAGGTGGCATATATTTCATAAAGAGCAAACTGTATGTTGACTTAATGCATGGACTTTATTGATTTACCTCAAAAATGTTGGTAATGCAAGGCAAGTACTTATGACTCAGGCAAAAGACAGTTATAGAACTAAGCATGGTCAGTCAATAAACCAAAAGGCACCTTGATGCAGAGCACTACCAGAAACCAGAGAAAAAAACTAAAAATCAGAACAAGAATCAATCAAATATATATAAGTTGCAGAAATAGACAAAATTAAAAAAAAGACTAGACTACAAAATCAGAAAAAGTCTGAAACATCCAGAAAACCAAACCATAAACCAAATGCTAAGACTGAGTAGAATAAACCAAACACTAGGATCATCTGGAAGTGGGTGTTGCCATCAACCAAACCTGTGGCAGTTGCACAGGATTTTGGATCGGATGTGATGCAACCTCCTAACTCAGAAGTCCTGGATACAGCTAATAGTGAGATCAGACTTCATCAGACTTTCTAAGGGTTTTTTCACACTCCGGTTCGTTTCATCCTTTAAAGCGAACTCAGATCGATTAGTCACCATTGTTTGCGTATATGTGAACACGCCAAACGAACTCAGACCCCTTTGAAACAAACTGAACTGAGACCACATCGGGAGGCAGTCTCAGTCCGGTTCGGTTTTAGTCCGCGTCTCGGTTCGTTTCACTTGTGCATTATGAACACAAAGCGGTCCTGGCTTGCTTCGACAATTTTTACCCTTTAACTTTGCCGTAGGCTGATCACGTGGTACAGTCCCGGGAAACAAGCAAAAATAATAAGTATGAACAGAAAAAGGAATGAGGCCCCATCTGAGCTGAAGTAAACCAGAAAGAGAACTGAGACCCTTTCAAATGAACTTGCATTGTGAACACAAAAAGAACTGCTGTTTTGCAGTTCCCTTTCTGTTGGTCCACTTTTGGGACCACTTCTAGAGGTCTGAGTTCGGTTCCTTTAAAGAGAACTATACAGTGTATGAAAACACCCTAAGTCTGGGACCTAGACTGGGACTATTGGAATGGAACCAAAAGGCTAGCAGAGATGAGGATAACAAAACAAGTAGCAGATGGGAATGGGCTTGGAACCACACTGGGACTGACAAGACAGTTGATAGGGCTGACAAGACTTGGTGGGCCATTGGGACAACAACTTGAACTGAGAACCACAAGTCGGACAGGAATGAGGAGAGACAGTGCCACCCAGAGGAAGCAGAAGACAAGGGACAGGACCAATGAGAGCTGGACTGCTGTGATGCAACAGACTACTCTGGGAGTCATCCGAGACAAGGTGCAAGATATTTCTTTTGGATGAGGGCTGGCTCAAGGCAACAAACTGACAATGGGAGTCCAGAAGCTCTTTGACAGTACATATTACATCCCCATCCAAGACTGATAGCTGTAGGGATGACAGGACTAGAAAAAAGTGCGGTACTTAGTGTCTTCAACAGGAATACATGGAATGAAAGGTTTACCCTCATATGAACTGATAAATGGAGACAGTATATGACAAGGTAAATATGGTGGACCCAGCTTATGAGAGTGGGACTGAAAACAGATGTTCCGTGTTGACTGTTTTGCTCTGTAAACAGCTTAGTACATAAGTATGGGTATTTGGTTTCTAGTAGCCTGGAGCTCTTTGTTTTCCTTCTAACTCATATGAGTCTGGCATCAGACTTGCAGAGAGCACCAAAACCAGTTATCAACAGCTGGAATCCTAATCAAAGGGGTCCCATGCAGGAACATGGCAGATTGAAATCCAGCTACACATTGAAATGGGATATCCAAGTCTCTGACCAAAGAATTTTGTACATACTCATCCCAAGGCAGATATTCACTCTAGTCATACTGTCTATTATAGACACAAAAATGCAGAAACTGACCCAACTCAGTAAAATGGGGACTCCTGTCTGAAACCATATCCACTCAAATGTCAAAAAGTCTGAAAACTTGATGGAACGGGGCCTCTGCAACTTCCATGGCAAAGAACAGAACAGGCTAATGTAAAATAGGCTTCACCTCATCTGGAAGTTCAGCTCCTTTAACATGTCCTCTGATACCCAAGGAATGACACAGTCTACTGTATGTAGGAAGAACCGAGGCTGTATTCTTACTAAAGGCTTCCTTCAAGTCTGCATAAGATACTGAAATCGCTTCGTTCTTGGTGATCTGTACCTTCTCTATACTGGTAGTACAAATAGAGAAGGAAAACCACCCCACCTAGAGATTATGGACCAAATGAGACGCTCAGAGTATAATCATATCTTTTTTTTTTATTCAGTCAACATTCAAAGGCTGGATGGAAATTATGTATGCGGCTGTCGACTCACGTAAGGTAATTTTATTGCTGTCAACATATATGGTTTTTCACTGAATGAAGGTCAAAAAGTATTAATATGTCATGTGATATTGAATGAACTTTAATTAAATGCAAGATATGCAGATATTTATTTTTAGATTCCTTATATTCCAAACGTCTTATACATTGCATTGAACACTATAATATAGCCCTTTTTATGGGGAAACTAATCTTCAATTCCTGAAACACCTACAGGTGGGTCAACAGCCCTCATATGAGGCCAACCTTTACATGTACGTGTACTTTGTCATCTTCATCATCTTTGGGTCCTTCTTTACACTCAACCTCTTCATTGGTGTCATCATTGACAACTTCAATCAACAAAAGAATAAGATAAGTATTAATATGCCCCAGTGGCCTTCCAGGTTCTGTAGCATTGCAGTATTGTTTGATGCAGTCTCCATTTAAAATTTGTGACAAAATTCTGTGAAGAATAATTGTTTCTGGTTGTGTACATGGGAGGAGATTGCTTTATGACTGAGGAGCAGAAGAAATATTACGACGCTATGAAAAAACTAGGCAACAAGAAGCCAGCGAAGCCCATTCCAAAACCAACGGTATGAACCTTTATAACAAACTCTGCTTATGATGAGAAAAAACAACAGTACCATTAGACTGTCTACTGACTGGCAAACTAATGCATGATACTTATTATTAAATTACTTATTAAAACTTATTAAATTATGCTCAATGAAAATGGTTTAACTGATAATGAATATTGCCAAATGAGTTAAAAAGAAACAATACAATTAGAATTCTGTTTCTGCATTCACCATTTTCTCTGTCTACTTTTTTTTTGGTTACTCACACTGCTTTGCTTAACTTGGATGTGAAGGGCAAAATACCAGGCCTGGTATATGACTTCATCAGTCAGCAGCCCTTTGACATCTTTATCATGGTACTGATTTGCCTGAACATGGTGACCATGATGGTGGAGGAAGATGACCAAAGTGAAGAGAAGACAGACATGCTGGGCAAAATCAATGCAGTCTTCATTGTGGTCTTCAGCAGTGAATGTTTGCTGAAGATGATTGCACTGAGACAATACTTCTTTACCATTGGATGGAATGTTTTTGACTTCATTGTGGTCATTTTCTCCGTAGCAAGTAGGTTCTCCATTTGTTGTCTTTTTTAAATACTGTAGTTAGGCAAAGTTCAGAAAATCACTGTAAAGTAATGTATACCTGCTGAATATTAAATTACACAAGCATAGTTTAGCTGGCACACTGAAGATTATGAAAAAAGGATAGTCATAATATTCATATTGAAGATTATGAAAAAGGATAGTCATAATATTCATATTGCTTTATGTTTGTTTTTTTTCAGGCATGTTGGTGGCAGATTTAATTGAGAAGTACTTTGTTTCACCTACCCTCTTCCGTGTCGTCAGGCTAGCTAGAATTGGACGAGTTTTGCGTCTAATTAAGGGAGCTAAGGGTATCCGGACACTGCTGTTTGCTTTAATGATGTCACTTCCTGCCCTCTTCAACATTGGCCTTCTGCTTTTTCTGGTCATGTTCATCTTCTCCATCTTTGGCATGTCAAACTTTGCCTATGTAAAAAAAGAGGGAGGAGTTGATGATATGTTTAACTTTGAGACGTTTCCAAATAGCATGATTTGCTTGTTTGAGATCACAACCTCAGCTGGATGGGATGGGCTCTTGTTTCCCATGCTGAATAGTGGGCCCCCTGACTGTGACCCTGAAATTATAAACCCTGGTACCGATGTCAAGGGGAACTGCGGCAGTCCAGGGAAGGCAATAACATTCTTCTGTAGCTATATCGTCATATCCTTCCTGGTTGTAGTGAACATGTACATTGCAATCATTTTGGAGAATTTCAATGTAGCCCAAGAAGAGAGTGGTGATTTGCTGTGTGAGGATGACTTTGAGATGTTCAATGAGACTTGGGAGAAGTTTGACCTAGAGGCCTCCCAGTTTATAGACTATAGCCAGCTCTCTGAATTCTGTGATACATTGTTGGATCCTCTGAAGATTCCCCAACCCAACAAACTTAAACTGCTTTCAATGGACTTTCCAATCGTCCCTGGGGACAAAATTCATTGCTTGGATGTCCTTCTTGCCCTCACAATGGAGGTGTTGGGTGACACACTAGAAATGTCTGCCATGAAGATGAGCATGGAGGCTAAGTTTATGCTCAACAATCCAACTTCAGCAACTTGGTTGCCTATCGCAACCACACTAAGGCATAAGGAGGAGGCTATGGCTGTTATTGTGATCCAGAAAGCCTATCGCAGTCACCTATTTATGCGTCATGTAAGGCAAGCATCCTTCATTTCCCGTTCAAAGAAAGGGAAGGTGAAAGCAGGTGAGGAACCACCAGAAAGAGCTGGAATGATAGCCAGTAATATGTATGCAATGTTCGGAGGGCCCCCCCCCTTAGAATCAGCCCCTGATCAAAAGGAGCTTGCGGCTGCTGTAGAGGTCACTAGTGAGGTGGTGTTGCAGGCTGCACCATCTCAAGAGACCTTCACCTATTCAGTCAATCTCAATCGTTCTGCTTTATAACAAACAGATACCTCTATGTGTTGGCAGCACACTATTGTCTCCCATTTGGAGGTTAAAGGATAATTAATGCAAGCAGGAGCCCTCTGGAGCAAGACTAACACTAACAATGCAGTCACTTTCAGAGGTTGCACATAGACGGTGTAACACAACCAGGGTGCAACAAGTAATGTAATTCAATACCAGGATAAACTGGTTTTGGAATTTTGTTTTGCATTTTGGTCAACTTTCAGCTGGATTTCTTCTGCTCCCCGGCAACATCTCAGGCCAGGTGAAGTCCAACAGCACCAATGTTTCTTAATTTAATTTTGTATAATTTTTTTATTTAAATTTCATTTCGTAGACCACAGAGATCAAAGACACCAAACAGCCAAGTAACTCTAGTAAAATACCCTATCCTTGTTTTTACATATAAGGATCCTCTATACATATACTCAAGAGCCTTAATTGCCACTCTTCCCTGAATAGTTCTGAACTAAAGACGATTCCAAAAACCATCAATGGGTAGTAAGTCATACATGCCAGACTGTATTTTGTTTACTTTTTATTCATAAATAACCCAACTACTAGGATTCCTATAAACCTTTAAGTTAAATGTGCTTTTCAGAACATATTATAGCATTTAACTAAAATTGATTGCTCATTTTGAATGGAACAGGGTGGGATGTAAATTTTAGTGGCACCTTCAGAATACAAATATGTAGATAACTATAGCAAACATCTAAAAATAGCTAACAAAAAAAAAATGGAAATATTGGAATCCCAAAATGATCAAAATATTTCTCACCTTTCCACCCTTGCTTAACAGTTAAGATTAACATTAACAGTCGATTGCTGTCCCCTCCCCAAAAACATCGGCATCCAGTTTCATAGCACGCACCAAGGTAATCAACATAAGTTCATAAAGATTCATATGCAATTGCAAACAACCATTATGAAGACACTACAAAAGTATTATTTTTAATTTATTCATTACAGAGGGCCGTGAAAGGGTTGTGTATTTGTTAAAACCTAAAGTAGTTTTCTTGTGAAATGAACCTGTTGATATCTATTTATAACTGAGAAATGTAAGTACTAAATACCTCTATGTATCTATGTATCTTTTTTAAATTATTGATAATCATCTATTCCAATATTTAACCCATAGCACATTGATTATTTTAGACATATTTTTTACAGGGAAATTTTTCAATTATTAGATTATTAGAGATTATTACCTTATTCATCAAAAGGAATTATAGACAGTCATTACATTACATGCATTCAGTTAAATATTTACAAATATACATTATATATTTACCCTTAATTTTTAGTCTATGTACAGCATTGCCGGTGTTATAATGTTGTATAAAATTAATTTACTGCTCTAATCCGAATAGTGGAACATTCAATTTACTGTCTAATTTAGTAAGATGAATGAAACTACACACCATCATAATATAAAGTCCCTGAAAGAGCAAGTCATGTAAAAGGAGGCCAGTCGGCCATGAAGCATCTCGTATCATAAGCTAAAAAACAGCACAGAGCCTGGCTGCTCATACACTTCTCCTCTTCTTTGACTATATATATCGTGAAAGTTCCTGACCATGCGGATGACTGCGTCATCCAAAAAGCCCCTTAACTGTGAAAGACATTCATAACACTTTCTGTTGGGGTATTGCCTGCTTTCAGTAGTTTTGTCTCAGTAGAAGCTGTTCATTTTAATCTAAAACTTGCCTGCCAAAAAAAGAAAACACTAAACCAAAACAAGGCTTCCCTAATTGGTAAAGTTAAATAATTATTTTGTTTCGAGTTTATTTGTGTGATATATTCCTTGTGATGACCCCAATTTTAGGTTGAAACTTTGTTTATATTCTTTATATTGACTGTGTATGTGTCCACCTGTCGATGCAGGACATTTACTAGTAAACAGTACAGGTGTGACAAAATACAGGATAATTCTTTGTTGGAAAAAAGTCGTATTCACTATAAATACAGTTTACAGCCTGTTACTGTGTCCACCATGTTCAGTCCATGTTGGAATTTCTGACAATATGTTGTACTTGTACTCAGTATTTTCAACATTGCATTTGGTGATGTTCAGATATCAGTTGTGTTATTTTTAAACAGTAACAGCAAATGTTTGAAAACTGTATTCACTTCAAGCTGTGCATTAAGCCTTATATTAGAATGTTTTGCATTTACAAATATATACTTTAATAAAAGAAGCACTTTTGGCAGATTTTTCTGTACTACCCTGTTGCTAGAATGCATCTTACTTTTTATTTTAATGTTAAAGTACAAGTTACTCCCAAAAAAGAAAAGCAGGTGTAAGCATGACTGAGTAGGGCACTGCAATGCATGTTAGATTCAGTCTTAATCTGTGGGCCTGTTGTACCAGTAAAGACAGTGAATGCAACCTTGACACTTCTCAGCTAAAGTACACCTGGACAATCAAAGCCTGAAGATCACGTGTTCCAGCTGCCATCTTTCACGTAGCAACAAACGTGTACATTATATAAATAGCATTTGATGTTGCTTACAGTTGCAATGGACTGAAGGTTGCTTTCAAAGCCCTGAAATGTGTGGGATTAACCTTGCCTGTACATACTCTTTGCTCAGCACTAAAAAGGTTTTTCTCTTTGTAATATCCATATAAAACATTCAGAGAATGTAGCATTTAAACATGTTGTGAGAATGAAGCATTTTATGTTGAATACTTACAAGGCAGATATATGTATATGTCTGAAATATGCCCTTTGTACAAGAATAATTACTGTAATTCGTTTTCCCCTGCCTTGTATTACTGTGGCATTTCAAAAGTGCATGCTGGTGTGTGAATGTGAATCAAACCTCTGGCTGTTTCCTGATCATATGTCCTGATCATGTTGACAAAGTTTCTAGAGTTTCTGTATTCTCAATTTTCTATTTATTTATGATCTATATTTCTTCTGTATTTCTTAGCTTTTGATTATCATGTAATTCATCTGTTGCCTTGGGTCTTAACAGCCAGGCGCCCCCAACTGGCAGGTTATCACCATAGCAGCTTACCCCAGCTTTCTATTCTCTGGGCTTCAAGATGTTCGTGGCCACAAGTAAGGAGCAGGTTCGGTGTTTGAACCCATTGTGTTTGTACTGTATTTCATTCTATCTTCCAACTTGTTCTGTTTGTAAGAGTGTGTTTGGGTGTCAGAGACACTCCACTGGTCATTTGCTCTGACCGATATGAAGCAATATGTGCAGTTACTGAAAACAGCACACCAGTAAATTTCCTCATATACAGTATGCTGCAAAAGTCTTAGGCAGGCAAAGAAAATGTATATAACTGTTTATCTGGGTAATAACTGTATATTTGCTCAAAAAACCCCACAATTTAACATTGTATTAGAATGTAAGCAAGTTAACAGTGACAAAGGTTAACATGAAATTCTCAAAAATGTTACTGATATCTAGTTGGGTGGCTAGATGGACACGGCTTTGGTTCCCAAACCTCTCCACTGGGGCACCTCCATCATTCCATCTATTTGCTAAATTTCACCACCAGCTCACAAAAGTAATTGATTTTTAAAATAATTTTATGTGGCACTGCTTACCCACAAATGGTATGCTAGAAGCTTGATAAAGACGTGGGTGTATCTGATGATTAAAGGTAATACTGGGGTAACTTTGGGACAGGTTTTGAAGGGGCTACGCTGGCACTCTTTGGCAGACATAAAATCATTTTTTACACCAAGTTTTACACAATTCATTTAAATATAGTTTTCTTTGGCGGCCTAAGGCTTTTGCTCAGTACTGTATACTGTTCCTCAGACTCATAGCTTGAAATATGACAGTTGAAATGTTTATGATTATTGTCCTGATTGAGGTTTCAGGAGTGTTCTACTGTCCTGGTGGAGCTCAGAAACAAGAATACACCAGGTTGGGGCGGTTAGATCACCTTGCTTTAGCCCACTTTTATAGACATGATCAGTCCAAGAAGGACTCTGGTCCTTGATTCCAAACAAGATCCTTGTTTAACATCAGCAGAACATCAGAATTGAGAAGAGATTTCAACCAGCATAAATAAAATAAAATAAATGAATAAAATGAAGGTAAAAAGAAATGGTGTGTAATTCATTTTCTCACTTGTCTGCTCAGTGTGATGCACAGTTAGAATATTCCCAAGTTTTAAGAGTGTCATTGTATGAGCAGGAGGAAGCCATACATCATTAAGGACACCCAACTGGCCAATTCTGAATGCATCCTTAATCACTTAACGTAAGCTGATGTTGACCATCGTGTATAATAAAACCATGTTTCTTCCAGGCAATGTGTGGAAAAAATGAATAGGAAAATGAATTTGCATGGTCTGCAAGCATCTGAAGAAAAATTCAGTCATAATCTTATATCTACATTATGACATTGTAATATCACATGACAATGCATAGGCTATTTAACAGGAACAGAAACCTTTCTACATCAAAGCTCTGATCTATGATTTGCAATGGAAAAAAAGAGATTTAGCTACATCACAAACTAACAGTGGTCCTTTTACTTTCTCACAATTACCAGTGTTCATCCATCCTTCCATCTTCTGTACCCGCTTGTCCTATGCAGGGTCATGGAGGTCTGGAGCCTATCCCAGAAGAGCCAATAACCCAGGATGGGGTGCCAACCCATCGCAGGGCACGCTCACACACCATTTTAAAATGTCATAATGTAAAAAAACATCATACATAAAAGTATAGCCATAAAGGGATAGCAAGATGAGTCAGTGGAGACACTGTAGTCTCATATCCCCAAGAATGAACCCCAGATCGTAGGCAGAGAGTTTGCATCTTCTCTTTCTCTCTCTCTGTCATACAAGTTTCCTTCACAGGACATGGGGTTGATAGCATTGGGCTCTTTAAATTGTCCGTGGTCTGCGAGTGCGTGTCCTTGCATGTGAAGAAGACAGGAGGAGAATATGGCTCTGTCAATGTCGTGGAGACCCAAAAAGCACTTCCCGCCCAAGTCAATCTAACAAATTTAGTGGTATGTGGTTAAGCACAGGCAATAATATCACCCAAAGAATTTACAAAGGCCAGAACTATGAACACATGCAAAACCCAAAGTATGCAACGCTGCCACTACAAATACTGTTATGTACGGAGTTGAAATACATATAAAGATCTTGTTATGGTATCATCTCTGGGACTCGTGCCCCTCTGCCTCTCTAATAGGTGGCCCTGCATAAACTGCAGCAACAAGACCAGCAGCCACCTGACAGGATACAATCCTAAGGTGTCCAGCAGCTGGATCACTAGGCAATGTCACGGTAAGCCTGAAGCAAGGAACATACTGGCCATCATGTGCAATGTGCAGCACATGGAAATATGTTAATGCCTAGTTTGCAACTAGTCTTGAAAAAAGGAAGGCCTGTTACAATATTGTATATAGTAATAGTCATTTAGAGACAGGTCTAACTGAATGTAATCATTTGATAAATTATGGGAATATGTGGGGGCTAAACATGTGTGAAGTTTTATTTAGAGATGAGTAGCTGTGATCAGGGACAGTAGGGGGGGCGGGGGGGTTCAGTCTCACACCTCCAGGGTTCTGGGTTTGATTGGATCAGTCACATCACTTAAGGCATGATTCACTATCAAGGCCTATTATGGAAACAGATTTTCAGTCTTACTATACGTATTTGCATACTTGGCTTGCAAAACCGTCTCGCTTAGTGTTTTATCGGCACATGTGGTCGCCTGAGGCAGCCTTTTCGCAGTGTTCACAAAGCCATGTCGTAAACAGTCAGGCTCCAGCAGCGTCTGCGTTTTGCATCTCTGGCCCTTCCCTGCGCCTCAGAGGTAATGTCAGCGGAAATGGCAGTGGAGCATATCAGACTGAGGCGTCGCCTCCCTCCACATAGCACTGCGTCTGACTGATCCAGTGAAGCGGGCTGCCACTGACATTTCAGCTGAGCGCAATGGCACTGCCAAACCCCATCCACCTGGTGCTTTCCTGTATTTTCACTGGAAGCACTTGGCTTGTCCTGATAAACTTTTCAGGTAAGATATGTATCCTATGACGCTTGTAGATGTGCGAGTTGTTCATAAATAGGAAAAGGGAACATATACCCATTATATGTATTATATACCATTGTCTGCAGGTAATATAAATCAATTGTGGAGAAGGGTATATATAAAAAGATATTTAATTATTACTTATTAACATATCTTCTTATTTGGTGTTTGTTTTGAATCTTCCTAAACTCCTTATAGCCCATCTGTACATACTGTAAAAGAGGAAGTTGGTTCTGACTAATTTTAGTCGTACATTTCTCATCCCAGCCGTCTTTAAGAGTTACCAGTTTATGTTTCTTGTTTTACGTGCTCATGCATTGTTATCCCAAGTGAGCTCAGAATTATGAACATTTCAACACATTTTACATTTGATTAGCCCTCACCAAAATGTCACGCATGGCTGTTATTTTCAAAAAACTGTCGCTCAAACAAATTTGCTGGTTTTAAAAAAAGAATTAGCATTGTGCAAAAGCACTGAATTCATGAATTGTACTTTTACTTCTTACATCCACAGATTGCCTATGCATCTCCCAAAAGCCTCGATACCTTGGTGTGAAGTCTGGGAGATCGGTCAAAATCTACTGTGTTGGGGTAAACAGTTCGGTTTGGTACTGGAGCCCAAGTTATGAGTCTGAGCTGCAAAAAAAAATTTCCCAAAGTAGTCACTTCATGATAGATGTTGCCTCATCTAAGAGAAATGCTTCAATCTCAATCCTCAAAGTGACACCTGAAGATTCAGGAATTTACTACTGTGAGTCGAACGGTATCTACGGGTCTGGGACAGAGCTGAAGGTAGTCAGTAAGTATCTGATGTGTCTCACTATTGAGCATCTTCTTCAACAAGTTACCAAGCTCTCAAAAGCAATCCATTATCTCAGTTCAGATTCTTGAATTGCTTTCTGTCATTTTAAATTGAAATAAATTGTATCTAGAACACTTGGTGTTCTTGTTTGTTGTTCTCTACTTTCACAGGACATATAACACCCAAGGATGCAGAGAAAAGAAGCAATATGAAAGATTCCATGATTATCATCCAGGGTTTGCTGCTCCTGTTGTGTGCTGCTGTACCACTGCTTCTTTACTTCCACAAAGTAGGTGACATGCAGCCAATCCTGGATTACTGCTGTGTTTTTGAAATGAAATGTGCAGCAACATAGTGGGTAGAGTGGATAGTGGGCAGTAAAAATCCAGACCAGGATTTTGTTTCAAAAAGCCAGTTGAGTACTCTGTGACTGTGACTCTTTGAGCTCAACTGGTTGGTTGAAACAAAATCTTGATTTGGATTTTTACTTTCTGGACCTGAACTTTCCACCTCTGATAGTGAGGCTGAATCCCTGATTCTGGATATTTACAGTTATCATCACTGAATTTGACCTAGACAGGCATCTATTGGTCAGTAGTGTAGATCATTATGTATCAGTTGAGAATTGAGAAAATTGTGGTTTTAGCCAGAGGTTTATAATTAATTAGTGGAAAAAGCACTAATTAGTCTTCAGTCTTTAATCTTTAATGAATGATGGCTTGCAATTAGAATATCTATTGTTGTTGTACTCTAATAATGTATATTTTAATTAAATTACTTGATAAACAGGCCAAACATTTCACTAATGGCTACTGAATAATAACGTGTGATTTCCATTTGCTCTTAGGGTAAAAATGAGGACGGTATTTACGAAGAACCTCTAGACGACCATTTGTATGAGGTACAAAGCAAATTTAAATTCTATCATACAAGCAAAAAATTGAGCAAATCAACGAAAGTGCTATACTTGACATGTGATATATGGCACACAAAGCCGCAAGGTGTGTTCATGCAGACAGTACAGGTCACATGGCCTCAAACACCTGAACAAAAAGTAGGAAGTAAGAATTCGGTACCACTGAGTCTATCCACTCCTGTTTGTCTGGCCATTCTTTTTGCATCGCTGGGTGTTCTTGTCTCATACTAGGTAATGAGCCTTGATAATTTGATGTTCTTTCTCTTTTTTCCTGCTTTATCATCATTGCCCAGAGTTTGTGTGATGCAAAGTTTCATTCTATTGAAAGCCAATGGGCTGTACAACACTGTCTTTTTGAAGCATCTTATCAATTCAACATTAATCCTATATAACACTTCCTCTATTCATGTATTTCGAAAAAAAATATCAGACTAAATTAGAGGTAACAAGAGCTTCTGCTCTGGATTTGGCGCAGGGATTGACAGTTGAGCACTGTGACCTGTATGAAGACATCCCCGCTTATAGCCAACCAGCAGAGGCCGAGTGGGAGAACCCTGAATCCCCATGTGAAGAATGAGGGACTGAATTGGCAGCAAACCACCTAAGGTATGGAAAAATTATGAAATTCAATAAACAAGCTTTGGGAGGTCACAGAAAACTGTATGCATGCATGAATGCAGAGCATCAAATATTCACCAACAATTACTAGTTATTCCAATATCTTGCAAAGAAAATTGTGTGTATTTGGAGACCTGTATATTTTGTATATTAGAACTTACAGGTACCTGTCAACTTGCGTTTGTATTTGGACCTGAGACCACCAGCAGTAAGTCAATTTGTGCGTATCTCAATAGTCATAAGGAACAAGCAAGACATTAAGTACAGTAGTTATGTACACACAGTACTTTACAGTAAATAATAATGTGAATATAAAACCACAACACTTCATAATAAAAGAGATTGTGCTTAAATTTAAGGCAAGAATTGCACTATGAAATTAAAAGATGCGCAAAGTAGCAAACAAGAAGAGCTGAGAAAGAAGATGCACACACACACACACACATACACACACAAACACACACACACACATGCACACACAAGTTGGTCTTCCTATCTAAATGGGGACCATCCATTCATTTCTATGGGGAAAAACCCTAATCCCAATCAAGACACCCTTAACCCTTACCCATCCCTAACCTTAACCATAAGTAACCAATCCAAAAACAAGACTTTTGCTTTTGACTTTTTTACGTTTTTGATTGCATTCACAGATTTTTCTAAAACTGAGGTTATCCAAATGGGGACCTCAAAAGATGTCCCCAAAAGTAGGGAAATTTCAGGTTTTACTACACTTTGGGGACAATCTGGTCCTCAGATGTGATCTATGCAAACACACACACACACACACACACAGACACACACACACACACACACACACACACACACACACACACACACACACTATGAGTTTTTGCACACACTGAAATTTTCTACACTTGCATGTCACTCACTTAACATTTACTAAGAATACACTCAATATTCTTTGCTAATAAATTAATTTAGAGCATTTTCACCATTTGAGTACCTTTATTAGAAAGAAAATGTCATAATGGCATTAATTCACTAAAGTAACCTCCTCTAGCAGTTGATAACAGGAGAGAAAATTTGAGGCATTCTTTGTACAAGGGACATTAAATACTCCTCTGTTTCATGGGATGAAACAGTTATCTAGTGCATTTAAATGAAAGGACAGCCTAGAATTTGACTGCCATCACCACACAACCAGTTAATAGGATGTCAGACATGCATTGTTATGTACTCTATCCATGTTATAAAGGAAACTTGTTTTATTTGACTTATATTTTAATGTATAGTTTGTTCACTCAACTTTCCAGTGCTAATCAAGAAAAAAAAGTTTATGAAAGTTTATCAGTTTATGAAACAAATGGAAAAGTGGTAAAAATCTGTGTTGTGCAAAAACTTTTGACTGGTAGTGTGTGTGTGTCTGTCTGTCTCTGTATGTATATATATATATATATATATATATATATATATAGTTTGCATGCTGTATTACAAGTTAGATATGAACAGTTGGTCATTATATGGCTGGCATCGCTGCCCACTGTCCTGCACCAGTTATATTAATCAATACACCTGCTAACATCCAAGTACATGCCATTTCACGTGTCTCTCCATCACTGTATATTTTTTACTATGGAACTCGGACGTCAATAGGATTGGTCGTTGCTCGATGGGTCGTATGTCGGCAGGTACCTGTACAGAAATTAGTGTTTGATTTCTGCCTTGTGCATAGACTCCACACGTTCTCCCTGTGTTTGCATGGGTTTTCTCCTCAGTCAAAAAACATACATTTGAATGCACTAGTGTGTTCAAATTGCCAGTAGTGAACGAGCGTGTGTTTAGTAAGAATTCTGTGTACCCTTGATGTATTATAGAGAGCTTGGGAAGGTTCCAGGATTACCACAGCCTTTTACTGGATAATAGCTTATGGATGCATGCATGCATGGATGATATACTTCAAATACTATATTAATTAATGTGTATATTGTATTATATGGTATATTATTAGTGGGAGTATGATGGCTTAGTGGTTACACTGTAACTGCACACCTTCAAAAACACACTGTAACTGCACACCTTCAAAAACACACTGTAACTGCGTACCTTCCAGGTTTGAATACCACCTCCAGCCATAAGTATAGAGTTTGCCTGTTTCCTCCTATTGTCCCAAAATATGTGATTTTAGGTGAATCGTTGTGTCTTGGTTGGTCCTAGTGTGTGCCTGACTGTCCAGGGTGCCCCCTGCCTTGTATGGGTTCTTGGATAAGCTTTAGGTCCTTCTGCAACCCTGACCAGAGAAAGCTATTGGAAAATGGCAGAAACGCAGATGTGTCATCACTGCCAGTTAAAGCCCCCACATAGAGCTCTAGGCAGGCTTCATTGCTGGGGCCCCACCCCGCCCCCACCCCGCCCAACTGGCAGACTTTTCTGTAAGCATTGTTATGCATGCTCTTTCTGTCGGGGGTGGGGGCACTGGTGTTGAAGCTTGCCCTTCTGGGGGACGAGGTGGAACTGGCGGTTGCTGAGTCAGCACCCCTGAGAAGGTGGCCTACTCAGAAGATGGCACCCGTCAGAAGATGGCCCCCCTCAGAAGATGGCCCCCCCCAGAAGATGGCACCCTGAGTCGACCGGCACTCTGTGTCATGTATCAAAAATTATGTGCTTTATTCTGTAAACTGAATTTAACCGAATTGATTCTTTCAAGAACCTTTTTCTGTTTTTATCATTGTTGCAGATTACAGATACTATGTCATCACCCTGGGGCAATGATATTAACTGCCATTCACCGAACCAAACTGCTTAAATAACAGCACGTCAGTTATGAAAAGGACGAAGAGAACTTTGCCCCAGAGCTCAGAAATCCAAACAAGGCATCATTGTGCATCGTTGTGCGCTTGTGCATCGCACCATGTTATGTACCCAGAGAACCAGTACCACAAATGCAAAGCAGGAGCCCTGTTACTGATGTTAGGCCTAGCAAATTGGGCCCCCAAGCCAGACCAATCAAATATTT
Organism: Gnathonemus echidnorhynchus; assembly: GCA_026776725.1. Lineage (NCBI taxonomy): Eukaryota > Metazoa > Chordata > Actinopteri > Osteoglossiformes > Mormyridae > Gnathonemus > Gnathonemus echidnorhynchus. The sequence goes on along the minus strand of JAODJU010000095.1, from coordinate 13,859,515 downwards.
TAGGGCTCCTTTCATTCAGGAACCCTTAGAATGATTCTCACCCTTTGGGGCAACCCTGATGGAAAGCAACGAATCATAGCCATAATGCAAACAGACGTCCACTTGCATATATTCTTCATGGCGTGCGCATTGCCAAGCTTCTACGCGTGTGCATATATAAAAGCAAAACACAAGTAACTATAAACACATATGCTAAACTATTTTAACTAAGACTAAGCCTTCAGAGTGAAAGAATAAAAAATCCGACTCCATTGGGAAAGGTGTGTATTATCTGTCTGTATCCAAAATGTTGGCAATGTTTTTTTGTATGTTTTTTTGCAAAAAATAACAGAAAAATTCTTTTTATATCTTATTTGTGTTACATGCATCTCACACACATGTACTGCAGTCAGAGGGCTTCAGGCCGCTACCAGTGTGTACATGTTTTTTCATTAATTACCATTTGTGTCTCAGAAATGTTTTCTCGCAGCTATTGTACAGTTTCTTTTTTTTGTATAATAAAGAGTTTGGTTAACTTTGTGTGCGATGAATTGCCTGACAGTACAGACAAAAGCACTGCTTGCATCATGCTATTATTCACGTCACGCTTCTCTTCACACAGCACAGGTGTCAGTGCAATATCTCAAACACAGAAGTACTTGTCTCTGCAATGGTGATATTTCTAAGCGACAGTATGACAGGAAAGAACTGAGTGGTTTTTTTTTCTCATCTGCACACTCAGCAAGCCATTTTATTAGATAGCTGCTCATTAATGCAAACAGCCCGTCCCCACACAAAGCAAATGGTTTAGCTGTAAATCAATATGAAAAGCAAACAGATAAGCGTGAAAAATGGCATTAATTGTGATCTATGCAATTCAGATGACGTATGATTGGTGGTGTCAGGCATTGGAGGCCCCATCATCTCAGAAATCATTTTATAGTGTCTAAGGAGAATGGTGTGATTAACAAGAAAAGGAAAAAGCATCCAATCAATGGCAGCTGTTTCAAACATATCCACTTGTGCACTTGTCCTTTTTATATATCTTTTTGTCCCATTGTGCCTGTCTGCGCACATGAACATAAATTGCCTTGGCATCGTATGCATTTGACTGCTTGCATTTTGACACTGGTAAAGCGTTTGGCAGGAGATGTGCGTTGCAAGAAAAACATGTGTTTCCTGCTTATTTGCATCAGAGCTCACTGGCCCACTCGCCAAGCACAGTTAGTTGAGCGTGAATTCTTTCTCAGAGATAACCTAAGTCCACACGCCTTCACTGAACTAAAAAAGGAAACAGCAATTACAGCATATTGTACGGTGTCTCCATATGGTGAAAGCGCTAAAATTAAATTCAGTACGGAACAAAAAGAAAAAATATAAATTCAAATGAAGTCTGCTTTCAGATGGTGGGAGTATAGAAGACTAAAGACAGAAATAATGTAGTTATGACAGGCAATATAATCATTTTATATCATTTTTATCTCATTAGTACAGTTTAAATAGGTAACAGAGCAAATAAGAACAGAGGGTATAAGCAACAGATTAGAAGACTTGTAGCCCCACTATATAAAGTCAACATGCTTTGAAACAGTTTCAAACCACCAGATGAAAAGTGGTACAATAATGGACAAATTTGGGGGAGAGAGCATGTTACAGTCTACTGTCTAAGGCATGGCATGTGGAATGCATCCGAACAAAGGAGGTGGCAGTATTTCAAGGCAAAAGTGGAGGGCTACATTCACTGAAGAAGACGTATTTTATTAATGTATGACCACAGAACACTTATTTACTCAAACACACACCTTGCTTATTTACTCAAACACACACCACGCATCTACATCCTGGATGGAGTTTTGAGGAGGCAGGAATCGCCGGAGTCGAAACTGCGATTGTTTGCCAAGACCAGTAGGGTGACATGGTGGTGCAGTGGTTAACACTGCTATTGCACACCATCAGTACCAGGGTTTGAGTAAAAATCTGGCTGGATACTGGCAGTCCAGGATCAGGGTTGCTACCCCTGCTATAAAAGTTACCTGGGTACAGGTGCCCCTCCCCCAATCCACGCTTCATGCTTCGGAGGAGAAATGCACATGGCACAAATACAGGAACACTGCAGCTGCATACATTTTATTTTGTTAACTGTGTCACACCCTGGTGGTCTGTTTTGTAATTGCACATACAATAAAAAAAAAAGGAACTAAAGCCCTAGTTTGTACCTGGGATTTCAGTTCTATGGTTTTTTGCTGTGTGTAGACTACCTGACTGTGCAGGTTCCACATACAGGGGGCTATGGGGGATTTGAGCCTTGGTCCTTTGGTTTTGAGGCAGCAGTGCTAACCACTGTGCTATCTGGCCACCCCCTCCTACTGTCTGCTGTAGTTAACTGATGTAGTTGCTTTCTTTAGGCTCCAGCTCTCATTCTCAGTGA
>JAODJU010000095.1:13837338-13853041 GCA_026776725.1 Gnathonemus echidnorhynchus | reverse complement strand
CCCATTCAGCACCCCTCCCCCAGTTAGAAAAAAGAGTACCAATTTGTACCTTTGCTTTTCACTGGGATTGCCAAATGTACCCTAGCTGTAGGTAAATATAAATTTTAGTCTAATTTAAGGTACAGAAATCGACTCTGAGGAACATTCCCAAGGTACAAACAACGTTACTGTACCCCTAATGGTACAAAAATGTTCCTCAAAGTCCATTTCTGTACTTCCAAAGGTACATTTACCTACAACTAAGGGTACAACAGGCAGACCCCTGAGGGTACAGCCCCAGTCATCCCCCTACCTCGGGGCTTCCTGGGGGGCGACCCAGCCTCCCAATCATGCAGTAGCCTGCCTAGCGCACAGACCAGAATCAAGGCAGCCACACCAACAAGGCTATTTGACCCACACAGTGACATGATATGATATACGTGACCAATGGCGTTGGAAGCAGTTTCACACTGGAGGGGACTGAATTTGCCCCTGTGGCTGGGGGCAAGGTGCAATAGTCACATTGTGAAAGGATGCGATGTAAGAAAGATTTTAAAATAATAAAAATTTCATCATTCAAAACACTGTTTTAACGCAGTTCCTCAACTAAACATAACTCAATAACCATATGATATAATGATTTGTCCAGACTACAGTCTGAGGTATATGTTTCATCCTTGCACTCTGCATGCGGAGCCTATTGGCCTCAGTAACAAGCAGATTCATAATGAAAAATAAGAACTGAGCATATCTGTTTCATGGGGGTTAAAGCTGGAAATGGCAGGTGCGGGTGGGGGAACCCTAAGATCCTGCGTTGCAGTGCAGCGGGGAAAAATGATTAACCTCAAACTAACTCCTAAATTGACTCAGGCTACATCCAAACCGCTATGTTTTCGTTTAAAACATTGAGTTGTCAAACAAAAACCATCTCCATCCTCACAGCCGTTTTCACATTGTTAACAAAAGTATTTCCATACACACTGAAACTATTAGTCTACATTGGGCATGCGCGCATCAACACAATGATCAGTAAATTAGTTTCTTTTTGAGCAAATATGCAGCAGTCGTCTGCATACAGGCCAGCTTGCAACAGGGAAAGCGTCTTTGAAAGCAGCTTCCCCTCTTCCGCCATTTTGGAATTACTGTTTACTTCTGTGTAGCGTGACCAGGTGAGCAATCAGATGATAAGTGGGCATAACTAGTGGGATCAAATCTGGGATGGATCACGTGATGAGGAGGGATCAATAAGGGCACTTTTAGAGTCTCCGTTGTCACTCATCCACTTTAAAATAGAATTGTCAGAAGTATACGACTGTCAGAGCGTTTAAAAAGTCTCTATTTTTGGGGGCTGAAATATCTGGGGTAGCTTGTATGAAATAGGAAAACTGAGACTAATGTCTGCATCTTAGAACGTAGCAGCATGGATGTAGCCTGATACTAAACGCGGGACCAGTGCTGGAGCTAAAATCATCTACCGGCTCTGACAGCAAGCGCAGACAGATCAGGGTTGGGGGGCCCTTGTGGGGGATTCCTGACAGTCATCGCCAGCGGTCGCAGCCCGCACCCCCGCACGAGCTCCGCCTCTAAGCGAGACCTAAGGTCACTCTAGCTAAGCTAGCCAAAGTGCTAGTCAAAGTGTCAGTTTCCGTGCCAGTAGCTTGCAAGACAGATAGTCAGGTTGCACATAAAACGGCTTGCATATCTGGTGATATTTGTTGAGCTCAATCGAAACATCGCATTTGAAATTACCTGCCACTTCTGAAAAAAATGCAACTCATTATGCGTTCAATCCCCTTCTGTAATGAGAAAATACCGGCATCACAAGTTAATCTGCATGCATGAGCACAGGGAAGGAAAGGGATGAGAACAGAAAAAGGTCATGTATTGGGTATGGGGGCATGGCTGGGGGGGGGCTAACATTATTTTCTCATTTGTTTAGTTTCTTCATGGTATCCGCTGGAAGGAATACCAGGCTACAGCACACAAAAAATAAACTTGCTTGACATTATCATGGATGAAACTGCCAATCAGATATAAGTATTTAACTCTTGCCGTTTCATCTGTATCGCGACAGAAACAAGTTAAATAGCAAAATCTGACCTTATGAGCGATGACCGCAAAACCCAAAAACATGATTTTTTTTTCACAATGTTGTTCATCCCTAAATAGATATCTGTTCATGTACTGGGGTGTAATGGGGTGGGGCAGTCTGTTGATATTGAGGGGGTCGCATCCCCCAGTCCCTGCTATTTCCAACCCCCCTGGATGTGATGTGCAAATGAGCAGTAGAAAACCGATCGCCAGATATCACCACTCTGATTTTTTTATTTTGAGCGGGTGCCCCGTGCTGCCCCCCTGCCCATGTCGCCCATTCCTTGCCGCCATTGGGCTTTTGAGCTAGAGTGAGAGTATCTGAGGCTGCTCCCTGGCTTCCTCTGCTGGTCAGGTTTGGAAGTGACAGCAGGCCACCATCATATACCACTTAACTATGGTCTGTCAATGATGAATGCTGATCAGAGAGTGTAGCATACAGAGAGTCCATCCATAGTGTCATCTAATCCAAACATTCAAGAGGAAAAACAGTTGTGTAATTATACAATATTTCTTCATGGTCTTCCAGTAAATCCAGTGATTCCATTGCTTTGGCGTACTGTACTCACTATTGTTTTTTCCCTATTAATGCACATTGTGTGGGCATTTTTTTTTTTACTTTATAATGATATGTACCCTACCGTTCAAAAGTTTGGGATCACTTAGAAATTTCCTGTGGAATAGCTTTTATTTCTCAGAACAAGAATAGACTGATGAGATTCAGAAGAAGGTTTGGCCATTTCGAATCTTCAACCGAACCCACAACTGCTGATGCTCCAAATACTCAACTAATCTAAAGAAGGTCAATTTCATTGCTTTTTTTAATCAGCAAAACAGTTTTCAACTGTGCTAACATCATTTCAAAAGGGTTTTCTCCATCCATTCATCCATCCATTAGCTTCTGCTTATCCGAGGTCGGGTCGCAGGTTTTCTAATGATCATATTTGCCTTTTAAAATGATAAACTTGGATTTACAAGCACAGCATGCCACTGGAACACAGAATCGATGGTTCCTGATAGTGGGGACACCATTATAGATATTACATAAAAAATCTGTGTGAGTTTTCAGCTACAATAATCATTCACAAAATGAATAATGTCTACTCTGTATTTTTGATTAACCTGATGTTATTTTAATGGACAAAAAAATTGCCTTTGTTTCGGAAACAAGGAAATTTCAAAGTAACCGCAAACTTTTGAACGGTGGCGTAGATATTTTGTGTTTTCTGCTTTGTAATATTGTAAAGGTACAAATCATGAATAGAAACATTAAAAGTAAACATTTGAGGAAGCCCATCATGAGTGGAAGATGTTTAACTGATGATTTTCTTCTGAAGTGCACGGCTCCTTCACACGCGATTTCTATTCAGATGGCACATCACGGGCACAGACAAAACCTGCAATAGGCCAAAGGCGAAGGAATCCCAGGAGCAAATATACAGTGATTTAAGTACTAACGCTATATTAAAAGAGTGACCAGTGAGCTAAAACGACATACTATTTTTTTTAAATGCAGTACACTGTACTCGACAGATTAATACATGTGTCTATAATTTATATGTGGTGTGGAGCAACAGATGAATAACATGTTTTAAGTAAGAATGCATGAATCAATAAGTTTTATTTTTATGTTGTTTGCAGACCTTTGTGTTTGTTGGTCCATCATTGTTTCCATTGGCTCAGTGTTTTTGCAATGAAAATCTTTCTCTTTGTTAAATTCACTTTTTTTTCTTCTTTTTTTTGTTTTTCTTTATTGCTTCATTAACATTTGTGAAACAATGAGTGTAATCCAGGCTTGTTGGTTAGAATACATTATGTAGATTCCTGGTGAAATCATTTTACATCTAAATCTCTACGTACGCGATCATCGTGCAAACCAACACATGCAAAACAGTTCACCAAACTTTCAGTATGATTCAAAAGTATATTCCATATATTGCAGTGATACATCATCGTTGTATTTTTGTTGTTTTGGTCTTACACAGTGCTATATGAGTTTTTTGTATGCTGTTGTATACTGTATCTTGAGGCTATTTCAGTAAAAACATGAAGACGTTATGTGAGTACATGTAAGTGCTTTCTTTTGAACATTACATACTCTAATGTGGAGCCTTGTGATGTTAAAACTGGTGTCTTTGACATGAATAACAATCGGTTTGCTAAAGAAAAATGATCGGTAAGAAACTGAGAAAGTGGGAAACGGCTATCAGTGAAAATTGTGGAGATCGATGATGAAGACAGGCCTGCATTTCGTTTTATTTGCATGGCTAATTCATTGAGAGAATAATTTGGTTTTGAGACATGAGTTTGGCCTAATTGTTGTGGGTGAGTTATGGCCTCTTGCAGCTTAAACAAACTGCAGTAGTTGTTAAAAAGTTAATATTGTAGTTTCATAAAATGTGCCAAAGTAATTGTAAAGTGGACATGTGGTTCAAATGCTGAAGCCTGACACTCAGCACCTAAGTTGTTGGTTATTCCAGAATTAAAAGTTTAGAGAAGAGTTGACGCTAATCAATTAAACTTTAAAGACACACACACACACAAAGTGTGTAGTAATTTTACTACACAAAGTGTGTAGTAAGAAAGTAATTTTTTCTTTTGGTTAATGGCATAAATATATTTTTGGTTGTGGATTTGTCTCATGTTGGACACAATTGTGTTTCCTTCTGTACTGGTGGATTCTGGCTTTTGTTTTTTATTGGGATTTTTCTGTGACGTTATTTTAAGCAAACATGATTTTCTCACCGTTTTTTGCTTGTTTTACATAGCACTGTGTTGTCCAGCAGCTGTAGCTATACCAGATAGGACACTTGGCAGTTATAAATGCAGAATTTTGCTATTATTTGACATTGAGTGCACAGAAACATGTTACCAAATCATGAGTATTGAAAGGTGTGAGTACAGAAATTCCACATCTTTGCTTCATTTTTTAAAAAATAAAATCTCTGATGGTTTCCTGCTTATCACTTGTTATATGAATTGTTAAATTATAAAGCAAAAACATGAAGCAATAATTACAGGATAAAGGTTTTTGGGCAATTGGGTCACATTATCAAGAAATCGAAAATGATTAGGTACAACCCAATAAAGTATACAAGATATTTCCTGTAGTACTGCTCCCATTCTTTATAATTTCATTCAACAGTCAAGAGATCTTTATTGTCAGCCCCTCAATATCTGGGAATGTATCTGGGACAGTACTGTGCAAAAGTCTTACACAATCAGAGGAATTCTATTTTTCTGAGTAGTACATTTACATTTGCTCAGACCAAAAACCACAATTTAACATTAGAGCACATGTAAATTAAGACTAACACAACAAAAGCTTGGGGTGGCATGGTGGTGCAGTGGTTAGCGCTGTTGCCTCCCACTTCTGGGGCGTGGGGGCGTGGGGTCGAGTCTCTGCAGGGTTTCATACATGTGGAGTTTTCATGGTTCCCCATGTCGTCATGGGGTTTCCTCCAGGGACTCCAGTTTCCCCCCACAGTCCAAAAATACACTGAGGTCAACTGGTGTTACCAATTTCTCTGTAGGTGTGCCTATATAAGTGAATGATGTGGTGACATTCCCTGCCTTGTGCTGATGTTAGTGTGATGTGTTGGTGTTCCATTCCTTGTGCTGATGTTAGTGTGATGTGTTGGTGTTCCCTTCCTTGTGCCCTGTGGTGTGTTGGTGTTCCCTGCCTTGTGCCTATAGCCCCTGTGATAGGTTCTGACTCCAAATAGGGCAAGCTGTTACATAAAATGGATGGGCAATAAAAGCTAGCAAGAACTCTTTCTGTTCTGCAGAATTCTTTTTGAATTGCACTGTTTTGGTTCTCAAAGCTCTCCTCAGGGGCATAATTAAATTTCGCCACCAGCTCACTTGATTAATTAATTACTTTGATTAAGTTTTAAAAAGTCAGTGATGTGTGATAGTGATAGACTCAAAAATACATGGATGTGTTGGATGGTTGGTGCACATGCTGGAGTGAATTTTAGAGAGCTTTGGAAATGATTAGGCTAACACACTTTGACAGACACAGTCTATATTGTTATCGATCCTATTTTCATCACATTGTACGTATTGTAACACAATTGAGAGATTATGATCATTTGACCTGATGCGATTTTGAGTAATCAAAACAACTTATGCATTGCATAAATTTCAGTTTATTCGAAAAATAAAAACTTGTCTTGCATAGACAACTGAAGGACACAAGCAAATAAATAAAAAACAAATGAATAAATACACAAACGAGCAAATAAATAAATAGATAAATAAATATATTAATAAATATATAAATATAAATAGATAGATTTTGAAAAACGAAAGTTCTGATTAAAGACCGCAGTCACGAAGCTTTTGTGAAAAACCAAATCATACTAACAAGATGATTCACCGGGTTAAGCTGAAAATCCTGGCTTTAAGTTCTGTTTAACCAGAAAAGCGAGTCAGAAGCGTGGTCCAGTATGAAGCGCAGCGTACGAATGATCTCATTTCGGACGATTTCCCATGCGCAAAAACTGAAGCTCTAGGGAAACAAAACCACACGCATTTCCCAGTCAGTGAATGCTATATTGAAGAAAAATCGTCAATAGCTTTCGTTTTTCATTAAAAGAGAAGAAATATCTCAGGTTACATTCCGTTAATTTGCAATTTTTTACTTAATTGTCTTATTTCAAAACTTGCATCATTTGATATTAGTTGCATTTGTTCATACCTTTTGCTGTAAAACTGTTGCCATCTTCTCGAAGTATTGTCTCAACAGTTTTTTTCTATCAGCGATATCGATCCTGGCCTTCTCGCTTCTCACCTTGATGCCCATCGTCTTCGATAAGCATAGCAGCAAAGTATTAATTTCAGTAACAAAAATTAAGTGAAGCACAAAAATATGTTAATTTAAAAAATGAACTTTCATGAATTTTCGGTTACATGCGCTTTAATCATTATTACGTTCATAATAAACTGCACATCGTTCAGGTGAGCATCATCGATGTTACATTTCACTTACACATCTGCTCATGTCATCAACTAGACGGAAGGTGATATGCTGGAAGGCGTCAAGCATCGCCGAGTCATACTCTTCTGGTAGATCCCCACTTCCAAACAGTGAAATGGTGTTGTTTAAAGTTTCACAAATTGCCAGCTTTACACCTGTTTCCTGCTACAAACGGCGAGAATTATTAATACGTTATTAATTTGTTTCATACGTTAATAAATTGCTTCATTATTAAATTCCTACACTTCATTTATAATTAGGTCCCACAAAGCAGATATCGGAATGTACATTGAAATATTGAAATTCCTTAAACATTAATACAATTTCAAAATTAAGACTAGGGAGAAAATGTGAAAATGAGATATCTAGCAAATGGTACAGTTAAGCTTTGCAGTTAATATATAATTTTAGTAATACTTTATTTTATCTTCTATATATTGTATTCAAGGGGGCATTAACATATTGAGAATGCTATCAAGTTGGGTTTCAAGACGTTGACATGAGTTTTCCAGATGAGTGTCCCATTTTAACAATACTTATCCTACCTGATCATCTGTATTGCAGTGTCCTGCATAAATAAAAAGGTATGCCTACCTCCGTGTTCTTGATAGACCTGAAAACAGATTCTGGGAAAGTAATCTGAACCATCTCACTAATGCATTTTGAGGGAAAACGCCCACCCTGAAACAAAACACACAGAAAGCCAAATCTCAGTTAGCAAACTACATTGGGTCACCCATCAGGAGTGGACGGCATTTAACTCACCGCTTTGCTCAAAAATGTATGGCTCCTTTTTATTAAATTCCCATGCAGGTGGCACTTTGTGGGCATGGTTAAAACCTGCGAAAGGCCAAAGACAAAGAAAACCCAAGAGGAAATATATAGTGATTTAAGTGCCATTGTTATAGATGAGTGGTGGATAAAAAAACTGGATGCTGAAAGGCCAATAATGTTCTAAAGTAAACAGCATACAAACTTTTTAACGCACAGTTGGCCTATGCTGTTCTGGACGGATCATTGCGTTTTCGGTAATTTATATGTGGTGGTACGGATGCATAAAAAAAGGGTTTTTTATTAGACAGCATTAAGAATCCGTGGAAAAATAGGCCTAGGTTTCATTTTCACGTCTTTTGCAGACGCTTTTGCAGACCGTCATTGTTTCCACACCTTTATCCGTTTGGGCGGTTTTGGTACAGGCCTAATACAAATTTGCATGTCATACAAATATCAACAAATGGAAACCTATGTGGCGAAAATTCAATGAAACCTTTTTCAGTAATGACTCGGGATATTTTACCCAAGCAATGAATCATTAAGCAACTTTCCCAAAATCTGGATTTCACTGTCAGTCCTGCACAAAAAAACTCGAAAATTAAATAACCCTATATTTTCAGTTAATTTCTTGAATATATGTGTATTTGTAGGTCTCAGATATTTGGATAGTTTATCTCTGCTTTTTTGTGTTTTTCGGCAGCTGTCGCTATGGTAAACGAACTTCTAAGTGCCGTGCCAGTCATATACGCAGGATGTCTGCTATTTTTCCACGTTGAGCGTAGAAACACTCAAACGAAGCATGGCTATTGAAAGGCGCGGGTCCATAAATTCCACGTCTTTTCTTTGCTGCTTTTTAAATTTAATCTCAATTAGTTTCCTGCTTATTACTTGTTACATGGTTTGTTGAGTCATAAAAAAGAAAACATGAAGAAGCAAGAATTACAGGTTAAAAATAGAAAACATAATTGTGTTAATTTATCCAACAATCAAAAATGAAGAAGTACATATATTATATACTATTTTATATACTAAAATATATGATAGGCCTATTTCCTGTAATATTTATGCTATTATTTACATTTTAATGAACTGTAAAGTTAGTTAAAAGCGAAAGAATGTGACAGGAAAACACGTAGAGTAAAAAACTGTAAAAATCTAAATGTATTCGAAAAATCAAGTCAATATATAAAGTGTAAAACAAAACATAAATTATGTGAATAAGTTATGTAAATAAACTACATCTTACAGAGCAGGCTAATTATATTAAAATATAGGCTATTCATATTTTATATTAAAATATATTAAAATCAGCCAGAATCAAGCGTAACGAGCATAAGGTTCTGTTCCATGTTAATTACATATTTATTATGTTATTCTTTTTTGTCTTTATTTGTTGTCATAGTTTTTATTTTGGCGGTGTTGACCACATTTCATTTCACTGCAGGTTATAGTTTGACTGTATTCCTTACATGTGACAAAAAACCCTTCAATCCTTGAATGTAAAGCGCGCGCGTAACCAGGGGCGATTCTAGGATTTGATCTTATATTATAATATTAGCCTATAATATCACCCAATAGGGTTTGACTCCCCCCGAACACACACCGCCCGGGTAAAAAGCAATTCTTAATTGAAAAAGACGTCGAAATGCGTGAAACAACACGTTTCATTTCCAAGTCGATTGTAGACGCTTGTGGGGTAATGTCTATCAGTCATTGTTTCCATACAAAAACGGTTAGTTGGGCTACGTTTAGCTGTTTTGGGAGTTTTGGTATCATACTCATTTGTACGATCGGTCTATCATACAAATATTTTTTTAAAAAGAAACATATGTGATGTAAAGTTCAGTGAAATTGTAATTAATTTATGACATAATATTTTACCTAAGTAATGATTAAGTACCTTTCTCAAAAATTCGGGAAAAATCTCGAGAAAGAAGACTACTGTATAAGTACCGAACTCTAGATTTTTTTCCTTTCGATTAATTATATGAATATATTTCTATATAGGTCTTAGATATTTGGATATTTTTCTCACTTGGTTGGCGAGTCTTTTCTCATGTTCGTATGTACTCGTGGAATCTGAGTTTCGTTTTTTATTTAATTAGATTGGAATTTTCCTGCGGCATTTTTACTGCCGGTTTCTCTTAACGTGTTTCGTTTTCTTCCACGGCACTGTTGTTCAGCAGCTGTACCTATGCTAAACCAAACACTTAGATTCGTAGAATTCATAAATGCGTGAATATTCAATGCTCAGCGTAAAAAAGAAACACCGTTTTTGAAGGGCACTGCTTCAAAAAAAAGTACGTGTTTACTTTGTATCTATTTTATTAAGTCTATCTTTGTTTAATTTGTCTTTCTTCATCCCGTCTCTGTTATACTGGTCTGTACTGCAGATTTATACAAATACAACAAACCACTACAGCAAGAATACCTTCTTATTCGATAACTGTATTTAAATATATTAATTTGTTTTCCAGTAAAAGACCTTCCATCGGGTGTATTTTCTTGAATTCTCGAATAATGAGTATGTGTTTATATTTTGACTATTCGGGAAGGGCGTTATATTGTAAAGGGTTCTGATGGGTAGCTGTGGGATGTTGGTCAGATCACACTCACACAAGATTGGTAACTGAGTGCTGGTTCTCTTGTGTCCTATTGTAGGTAGGTATGAGTATGTTTCTGAGAATAAAGAAGGAACCATCATTTGTGCATTCAGGTCCGAATACAGATGCAATCATTCACAACATACATAAAATCATTCATAACATTCATACATAAAGTCTAACTTGTAATAATGCCACATTAGCTCTATCAGTTTAGCAGTCAGAAGTGATACAGCATTGGTATAGGAAAGGACATTTAGATATTAGCATTATTCAATTACATTATATTAGGTGAACTTTATTAATCCCACAAAGGGAAATTTGGGTGACAGGAGCTGCTGCAACAGGCTGCACATCAGCACAATAGCAAACTTCTCTAAGATGCACACATAGGAAAACAAAAGATACAACTAATCAGTGATGGTTATGCTTTAGTTATACAGCGGGGAAAATAAGCATTGAACGCGTCAACAATTTTCTCAGTAAATATATTTCTAATGAGGCTATTGACATGAAATTTACACCAGATGTCAGTAACAACCCAAGCAAACCACACATACAAAGGAATCAAAACAAAGAAGTCCATAAATTATGTTATGTGTAATAAAGTGAAATGACACAGGGAATAAGTGAATAGTGAATAATGACACAAGGAATAAGTAAATAGTGAATAATGACACAGGGAATAAGTGAATAGTGAATAATGACACAGGGAATAAGTGAATAGTGAATAATGACACAGGGGAAACGCAATTTCGTTCTACCATGCAATGACAATAAAGTTTAGTTTGACTTTGACTTGACTTTGAATAAGTATTAAACACATGAAGAAAAGGAGGAGCAATAAGGCAGGGAACCATCTGAAATCTGTCAGCATTTAGAAAGTAATCTTGCTTCTGTCAGTGCAACTTAATATTAGCTGGCTTAGTCCTAATTGATAGCCTATAAAAAGGTTTCTCATTACCAAGGTGTCACACAAGAAGCATTTCATGATGCGTAAAAGCAACGAGCTCAGTGAAGACCGTCTCAACCTGATTGCTGCAAAACATACTTTTGGCATTGCTTACAGACATATTTCTGAACTTCTGAATGTTCCAGAGAGCACAGCGTCGGGGCCGTAATCCGGAAGTGGAAAGAACATCATTGCTCCTCACAAGATTTCTGACAGAGGAGTCAAAAAAGAATAATCTGATGAGTTGTCCAAGAGCCAAGGGACATTCGTGGAGAACTTCAGAAAGACCTGGAATTAGCAGGTACAGTTGTTTCAAAGAAAACGATAAGCCATGCACTCAACCGCCATGGCCTCTATGCATGCTCACCACGCAAGACTCCACTGTTGAGGAAAAAGTATGCTGAAGCTCATTTAAAGTTTGCTGCACGACATTCGGACAAGCCAATGAAATACTGGTATTGGCATACTTCATATAAGTGAAGGAAGGACGGATGGAGACATGCACTGAGACATTCTTGATAAGAATCTGCTACCATCTACCAGGGTGCTGAAGATGAAATGAGGGACGGCCAACATGGATTTAGGAGAGGTAGGTCCTGCTTAACTAATCTACTGCATGCGACTTGCAGGAGGAAGCATCGATTAAGGAGGTGTCTAGAAGCTGTCATTACCAACAAAGGCTTTTAAATAAATTTCAATAAGCCTGTTCAATACTTGAGTCATTTCACTTTATTACACATAAATTAATTTATGGACTTATTTTGATTTCTTTGTATTTGTGGATTACTTGAGTTCTTACCGACATCTGGTGTAAATTTCATGTCAATAGCCCCATTAGAAATATATTTACTGAGAAAAATGTTGACGCGTTCAATACTTATTTTCCCTGCTTTAAATGGTCATGATCATGATGAGCTTTCAAATAATTTTGCCATTGTTAGCGCCAATGGTCTAAACCTATTTATTGAAGTAGACAAAACATTAGATAGATTCATAGAATAATTATTCCATTTGGCTATAAAATTAAAGCCATTTTTCTACTCTGAGCTTGCAACCTTCAGTTGGACATACAACTCACAGTAACATCGCACATAGTTACAGAAACACCTATAACCTTAACTTGGGAATTAACACGAAAATTGCTGCTTAATTGACACATTCTCCCTCTGCTGGCAAGCAGATGCACCCACAGTTCAGTGCACAAGGAGGTGCCAACATCATTTCCGCCGTCCGAAGTTCTACAACCTGTGACGTATCGTTCAGCTGTTTGGCCGATGATGTAATCCTGATGATGCAGTTTCAAGGTAACCCGTAAGTTTCAAGTTCACCCTTACCGCTGCAGCAGGAGGTCATATCAATAAAAACGTTTTTGATGTTTTTAAGAAGGTTGCTCTTCTCAAATCAGTGTCTCTGTCATTCGTAAGTTCTACTTTAAGTATATACCTTAACGTTCCGAGGTGATCTCCGAAACATTACTAGCGACGTATACCTTCTGTAAGACATACTTTCGTGATGTTTATCTGAACCATTCTTTGCTGTCGATGATCAGTGTTGTCAGCTTATACCGCTAGTGGCCCCCACTGTTCGGACTGCACGTCTGTGAAATAAACAATATGCTGTAAAGCAATATGTACTCAAATAATTCAACAGCTGGGCGAGAGGGCATGGTGACATCGCAATGGGCACACATGCAACACAGCGTGAAAGGATGTTATGTAAGAAAGACCGTAATATGATTTTAAAATAAAGAAAAGATGTCATCATTTACAATAAGACTAACTTCGCTATGGGCACACATGCAACACAGCGTGAATTGGATGCAATGTAAGAAAGACCGTAATATGATTTTAAAATAAAGAAAAGATGTCATCATTTACAATAAGACTAACTTCGCTATGGGCACACATGCAACACAGCGTGAATTGGATGCAATGTAAGAAAGACCGTAATATGATTTTAAAATAAAGAAAAGATGTCATCATTTACAATAAGACTAACTTCGCTATGGACACACATGCAACACAGCGTGAATTGGATGCCATGTAAGAAAGGCCGTAATATGATTTTAAAATAATGAAAAGATGTCATCATTTAAAATAAGACTAACATCGTTATGGGTACAGTTTCACAACTAAACATAACATAAAAATTACTGATCCATATCATTAAATGACTGTGTCTAATGCATAACAATCTTAATTAGGTATATGTTTCGTCCTCGGGCTCTGCGTGTGTAACCGGCTTAATTCACTCTCCAGGAAGTCTGCAGAAATCCTAATATGAAATTTAAGATTTTTAAAGACCTTTTTAAGACCTTTTTAAGACCACTGAAAGTCGAATTTAGTTCACGTTAAAAGTGTCCAAGAATTAGTAATACATCAAAAGGTCCAACAATTGATGTGTGAATAATGCATCAAATTCTACAAAGTGACGATCAAGGCACGGGTGACTCTATGAGAAATCCTCTTACCAAAAAAACTTAAAGCAAAACAACGGACTTAGATTAAGACATTTAATGCCCCATTCCCTAACATTACCTTGGGTTGCTGATTCAAAGACGATGCTGTAGGCAAGAATAGCTGCATATAGCTCATGGCACTTTAATTGTTTTAATTGTTCAAAGCACTTCAGCACTGTGGTTTACTCAGCCACAAGGGGGCGTTTACTGCACCTGTACCACTCCTAACAACACGCAAACACTACCCACTGTGGGAGTCGCCCCCACTACCCACATCACACACGCTGGGCACACGCACATCACTGTTTCCAAAAATTAACCCGACACATGACATTACTGGACTGCTCAGTAATGCACTGGACGACAGTCCTGCACTGCTTTGACATCTGCACCCTGTATCTCATCTGGGAAATCTGGCCCCTATGGGCCCCTCCAGTGGCTCTCTAGCTTGGATGCCAGTCCCCAGGCTGGCAGGCCTGGCTGAGGATATCATACACCTTCTTCTGTCTGGCCATGGCTGTATCCTGCGTCCAGCTCGTGAACAGATATTCCACCCCAATGTCACCAGCCACTCAGGCTCAGCAGGCATGCAGAACACCAGCTCCACCGGGGTACACAGCTCACGGCCGAACATGGGGGGGGGGCGTCACAACACATATACTCAATATTCTTTGCTAAATAAATTTACAGCATATTCACCATTTGAGTACTACCTTCATTAGCAAGAAAATGTCATATCTATGATTCATCAAAGTAACTTCCTCCTGCAGTTATAACAGGAGAGAAAATTTGAGGCATTCTTTCTACAAGGGACTAAATACTACTGTTCCACAGGATGAAACAGTTAACTAGTGCATTTAAAGTTAATGGACAGTCTAGAATTGGACTATACCATCACCACACACCCAGTTAATAGGATGTCAGACATGCAATGATAACATGTTATTAAGGACTCGTTTTATTTGACTTATATTTTCATTCATAGTTGTTCGCTCAAACTTTCCAATGCTTAACAAGAATAAAAATTCGGCAGTTTATGAAATAAATGGAAAAGTGGTAAAAACCTGTGGCGTGCAAAAACTTTTGACTGGTAGCGTATATTGTGGAAATTGCTGTGATGAAATGTTTGGCCTTATCGTCCACCCCTATGAGAAGACCACCCCATGTCTTGAACGGATAGCACGGGAAGGTTCATTAATATTCATAAGGGAAAGGCTACTTGATTTATTTGCTCTATCCCGCTTTTGGAAAACTCACCCCTGTTTGTAGTGTAGACTCTAATACTTAAGATACTCTTTGTCCCTCAATAATTTGGGAAACGCCTCTGTTTTGTAGCACAGGCATCGCACGCTACCTGTAGTAATTTGTTACTGTGACAGCGCATCGCGTCAGCAGGGGGCGGTAAAGTGTTGTCGTTGTTTCCGATGAATTTGCGGGGGAAGTTCGGTGGCGCTTCTTGTGCACAAATATAGAGTGTGAGCGCTGTGTTGTACCGTTATTACGCTACCGAAGTAATGGTCAGGACTCTGAGGTAGCTATGTAAAAGGTAATGTTAGCCTTCAACACGCCTTCAACCGGCATGTTGTCCTGTTTAATAATAACTAATATATAATAACTTTTTTTTTAATTAACGTTTTTATAATTTTTTACTTTATTAGTATTCCATTAATAGTGTGTAGTTTAGTGCCTGGGGTAGGCCTAATATTTGTGTTTTTTTTCTAGTAAAGTTAAAAAAGATTTTAATTTAGGGTATGATATTATCAAATAATCGATTAATTACCTCAAATCAAAGATCTCCAGGGCATCGAATCGTTCCTAACCCTAACCCTAACCCTAACCCTAACCCTAACCCTAACCCTAACCCT
>JAODJU010000095.1:13826147-13837238 GCA_026776725.1 Gnathonemus echidnorhynchus | reverse complement strand
CCTAACCCTAACCCTAACCCTAACCCTAACCCTAACCCTAACCCTAACCCTCAGCAACTGTAATCTAATCAAAATACTTTCAGACCCAAGGGAACAGAGTAATCGGGAGCAGGCAAGGTGCCAGTCCAGTTGTATATGTAACATCTTATTAGGCACGTTAGCATGAATGCTTAAAAGTTGCGTCCTTACTGGACAATTAAGATTTAATATTACACAGGTGTTTGAATCTAGTGAAAACTACCGCTACCCTCATTTTTGGGTGTTTGTTTTTTGCGTCTTTTTCCATTTAAGTTTTTAATAAGACTGTTTGCAGCGGATTTTAAAGAAGTGCAGAATAGTGTCTCATTATGGGTGATATTGATGTTTCTTACACGTGTGACGAATAGTCAAGGTCTGTTATCGCTGTTCTGCTGCAAGATCCTGTGTCATTCTTGTGTGAATTACTGAAGTGTCGGTTTTATTGTAAGCTACAGATCCCACGTTACGTGTAAATCATTTCCTGCCTTACAAGGTGATAAGGTGTTGAAAAACATTAAACATATTGCATTTTGTTATTCTGTTGTTTGGCAGCAGCCAAATAGTCGACTCATAGAATAAAGTTTTATCTGAGAAATAGCATGGATACATTTTAGAGCAGTTATTTGGCATTTGTTTTTTTTTCTCGTGTTGTTGACTTATCTGTATTTCCCCCTGAAGTCATGACTTTCATTTTTTGGTTTCTCTTTGAAAGTGGATTTTCCAGGCAAATTATTTCATGCAACTCCCAAGATTGTTTTCCTCTTCAAATGTTTACCATAGTCTATAAGAATGTATCTAAAAAGCTGGGCCACTTGGGCTGACAGCGGTCAGAAATGCCTGCTGTTTTCCACATGTAGCCTGTCCCAAATTTCTCATTGCTATTTTATATCTAGGATCTGATTTTCTAGTCAGATTAATTAAATGAAGTTTCTCAAGGTTTTCCATTTTCTTCACCATTATGTTCCTCTTTTAATCTCTTTTAATTCACATCCAGTTTATGCTTCTTCATAGCAGCAGTATTAGGCTGCATGAATGTAATTACATACGACCTCTGGCTCTCTGTGCACCAAGCCGCCACGGCGGCATGGGGGGGTGGCGTGACTGGTTCTAGGCCCACGCATTTAGCGTTCATAGTGAGTGATACACTACGATAAAACGATCGTCTGACTGGTTTGTGCATGCATGGTTAGATCAGCTCAGGTCCGGTTGGGGAGCATTCGCCGATGCAGCACGTTGCCGCCCCCACCACACGGCGAAACTCCTCGGGATCCCGGCCGGCGACCCCCCCACATGGTCCAGTCCCACCACCAAGAAATAGCCGCCCATCTGCCACAGCCAGGTGCTACGTGGACGTCCCCTTGGTTAGATCAATGGAGGAAAAGTGCTGTTGAGAGGCAAACAGATTTTTCTTTCTCTTTATTCACTCTTAGTAATGTTATGGATCATTTAAAAACTGATACAAAAAATACAGAGTTGAGTCTGTTGTGTGATTTTGTCACCAAGTGAATTGTTACGGGACCGGCCCCCCTGATTTTCTGCCGACTCACCCATCCTATGATTTTTGGCAAGTTTTTGGTGTCAAGTGTGCGTGATGATGATGTGCCCTGCGATGTGCTGGCATCCTGTCCAGGGTGCCCCCCTGCCCACCCTCCTGTGCTTCCTGACATTTGTATTTGATTCTTAATTAACAAAAATCAAGGACAATTTCATGTCAGCGCTACAGATGAGTCTGCCTTTCTATCATCTATTCAAAAAATTCCATTAGTCTCATTAACATTTAACAACCAATATGATAACTGACATCAAAGGTACATGAGTTTCGACGAGATTCGGAAATTCAAAGAGAGATAAGGAAGTAATTATTGTCAGATGTGATGGCTTTTGGTGGCTCTTTATGCTTGAGAATTACTTTGAGGGCTAGTAAACATTTGTCATTTTTGCTGAATTAGACTAGTTGGCTAGTACCAAAAATTCTGGAGTCCTCCCCCCCCCAGGTGTTTTTACTGCTGCCACTTGCTACTTTTTTTCTTTATTTCATTTCTTTATTTAACAGAGATTGTGGAAATTTACCTGATGCCATTCTTTCGGATGAAATCAGAACACGTGAATATTAAGGGATAGTTAAAAAAAGGTGTGGCTTGGAATGATACAGCTTACATAGTTAATTAACCAACCCAGCCACAAAACCACATCCTGGTGTATATGTTAGAGGTCGGGAACCTCTGTCCTACAGGATTTACTGGCTCTGTATCAGTTACTCCATGATTAGCAAGGTTCTGAATGCCTAAACCCCCCATTGCCCCTAAAATTTTCTGTCTGTGAGCCATGGCTGGGGCAACATTCCTGACATGGAGGTATGTTCTCACACTGCTTTCAACCCTAATGAAGCAAGAACTGAAGGTCCCTTGCTGGATTGGCTCCTACAACCGCTGCACTACATGCAATTTTACGCTAATAATTAAGTGATGTTTGTACTGCATTGTGAATGTATACATTTTTATATAATGAAAATATATAATAATATAAATATTTTTAGAACTGTGTATGCTTGACTACGCATTTAACACGTGAGAATTCAGATGCCTGGACACAAATCTGAAATAATTATCAATATAATTACAAACAGGACCCCAGTGACCCTGAATAGGACAAGCAGGTATAGAAGATGGATGGATGAATAGATGGATGGACGAATAGATGGATGGATGGTAGTAAAGTGACAACCTTGTTTAATAAGATTTTAAGAGCTACTGTACCACCTGTCCTATATTTTGCAGGATTGTCCCGAGTAATATGCTGTGTATGTTTTGAATAGAAACGGGACTCGAACTGTCCCATGTTTTCGCATCTGGACTGAAATGTGAATGTTTGCTTGAGAAAGAATTATTGACTATGTAATTACAAAGAAAACTTTGTACATAACCAAAAGTATAGACTCCACATAGACATTACATAGGTTATCCCTTCAAGGCTAAGAAAAAACACACAAAAAACACCGTAAGACAAACTTCATTGACCCGTCTGAGGTAATATCAGCTTTTATTACAATATTTTTACAATATTACAGAAGAGTGCAAATAAAAATAGATATAGGCCTAATAAATAATGAGAATAAATAATATAGCTTATAACTGAATTTATACAATTCAATGATATATAATATCTAAATATAGATAGCGTTGTCTTCAGTCTTTTGTCCGATTCTTCATGTTGACATTAAATTGAGAATTCATCAGTGTTTCAAAGAGGCTCTCCATCTCAGCTCTTACAATTTCCCAGGCACAAAGGCTGTGATTCTGCAAAAGAGTGATGCATTAAGAATACAGGCCTCACACACAACCACAATACTATTGCTGTGATCAGTTTCTTGTTTCCTTTTGCAATTTTAGTTATATAAAAGGTATATAAAACATTTATGTGTCAGATGCAGTGATAAGATGTACCGTAAGTCTACCATTGATGTATGTACTGACTCATATGCACTGAAACTCTTTTCTTACTTCTTTTGATAAAAAGTCTCTCAGGTCTTTGAAGTAATATTCCATTGTCTTCCTCTTTGTTTTTTGGGGGGATGAGTTCTTCAGCTGAAATAGAGAGCAGTCGTATGAATACCTGAACCTCTGTTTCGGGATTACAGATATATCATTATTATATTTGTCACTACTGTTTAAAGTGCTATGGTTTTATTGTGAGCCTTTCCTTTTAACATAGAGTGTGACCAAATCAAATGTTAATGTGACAAGCATGTATTTCATGAAACTTACACAATGCGAATACATGACTTTTTGGCGACCAAGGAGTAGCTGGAGACTTTTCAGATTGGTCTGGTTCCATTTGACCAAATGCAAATCTTCGGAGAAGAGTTCACTCGATAGTCTGATTGCTTGTTCGAAAGATAATATCTGAAAGCAATGGATCTTTAGTTAATAATAACTAAAACAGGAACAAATGATCATACAGCAGCAAATGAAAAATCATCAATATGATCAACATTCTGTGACAATATCCTTCTATTACTACTATCAGGGGTAGGATGGGGGAACACGTCCCCTCCACTTATATAGGGACCCTCAAATGTCCCCCCACTTTTGACAGAAAAAGAAAACAAAACTTCGATAAGCAGCATCCCTAAATAGGGTTGGATTCTGTGATACCTGAACTCCTCAAAATGTCGCGACTATCACAAACTACTGACAGCATGTGGTTGCTGGAGGTAGGAGTCCCCCTCACACACGGGCGCCTTCGTGTGCCTCCTATACGCATTGGCATTGTCTCCTTTTATCTCTGTTTGTAGGTAGACAGAGTAAAAAACACGCATTCCTATTAACCTGCACATGGTTTTGAAATTTTCCACTTCCACGATGACCTACCAATTTAACGAAGGATAAATAACTCAAACACAGATGTCACTTTCTAAAATATTTTATTGAAAACCATCTATACTTGCCGCATTTCTGACTTCTGTTTGTATTCCGCCGTTGCGGGTTTTGGGTCCTGAACAAGTTGAGAAGTTGTGCCCGAAGCAGTTTTGGTCACACAGACCAAAGTGTTATGCAATACAACAAAAAACTATCTGGAGAACACAAAGATCTAACGCAGTGTTCATTGTAGATCTTAAAAATGAGGACATATGCTACGAAGTAAACCATCCATAATTATAGTGGCGGATGCTGTTGCCTTTTTATAAAGGATTTGGATTTACAAATAGCAACCAATATAAGTACACGTAAATTCTATATAGGCTTAATCTATACCAAGCCTGTGTTGGATACAGTTGTTCACAGAATCTCTTCCATATCTCTGATAGACTAACTTATGTTACTTTAATAAAGATAACTGCTTAATCTAAGTTCAACCTAACGTGAAATTATGGCTGTTAGAATAAAGCAATAAATCATGAATGTGTCCTCACATAAAATGTAACATTATAGTATACTGGGGTTCAGTGACTTGCAACACATTATAGAGAAGGCTATCTGTTGTTTATGCTATTGTCCAACAGACTATTTGTGGGTGATTAGCAACTCCATACCACACAAAAAGTAACATTGTATGTCTGTAGGTCAGTGTAAATCACTGTGTATTGTAATAAACCATTAGCCCATATCACACCAAATGCTTCATAAACCTCACTGGTCCCCCCCCCCCCCACTTCAAAAATCTCTCCTGCACCCCTGATTACTATATTTATTACTAACAGAATTATACCCATAATGCATCAATAAATGTTTAAGCATGGTATGTCTGAATTATGACATGGTGAAAAAACTAAAGGCAAGCTAAAATCCCTCAAAAGCCACTGAGGCAGCAGCCAACACGTTCTCTAAATAAGATGCCGCTAAAAGCCTATATTATCATTGTTATTATTTCACAACAGTCCTTTACCTTACTAACTGTGTAAAATGCCATTTCCATACTCCTGGAGGCATGAGCCACAAGACAGGCAACACTGGACGGCCACCGATCTAACTGTATGCATTTGGACTGTTAGAGGACAACACAGTGTGACTGTCTGGGGCTCTGAGCTGGATGGGCCCTGAGGGTGGCTGATGATACAATGTATTGCAATGTCACAACTGCAAGAAATCCACTGAAGCACAGCAGGCACAATAATTTCTAAATTAGTAAATGTAATTGGTACAGAAAATGAATGGGTGGACAAATGGATGGATGGCAATTGTGATGGTTCTTATAAACCACAAAGAATTTACCTATCTGGAAGCCAAACTTTGATAAAGTGGTAACTGTATTGTTCACTCAATTAAATAGGCTACTTGATGTTAAGATAAACTTTAATATGTTAGCCATCTTGGTAACTAGTTTTGTTAATTTATAACAGAGAATTACCTATGCCTATTAGTGCCATTGCACTGTAGACTAATTATTTTAATAACCTAAGTTTACATGGCATCAGACTCAGCTAACAAATGTTACAATGCATATCCATCTAAATCTACCTTGTTAGATAACTAAGTATCGTGTGTTTTCTCTCATTCTCAGTGCACCACTGATGTTCGTAGCAGCACCACAAAAACAGAACAGAAAGATCCCACGATGATAACTAAGTTCAACGTATCGAATATGGTATTGTTCTGTTCCTTATTCGGTCATTCTGTTATGGGGGGGGGGGGCATGGTGAACAGAAGGACAACCCACGTGCAGCTCCACAAGGGTGAACTTATTAGCAATGGACATTACAAAAAACATGACTAGAAAACAAAAGAACCACATGGGGTCAAAAACAAGCAGGGTAAACACAAGAAAGAAAAGGATAAACTAAACACAAGAGAAGACTAAGTATCAGCAGGATCTGGAAACCCACAAGACCGACCAAACAAACAGATGAAACACAGCAACAACCACAATGACCAACTGAGGAACAGACCAAAGTCAGGCACTTAAATACACTTGATAACAAGACTAGATGAGGGACAGGTGAGAACCATAACCAATTAACCAGTCACTGAGGACTCAGGGCCACAAGGAACAGGTGGGGCACATTTACAGTCAACAGGCACTAGAGTCTAGGAAACATTAACAAATACCTAAGGTTTCTGACACTAGGAGAGACTTGGAGCGCAAGTAAAACAAAACATAGCTGAACAAGACACAGGTAGGGAAACATTAAGAAGGACACAAAAGCGAAGTCTATATTTCAATATAAGAAACCAGGGGGGAAAAACCCAAACTATCAAACTATTATGTTTGGTTCATGATGGAAGGGAGGGCTGCTGCTTAGCCACACACTCGGCCCCCCCGAGCCACACACTCGGCCCCCCCGAGCCACACACTCAGCCCCCTGAGCCGGCAAACACACTAGGTACACAACCCCAAATGGCATGGACAGCAAGAACTGCTGGCCAAACGGGGAGATGTCACATGGGACAGGACCGGATGGGTACTGATCCTGACAGGCAGTGCAGTTTTCCCTCAAAATTCTGACCATTTACACCTTACTTTTATTTTGCATTAAATTTTTTAATTTTATTTATTTATTTATTTATTTTTAAATACTCTTACTTCTATTACATTACATTCTATCATTATTCTTTATTTTATTATATTTTACAAATGTTATGTTTATTACGTTGCTTTATTTGCGTATTGTTTTTTTTCACATAAGTTAAAATAAAGTACTTGTTGAAGTTAATAATTTAGATTATAATAAATAATTAAATGAAGGCAGCGATAAAACGGCATCACCTCCAAGGCGAAGGACTCAAATTACAATGTAATTTGACATGACTGGGCGGTGGGGTGCTAATTCCCCGTACAAAATGCAACCGCGTCACGGTAATAAATTAATTGAACTGTTATTCTATTTCTTACCCGTCTTACGTTCTTCGGACGTTTTTTGATCCGTATGCTCATCGCCTCAGCAGAGCACTCTGACGGCAGCCTCGGTCCCTGTTAATTTGCACAGCAGAAATGGTTAGTAACGTTGTGAAATATAATTATCCTTTTCAATTATTTTAATTATGACATTAAAACTAAAAATAAAAGGTCTTACCATGGACTTCAAGAGTTCAATACTTAGAGTGATGTAGCGATTCGGTTCATTTCCAGTCACACATCTTGAATGGACTGCAGGGAAAATAACCAAGACATATAAAAGCAAACCTGCTGTAAGATTCATTGTAGATCTTAAAAATAAGGACATGCGACGAAGTAAACCATCTATAATTATGGTCGCAGATGCTGTTGCCTTTTTATAAAGGCTTTGGTTTTTACAAATCGACAAATGGGTGGGAATTTGTAAGCAAGGAAAATGAAAGCGCATGAAAAACCCGGCAGTGGTTTCATATTTACCTTACATACATTCATTTAGCGGACGCTTTTAATTATCCCTGGAGAATTTCGGGTTAATGGGACTTGCTGGAAATCTGTACGACTTAACGGTGACATCAAGGACGTAGGAATCGGGGCAGAGGGCTGTTCCCCCCAGTATTTTATTAGGATTTTATTCTTCACCACCCCCCAATAAATAAATACATAGACCTTAGGATTTAAATTATCAAATTGTGCCCACCCCCAAATATCTAATTGTCTCATACGCCATTGATAGACATAAACCAGCCAGCTATGGGATTTGAACCAGCGCACTTATGATTACAGTCCTACCCACACTACCACAACCCAGTAAGCTCTTAGAATGTTACGTTTTGGACAGGAGTCAGAAGTAAATGCTCATTCACAATGATTTGAATAGTTCATAAACGGTATATATTCCCTTTTTTTATAATGGGTACTATACAATTGCTCGTTACGGGACTAGAACGAAACACTATTGACAAACTGATGCTTAAACCTCAAAGTGGCCACAGAACAAACGCACATTCAATATTGATAGTAATTTATTTCCCAAAACAGCTCAACGCTTAAAAAGTTCGATTTTGTGACTTTTGGATAGTCACATTTTATGTGAAATATAAAATCTTACAAAATACAGCTTGCATATGTGTCTCGCGGAGTCGTTTAGCCTGCATACGTTCTTGGTACACATCTGGCCAGATCATTTTCCTTGACAGTGTTCTCTCGTCTCTTTTTCCGGAATTTCCATTCTAAAGGTAGTCACTGAAGCAATTCTCAGGGAATCAGTATGTTTTCGGTGTCCTCTGTGTCCACATTTTCGAAATTGTTACGAATCACGAGTCGAATGCATTACCTTAGTCTTGATTAAAACCACCTTACGTAATCGGTGTATTTCCTCATGTTTTCTTTCGTCATCGACCATTTTCACTTTCTAATACCACGCATCTAATTATAGGTCTATATCCTACAGGACACAAAGACCGCTTAGTTCTATATGTTCACTTGACTCAAAACCTTTTTGGCTCCCTGGGAAATTTCGCTGTGTTACATGGAATGCGGGTACGGAAGGGGGGGGACTTTTGCTGATGACGAGTCACGATTATCTGTATACCAACAAAGAATTCTATGCAAACTGATAGAAACTTCATTTAAAAGCCCGCATTATATCCATTTTTTTAAATCGAGATTTTTAGTGGAGGCAAACGATACTACTTGCGATAGGACGAGCTTTAATTAATGAATATCCTTGTGGTCTGTAATGGATGGGGTGGTTTTTGCCCGGCTACGTTAGGTAGGCCAACATTTACATTTATATTCTGCACGTCGGCGTCGGATCAGAGGGTAGGTATGCGTAGGTTGATGTGTCCGTGTTCATTGTGGACGTATACATGCGTGGTGGTGGGCGGTGTTTGTCCCAGTAAATAAGTGTTGCGTAGTGATACATCAGTAACATATAGGGCCCCGTCTGTGTCATTGAATGTGGTCCCCCTGCACCCCACGCTGTTCAGGTGCATTAACTGTTCACAGCTCTTAGGAGCCGTCTTTGTATTTGTTTTTATCCCGGACTGCAAAATTGCGTGAATCAAACACCATTTTATCTATTACAATCAGGGGCGGATTCAGAAAATTTTGCATGGGGTGACAACAGGGCGGCATTAGGGGATGCAACACGGAAACATTTTCAGATGCGCAGGTATATACGCAGGCCCATGAGGTACATACAGGCCTAACGCAAATACGGTCAGCGATTACAAGGTCCAGCGTCAGTGCAACAATCAGCAGTTTACTGTATATAAGTGGTCGAGATATTTAATTACAAATTTCAACCCAAACTGTTAGAAGAAACTGGACATCAAAAATGTTTTAAAAAATGTTTTTTCAGTTAAGAACAAAACTTTTGGCATTTTAGTTTTTTGATTGCAATCACAGATTTTTATAAAATTAAACTTCCTCTTGTGGGGACCAATAAACGGTCCCCACAACGTGCAAATTAACAGGTTTTTATCACAAACACACATACATACACACGTACGCGCGCTTGCGCACAGTCCACGTATTAATATACATATGGGGACACTGCATTTCTATGGGCATAACCCTAAACCCAGCTGTAACAACCTTAACCCCTACCCAGGCCTAACCTTAACCATAAGTAATAGAAAAAAATTCCCCGCAAGGGAAAATGTTACAGGTTTTTATCATGTAATTGAGAAATCAGGTCCCCACAATTTAATAAAAACGCAAAAACACATACAACTGCTTTTATTTTTTTAACTCCTCGTTTTGTACTTAGGATGAGTCGTTTTCTACAGAGATTAAAAAACAAACATCAGCAATCCCCGACGACTCAATATCATTGTCTATCCCGATATTTTAAAATTAAAACATCGCATATTATTTTTTTTGATATTGCCCAGGCTTACCACAAAGATACAGAGAAACGACGTCATACGTTGTTGATTCGTGTAAAGTATGTTTACATAATTAGAAACTAGTAATATTTTATCAAACAGTTGTATTAAGTTCAAAGCTTATTATGCGCCTCGCGGCGTGGGAAGGAGAGCCAGGGGAGACTGGGCGAAAGGGGAACAAACCAACATGTACTGGAGGGGTAGGGTACATGGTACTTTGAGCTCGGGAGATTATATTTGACGTGCTTTAAGTCAGGATAACTGTTATGAAACTTACTAATTATATTGATTTCGATTCCATAATAATGATCTCTTGGATTCTTCGGGGGAAGAGGTCCCCATCTGCCACCCCGTACATCCGCACCTTAGTCTAGAATATAACATGATCAGCTCAGACTTCGCAAGGGGCTCCATTTGTTTACATTTGCTTCTGCTAGTTAACACAACGAATAAATTTAATTCCAAAGGGTTCGACGCATATAGTCTTCATGCTCCATAGAGAACCGTCAATGTCCATGTTGCATTGCTTACAGCATGCTCAAGATTGGAGATTGAGTGCGGCTGGAAACAGTCTCTCTGTTACTTTGTATCACTCAGATTTATGGGCGTACCTCATGATGTTTTTATTGAAGTCGTGGGATTTCTGAGGGCTGACTAATGGAAATCGTATATTGCGACATAAAATGTAAAGTTATAATAGTACTGAATGTAAGTCCTGTTCAGTACAAGGAGAAAAACGTAACTAGTGGCTGAGAGGATCAGGAACTAACTAACTAGATAGATAGATAGATAGATAGATAGATAGATAGATAGATAGATAGATAGATAGATAGATAGATAGATAGATACT
>JAODJU010000095.1:13809983-13822984 GCA_026776725.1 Gnathonemus echidnorhynchus | reverse complement strand
ATAAATCTGCATTTTAAAATACTGATTTAATTGTGGTTCTCCTGGCTGAAGGCTACACTAAGCAACAAGTTGCTTCCCTTCATGATATCCACACTCATGCACATACAAAGCCACGGAAATAATTAAGAGACCACTGTATATTTTTAAATAAATCTGCATTTTAAAATACTGATTTAATTGTGGTTCTCCTGGCTGAAGGCTACACTAAGCAACAAGTTGCTTCCAGGTTCAAAGTTACTAAGACAGCAGTACGCATGAATAAGGTGAAGCAGGAGACACTGGGAATGACCAGAAACCAGCCAGGTAAAAGGCGGAAACGACCTTCTAATGCCAGAGATGACCGTTAACTTATCTGACAGTTTCTCATGAATCGTAGGATGACGTCAAGTGACCTTCAAAAGGGTATGGGGAACATTAAGTGCAGGTGTGCGGTGCACTGCTAGGACAGTTTGTATCAGGCTCCTAGAAGCAGGATTGAAATCCCATAAAGCAAGGAAGAAGCCCTTCATTAATGAGAAACAGAAGAATCAGGCTGCACTTTGCAACAAAAATATATATTATTCACAGACACACACCCATAAATTGAGAAATAAGTGAAACAAAAATTGTGCTGTGGTCTCTTAATTTTTTCCGCAGCTGTGTATAATGTAAACTCCCACACACTGCAGAGGCATGTTAACTGCTGACCTGGGGACCTGAGGAACTGGGAGACCCCCAGTAAGTCTCACCCAGCAGCTACCTTGTGCCCAAAACTTCCCCCTAAACCTAACAATAACATTTTGTCTCTCGGTTCTGCTCAATAAGCTTGTTATAAAATCGATCACTCCGGTAATGAAAGCCACAAACAACCCTTTATTCATTGCCATGACTTTTCATGAGAAAATAAAGGAAAAAATTATTCCATTCCAGTCCCCCAGAGCACAAAGAATATTTTTTTAATATGAAACCAGCAGCAGCCACAGTCTCAACCACAGCTTTCGAGAATAAAGTAATCTTTAAGTAATTTTCAACATAGCATAAGACAACGTACACAAAGAACAGAAATTAAACATTGGCAAATCATATTTACTTTTCATTGGTAACACAATTAATTGACGTATTGAATGATCACTGCGATTTTACGCATACCTCAAGGCATCTCCATTCATTGAACTTGTGTATGGATTATCTGACTCATCCATCCGAAACACCACAATGGACATTCCAACACTTAACAAGTAACTCACAGTTAGCTAATGCAAACATATTCAGTGGCCTAATGAGCTGTTGTGGGATTATATAGCTGCATAAAGCCTTTTAAACATATGGATTTTCACTAGATCTGCAGCACGCTTGTGCTCACGTAAACTATATTTACAATTTATTTATTTAACATTTTATCTGTGTATCAGAAGCTTTTGTCCATCTGGTGCACAAGCGAGGCTGATCGATCTTTATAAGCATACAGCTTTCAAGTAGCCGAAAAGGCATAAGCGCACCTAGGCTGAGATTCCATTGAAAGACAAGTGAAAAGTGTAAGTGGTATTGGAGTGAGAGCAATACTAGACATACAAACATAGCGAGAACATAATAAGACAGCTATTCAAACATCATAAACGTCACATTACATCACGTCTCTGGCTACATGTCTAGCACACATGTATTTTACGACACATGACATACGCAATGTTTCTGTTACACATCTTATCTGGGACTGTTACCAAATAACTACATCATTCAAATAACTACGTACACTTTATCCTGTTCTATCGCACGGTTTACCTGTCGACAGTGAAATGTACGATGCCTGCATTTCTGATCACATTCCTGTTTAATTGAGACTATCTTATCCTGCCAAACGGTTAATATTTTCAATCAGGCTCGCTGCTCTTGCACAATAAATTCAACCCCTGCCGGCCAGTTCCCCACGGTTTTTATGAATGTCATGCGGTCCCACACTTTGGCGTGACTCACACCCCAGCCGGGCACTGACGGTATACTTCATTTGTTTAATGACACTTCTGCTAGCATCTTGGACTCTACTGCTGTGTCTAAGGTCAAGCACTCCAAACCTAAACCTGACCTGTGGTTGAATGAGGCCACTCAGGCTCCCTTTCAGGCACGTAGGTGAGCATAAGAGAAAGGAGACAAAAGACAAGCTATAGGTGTCTTTTGACATTTTAAGGGACTGTGTCAAATTATCAGAAAGCTATGGAATCTGCTCGAACAAGATACGTAGATATTATTGCAAATAACTGTCTAACACAATAAACACTGTCCTTAATTCTTCTGTTCCTACTTGTCCTAACATTTCCTCAACAGTCTTTTAAAAATTGCTGATATAAAATCTCACATTTCACCATCTGTTGATGCTCTGCTCTCTTTCAACTTGAGCCCGCATCTCTCCCTTTTTTAGCAGACATTATCGGTCACCTTACACTCTCAATCTGTCATTCAAATATTGTTCCCTCTTGTCTTCTTAAAGACTTTTTTGGACATTGTAAACAGTTGTCTTAATACTGGTTCAGTCCCAGCCTATTTTAAACATGCTGTGGCATAGCCTTTGATAATAAAAAACTAATCTGGATTAAACCGACTACAAATTAACTCAGTTGAGAAAGTCTGTTTCTGTGAATTTGGGTATTAGCTAAAGTTAAGTCTTTTCTTTGTGTAGCTGATTTTGAAAATCTAATTCATGCCTTTGTCTCCACTTGGCTAGACTACTGCAATTCATTCTACACTGGAGCCATCCAGTCAGCCCTTGCTCATTTACAGTTAGTACAGAATACTGCGACCAGGATCCCGATGGACACATGCAAACATCATCACGTCACACTAATCTTAGCCTCTCTTCACTATCTTCCTGTTCATTACAGGATCAATTTTAGAATGTTATTGTTCAAAAATTTGAACTTGCTTGAAATTGACATAGGGTTTAATACAAATATCAAGTTTCACTGAATTTTATATAGAATAGAAATACTTGATTTATCCTGGTGGGGAAATCGTCTTTTTTTCTGTCCCATCTCGCCCTTCTTGAGAGACACAGTGCCAGAATCAGTTGTCTGGTTCTGTCTGTTGTTTCCCTGTTTCGCCAGCAGGTGTCACTGGTCATCACATTTTTGTTCTCTGTGTTATAGTCTCTGTGTTATAGTATTGGAGTCAGCTATGTTGAAGTTGGTTCTCATACTGAGATATAACTGAAGTGCCTGATTATCTGTATCAGGTGTGTTAAATTATGGCTGTACCTAAGCTCTGCAGGGTGGTAGCTCTCCAGTAGCAGCATTGGGCAGCCCTGCCCGAAGTGTATAATTAGTAATAGCCCATACCTGTCCCTTGTCTAGCCCTCATTACCTGTGTATATATGTGCCTGTCCTTTCCCTGTTCCTCTGTTGGTCATAGTAAGTGTTGAACATGAATGTATCTGTGTTTCTTGCTAGCGTTACCTGTATGTCTTTACTGATAGTTGTGCTTCATTGTCAACCCTGGTTTGCACCCATGTAGTTCCTCTATGTTTCCTTGTGTTACAGTTCTTGCCCTTGTTAGCTCTTGTTTTCCTGCACTTGTTTAGACCCCGCATAGTCCCTTTGGTTTGCTTTTCTTCTGACTTCTGCTAATAATAAAATTCTCTGTATGTGTAAGATGCAAAATGGATCATCATCCATCGTGCCCCATTGTAAGACAGACATGTATAAAGGCAAGAGGTATAGTTTTTTTTCTTTTGGGGGGGGGGGGGGGGGGGGGGGGGGGGTCACAGCGCTGGGTAAGCCAGTATACAGCACGACAGATGAAAGTGGGGATTAGGAGCTTTAGTCAAGGGTCCAGGATTCAAACCTCGCCTCATTGCAGACAGAATCCTCACCAGCTAAGCCACACGCCATCAGCATTCGGCAACTTGAGTGACATAATAGCCTGAAAGTAAATAAGTCTGCTGGCCTTTTATATCATTGTTAAAGAAAGAATTAACATCATGAATGAAATAAAAGTTTTAGAAAAACATACCACTCACACTAGAATGAATTTAAAATTAAATTATGACCAGGTTGACTCATAAATTCATTCTACCTCTGCCTGGATTTTTAGTGTGAGTGATATATTTTTCTTCTATTTCATTCATCTCACAGCTGAAACATTTCTGCATGCAAGACTGGGAAACCCTTTCTCCCAGCGGATGTCAGAGACTGGCAGACAGTTATATGGAATGCCTACCCGCAGTTGTTTCTGTCAAAGGGGCAACACAGTATCAGCTATTTGAACCAAGAGTATATATTTTTTTCCACAAAAGGAAATGGCATATTTGTACATTTTTTTGTTGTTGAATAAATTATTGCAAAATCAAGTTTTCATTGTTTTTTGTTGAATTACATACTTTACGTATAGAAACTGTTTAAATGAAGATCGTATACTGAAATGCCTGCATATTTTTAAAAGGGAAAACAACACACGGGATGTACTTTTTACATGACTGTAAATAAATATGCCAATAGTGCATTAAACTCCTCCGGAGTTTTACACTGTTTTGTTGCTTACTACCTGGATACATTTGTAACTATACATTTGTCTGCTGTCTAAAATATTCATTTGGAATTGTTCAGTTGTATTTTAAACGTATGTAACATTTTTTCTGTTTCATTTCCTTAATAGCCATGGAAAAGAAGTGGGCAGACTTTTCTGACTGAGGCAAACATACACTTTCAAATTCAAACTAAGGGATAAGTATTTTATGAACTGCGAAGTCTGGAAATGATTGTACTTTTAATATCTCAATGTACATGATAAACTTTTTTGGAATTTACTTGCATGGCACGTCAGTTGACATGACGATTGGGTACGTGTTTTATTTCATTTTTTTTTTCAAATAACTGGCTGGTGTGTAGGGGTAGCATGGTGCTGCAGTGATTAGCACTGTTGCCTCACACCTCGTTCGAGTCTCCGTCTGGGTTACATGTGTGTGGAGTTTGCATGTTCTCCCCATGTTATCGTGGGGTTTTCTCCAGGCACTCCGGTTTCCCACCCACAGTCCAAAGACATGCTGAGGCTGATTGGAGTTCCTAAAATTGCCCGCATGTGTGAGTGAATGGTGTGTGAGTGTGCCCTGCGATGGGAACTGACAACCCGTCTAGGGTTGTTCCCCGCCTTGTGCCCATTGTTTCCGGGATAGGCTCCGGACCCCCCGCGACCCAGTAGGATAAGCGGGTTGGAAAAATAAATGGATGGATGGGGTGTATTAATTGTCTTTCAAACAAAGAACATTAGGACATGTAAATGTGTTGTCAGTTTATTTTAAAGAAATTATATCACAAATGATAAACTGCGCTAGAAAACGTACAATGTCAGAAGCATCGACGTGGTCTTTCATAAAATGCGCTGCATATTTATTTAAAGTTTAGAAAGTTCAATACATTAAATGATGCTGTAATTTCTGTATATGGAGGATCAAGTTACGAAGATTTTAACTTCCCCAAACGTAGATTAGGCTGGCTAGAGTACACCGTGCACTTCAAATCCCCCAGTCTTTCTTAAACTTTGACTAAGTCTCCCCGTGAAACATATTTTGCCATTATCAAAGAACAGAAGATAAAAACTTCGCGTATTTCAGCAATAATGTTAAGACAAATTCGAAAGAGATAGAGATGCAGGCATAAGACACTTAAAGAACGTAAAACAACCAAATCACGGAAACACAAGCACGGTAGAAAGCGTACAGCGTCGTAAAATATTACGTAGTGTTCGCATGCGCGAAAATATTGCACATCAGAGCCGCAAGTTGCAAATCGGACAGCAGCAAGAACCATCCTCTTCTCCTCTGTTCTTCAGCGAAAGAAAATGACAATTCCGCTACAGGGGAAGAAATCATAAATACTGACATAGCAATGTCACATGTTTAAGACACAGCCAACTGCCGGAGATCTAGTCTGTGATAAAGAAATCCCGAGGTATGCAGTGACCAATCGTGCATGCTCCTACTGTCAGATTAGCTAACGGTTAACAAGCCGTATGCCCGACAAGAAGTGAATCTCAATACCAAGGACGGAAAGACCGAACTTGCGCTCTTTGCAAGACCGGTTGCGCTAACTTGCCTTCCTAGAACGAACTTGGGGCGCAGTGAATCATGGGATTGGTCTCGTTCGGCGAGCGTTTGGAACTGGTCTTCGGCAATGGAAGATGACGTAAAACGGGTACTCGAGAACACACAAGTACGGTCAAGTCGAGGGTCTTCCGTAAGCTAGCGTCACTTTGGCGGAAACAGCTGATGAGGAAACTGTAAACAAGATCCCAGTGTGCGGGTCCATGCTCTAGTTCAGGCGGTTGTCATTGGTGTTTTGGCAGTAACGTTTATTTTATACAACCGATGCTGATTCTCAGCGGGTTAAAATCGCAGTGAAATACGAAGAAGTGCACCGCGAAACACTGTACCACAGCAACAAGAAATGGGGAAATGAGTAAGGGAGCTGCTGTGCTGGGGAGTTCTTAAAGCTGAAGTCTGCAGAAACAAAGAGCGTTTGTACGGTAAGAAGACAGCTTCCGGTTATGCGGGCGAAGACACACTGACAGTCGGCTCCGCGCACCGAGCCCAGTACGGCGCCGTTGGTTTCGTTTTATCTAGTTATATGTTGCATGCTTGGAGTCACCAGTAAAACTTCGCTTCGCTCGATACGGTGACCATGCATCCCTGTTGCCAGTGAGGAAAAACGACCACCTACTTGCGGGGTCTCACGTAAATCACGTGTGCTGTTTTTGTGCACGGCTGCATATTTGCACGTGACTGCATGATCATTATACGCCCGGTATTTTATATTGTCGGGTGATATTGGTAGCTTCTACCTAACTACATTAATGTCACTAACCGGATGTCA
Source organism: Gnathonemus echidnorhynchus (assembly GCA_026776725.1). Classification (NCBI taxonomy): domain Eukaryota; kingdom Metazoa; phylum Chordata; class Actinopteri; order Osteoglossiformes; family Mormyridae; genus Gnathonemus; species Gnathonemus echidnorhynchus. The sequence continues at coordinate 13,816,148 of JAODJU010000095.1, read as the reverse complement.
AACTGGTTTGGATGACTCGGGTTCACGAGTTAATTTACGCGCTTAGACACGTAATAGAAACAGGTTGGGAAAAAGGCAACAAATTGTTGTTTGACGTGTAGGCTATTGATCAGGCAATGTTCAGTGCTGATCGTTAGGATTGTGAGACGTGGATTTCTGGTTATGTTGTCAACGCAGCGGTCTAAATACCGTCTCGTGGCCAAGTAAGAGGTATGTCATTAAATTTGTGTTCTGCCTTATGTTTGATTATAGCCGACAGTACCGCATTTGTTTGTCATATTAATATCTATAATGTGTTTCTCGGATATTTTCTATGGGACTGTGTTATTCCAGATTTTTTTTTGTTATTCCATAATTCGCTGAACTCGGGTTTGAATGGGTGGGAGCATCCAGTATTACTCGCTTAACTGCTCAAGTGTCACGGAATGTTCTAGTTGGCATTTTGGGACACTTGGGAGTGGAGCTTAATGTGTTATTTCTGCACTACTGAATTCTTACGTGTCTGTGTCTTTTTTCCCCTGCCTCACATTGTCAGCTGAGGATGAGTTGTGTTTTTGTGTTTCAGTGACATGCTTGAGTGAACCACCTGCAATAGTGCAATGCTTTCGACTCACTCACCAGAGAACTGGCCTGAACTGAAAGAAGTGAAACAGGTATAAGGATGCACACCTATCTCTTACAGCTCTGTCCAAACACAGAAGGGACATACTTTTAGCTGCTACTGAAAACAGGAAGATTTCTGATCTTCATGGACAAATGAGGCAAACAGTGGAACACAATTAACTGGAACTGACAGACTACTGTAACACGTTTTATCTTTGATCTCATACATTGTTTCCTGTTAGGCTTGTCCACATAAATGGCAGTATTCTTTTCTGTGATGGGCAACTTTTTAAAGGAGAACTGTAATATAATAAATAGTTTATAAAGCAGACTATAGTTCCAAAAAGTGTTTGTCTTTAGTCAGGTGTCCATAGCCACTATTATAGCACCTAGTTGTTTGAGGGGAAACTGGAAAAGAAACATAAGTTAGTTGATATTTGAAATTGAAATTTATCAAGTTTTGTTTACTGGTAAAAATGTGCAGAGATTCAGGTCATTGTAAGTACATCACTACAATGTGCATGTCAGCAATTATGTGTCTTGACCGTTTGAGAAAATGATAGTTCAGTGTTAGTCTGCAACATGCAACAAGCACTAGGGAAAAACAATGTGTGTTGTAGAAAATCAGGATGAGAAAGACAAAAGCAGAGAAGGTGGGGGAAAGGGTGTGGAAGCAAGTACTCTGTCACTTGACTATTTACAGTATGTTTCAGGAAGTGGTGATCAGGCTCCCTCAAGCCACCAAAATGTCACGAGTCCCGTGGCTGTAGCTTTACCTCTCCATCACACTTTGTCAGCTGATCTAAACCTTTCATCCTGTTCTCTGCTTCCCTAGTGGATAACGAGCAAGATAGCACTGTCACTCAAAGCCCTGCAGAAACGCTGCGTCACGACAGACACCGTGGTGACCAGCGAGGATGCCGATGCCAATTTGTTGTGCTGTGCCCTGGAGGCAGTGTTTGTCCATGGCATTAAGAGCAAGTACATGCGAGCAGAGGCCAGTGGGCGGAGCCGCAAGCCCAACGCCCGGGGGCCCCTCCCCCAGCCAGTATTTTGGACCCTGCTAAAGACTATCACTCATCGGTGAGCTCAGACATTTTAAAAGGCAGATGTTTCACTAAATATTTTCCATCATCCTCTGTTTGTCGTGGATTTGTGTTTCCAGAGGCAGAGTTGTAGATAAGTACTGTAAGTCATAGAAGTTTTAGTTGGTTTTATTGTCATGCACCCATGGTGGAAATCTGATTGTTATAATTAGTGTCTACACAACCATAATACTAAGGCATTGCATTAGCACTATAGTCTTTGACAGTCTTGAAAATTGAGTGCAGCTTATTATTTAATTATGATGGTTATATATAAGTATATATATATATATAATATTAGGTTACAGACTATAAATCAGATTTAAAATACATTTGTAACTAATCCATCCTCTCATCCATGTTCTGAAACGTGTTTCTAGCATCTCAGTTATTTGGATGAGCTATTGACCATTTATAAACAACATTCAGATGTTCTAGAGTAAGGAGCACCGAAAATAGGTGAAGCCAGTGTTGACATGTGTGTTATTTTTTAAGTCTTTGATGTGGCAGGCGGTTCATTCACTACAGTTCACATTTGCATGTGCTGTGGTCACTCTCTCTTTAAATGTGACTTTTCCTAGTGGCCTGTGTGTCTTGTTTTGGCCCTTACTTCATTGTGCTTGTGTGCTGTGTCACCGTCTGAGACCCACGTCGCTTTTTCTCCCCGAGGGATGTGATCCTGGAGCTGGAACAGCTGAGCTTCATCAACAGCGATGTCGGCCGCTGCCGGGCCTGGGTGCGTCTGGCGCTTAATGACGGCCTGCTGGAGTGCTACCTGGCCTCTCTGCTGCGCGAGGACTCCAAGCTGGCCAGCTACTACCAGCCTGGTGCCCTGATGCTGGATCCTGAGGAACGGGAGGTGCTGCTCAGTTATCTGCAGGGCCTGACCTCGCTTTCCTTCCAGCTGTCGTATAAGAGCGCCGTGCTCAACGAGTGGACCGTCACACCGCTGGCACTGGCTGGCCTCTGCCCCGCCATCAGTGACCCCCAGGACACTCCGCAGCCGCCCCCGTCCACTGGGGTGCCCCCCCCGCAGGCAGAGGTGCGCAAGGAGTCCTGGGACACGGCGTCGCAGTCCTCCGGGGGCTCGGACGCCGTGGAGGTGCAGCAGGGGTTGGGGCACAAGAGGGGCGCGGGAAGCAGGGGCCAGCTGACGTCCTCCAGCCTCAGTCTGGACACCGTGGGGTCCTCGCAGCTCTCTTCCAGCCTGAGCTCCGACAGCCTGCTGCAGGGCAATGGGCACAAGAGCCCGAGCAAGGAAGGGTGGCCCAGTGACCTGGGGAGGAGGGCTGCTGGAGAGGAGCACGGGAAGGACCAGCAGCCGTGAGTCCAGCTGGCTGATAGGCAGCCGTGAGGGGGGGTCTGAGCTTACACTCATACATTCATCTGCCTGATTATTTACAGGTCACAGTCCAGTTACAGGAACAACAACATAAAAACCGCTGGCATTTTTCGGTTACTAATATGTCATTGTGTGTAATACTCATTATGGGTGTGACGGTACACGAAATTCAGGGTTGGGTACAAACCTCGGTCTTGGGTTCGCGGATTGAAACAATTTTTGGTACGTGAAGGAATCCTGAATTATTCTTGAAATTATTTATTATTAAAAGACAAACACGACTAAGGCAGTGTTAACGTATCTGATTTACAAAAGGTAAGAGATGCTTATTTGCACATTGTAAAAAACATATAAAACAAAGAAAAATTCTAAAATTAGACTACCATAGCAGTGATAATGAACTTAACACGGGATCTAGATGAGTTCTTCTACTGTTGAGTCTGGATGCATATCTGTAGTGATAAATACCCCTTTAGCCGTAGTTATTTTTTTAGCCCTGGTCTGAATTTCCTGCCAAAGGTGCCTTTGATGTCACAGGGAGACTTACTCGCAGAGGCAGTTTCTGCTCCGGTGGTGCACACACTCGCATGATGTCGTCACGAATGAGTTAGAACATTGGTTGTGTTGCTAGCAGCATATCTGAGTTTGGTATAACAGAGCTGACAGACAGTCTTGGTCTTACTAACAGCACGACAATACACATATATAGTACATGCCTAGATTTCCTTGCTGTTGGTATTAGTGGTAGTCGTGTATTATGTGGCCGATGTAGCATGCAGTCTGTCCATTTGCAGAATGTCTCTGGTGGAATATGAGGACGGCGTACGCTCCAGTCAGGACTCCACGCAAGAGGACTCCTGTCTGTCCAGCCTGGCCCCAGACCACTTGTCGGAGGCGGCGACGTCCAGTGGTTCGGATGTCGAGATGCCCATTGCGGCACCGTCTACCCCCGTACCCTCCATGCTCACCCAGGATGAGGAGGAGGAGACGTCCGCTGCTGCCCCCACTGTGCCGAGTGACCCCCCAGACACTGAAGAATCAACCCCCCCGCTCGTCAGTGAGGTATCTCCCGATCCCACCCCAGACCAGGAGCCGGTGGGATCCAGCCATGCCAGGGAGGATCTCAGCAGGAAGGTGTCTGTGGCCTCGCTCCACTCCCCAAGCACTGGCCAGCCTGTGAGTCCCCCCCCCGGCCCCACTGCACTTCCCTGATTTATTAGACTAGCTTTTCCCTGATTGTTTTTTCACTGCTCAGTGCTAGAGCTGTTGTCCTGTGTCCATGTGTGTGAAGTTTGTATGTTTTTCTGGTTTCCTCCTGCATCCCAAAACAAATATTTTGGCTAATTAATGTCTCTGATTTGCCCATTGTGTGTCTGCTTGTGTGCATATGTGCCCTGTGATGGCCTACTGCAGGCTCTCCAACTCCGGTCCTGGAGAGCTACTATCCAGTAGGTTTTCTATCATACCCAGCTTCTGATGAGCCACATCTGTTCTCAGGTAAATATCAGGGCCAGGCGTGGCTCATCAGAAGCCAAGTGGGACAGAAAACCTACTAATGCTGCGTTCCATTTATCTCGGAGATCAGAACTCTGAACTGGGAATGATGCGTTCCAATACAGCAGTTTGGAAAGCCGTTTAGCAATAGCAGAGACCTGTTTCAAAAAGCAAGATTAGCCGGATAACTTATCAGATTCAATTTACCCCAGTTTAAATGAACTTCGTTCACTTACATTTAGCCCAGACTACCTTAAATCTGACGAATGATCCAGCTAAGCAAGAAATCCTCCTTTCTGAAACGGGCCTCAGTTCTAGCCTGGTTAATTGTTAGCCATTGTTAGCAGTATTACTTGATAACAATACATTACGCAGTATTTTGCGTATAAAAACACCATAGCAACACGTCCACAGATAGCGGTTGGATGATACTGTGTATACGACCGATTTAATGAACCACAAATAAAACATAAGTGCTAATAAACACTGTAAAACTACAGCTTTAACTTCTGTTGACAAAGGACGCAGCCATCTTGGATTCTGAGCTCGGGCTTGCAGAGATTCCACCAAGTTAACGAGTCGGAATTCAGACTTCAGGGGGCTGCGAGTTTCAGTGGAGCGCAGAGCTACGATTGCTGCCTGGGCGCGCCATTCGGTGCCTGCCTCCTAAACCCTGCCTCAGAACCGTGAGCCTTCTACTCGACAGTCTGCCTGACATGTCAGCCGTGTTGCTCCTCAGAAATGGTCCTGGATCTCCGAGGATGACTTCTACAAGCCATGTCCTCAGGACGGGATAGAGTCCGACGGGGCGCCGCATACCGACACGGACCTACCAAACGGGACGCTCATGCCCCCCACACCCGTGGAGGCTGAGCCGGCTCAGTCCCCCCCCAGCGTGGTGCACCGCAGGCAGATCGGTGAGGACGCCCGTGCTTTGTTTACCCGTCTCCTCAGCTGGTCTGCCAGCCACGTCCACGCCTGCTGCCCTATGGTCTGTGTGAGCAGCTGGCTTCTGCTTTGCATAATTCCAGTCCATGACACAAATACAGTGCAATACAAACGCATTACCAGCGAAGAGTGATAACATAGATTGATGTTTATTTGCTTAACATTTTTACTGCAGATTGGAATATTACACAGTCAAAGCCAAACAACAAGGCTGTGGGATTCTGTTAACTTTGGTCTAGAAAGGCAGCTGGGCTGTTTCTCGCTCTCTCATCAGGTCGTCTTTCTCACTGCACGGGGATGCGTTTGGTGTGTTTACAGCAGACAGTTTTTGTCCTGTGGGAAGCAAAAAAAATCTCCTAGCATTTGGCACGTGAGATTTCGCTCCCTTTATCTTCAGTTCAGGCAGAGATACCGTGCATTATCAAAGATGTCATTAGTATGGGGTTTGACGGTGTCTGGAAGCTCGCCGGGCAGCTAATGCTAACGTCACAGCCGAGTATGTGCTGCAGCCGCTAACAGATTGGCACACAGTACTGTGTAGTAATGCTTCACGGCTATGGAGCAGCTTCCTCTACAGTTGCCTTCATTATTGGTTGATCCACTTCTCACAAAAAATCGAGAGGAGAAGGGGAGCTCGCCTGGTGATGCCCCCCCCCCTCCGGAGCTCGCCTGGTGATGCTCACACACCCCCCC
>JAODJU010000095.1:13788889-13802665 GCA_026776725.1 Gnathonemus echidnorhynchus | reverse complement strand
GGTGTGTACAATCCAGCAGTACTCAGAAGGTTCATGTGTGATGTTTGGATGTACTGTTACTCTACAATGGTGTGTACTATTCATCTTCATGTGAGAACTGTGTGTTTTTTTTAATCTGTAGACTAGAGGAGAGGAACTACCTCCTTGAGACCTCAAAGCTGTACAGTGTGACCGACCTACGGCAGGTAAGTGACATGTAAGCTCTACAGACATGAAGCCTGGGTCCATTGGCTGTGTCCAGGCTGCGTCTTAAATGCCACTGAAATGCCCCCAGAAGTGTTGCCAAGATGCCACCTAATAATGTGCCTTGAAGTTGTCGGGTTATGGCGTCAGCTGGACGTCTGGAGTTTCAGGTTCCTCAAACACTGTAGTTAGTGTTCATTTCTCTAAGAGGGTAAAGAAGTTAAGGTTTCTTTGGGTGGAAGCAGCCAAACTGAAAAATAATACTCTATCCATGCATCCCTGCATTCTGAATGCTTTTCTGAATGCTTCATCGGTGCAGGGGATGCAGCGCCAGTCGCAATTTAGAGATGCCTGTTCACCTAGCTACATGTTTTTTTTATTATCATTATTTTTTTTTAAAATCATTGATAACGTAAAACATAAGAAGTTTACAAATGAACAGAGGCCATTCGGCCCTTCAGGCTCACTCGGGGAGAACTCAACTAATAGCTTGAAGTTGTTAAAATCTTATCTAGCTCTGATTTAAAGGACCCCAAGGTCTTAGCTTGCACTACACTGACAGGAAGACTATTCCAGACTCTAACTACATGCTGTATAAAGACGTGTTTGATAGTGTAATTTAATGTTTAACAGAGCATTGCTAACCTGTTTTGTATTTACGTTAAGCATTAAGGATTACGTTTAGGACAGCAATTACTGAAAACTATGACACCGCTCTGCTTTCAGTGGAGAATTACCAGCTGGCTGACATGAGGACTAGCAGTTCAATATACTGCCATGTTGTCTTATATATGCTCTATATGTAACATAGTGTTACATTTGTAGCTGGCATTGTCACTCTTATGGCTGGTGTGATGCCTGTTAATGTGTGTCTCTGTGGCGCTGCTCCATTTGCCCCCTTCGTGGGCCACGCAGATCGCAGATGGGCAGTACGAGGCCTTCCTGCAGAACCTGGTCCAGTTTGCATCCAACCACATCTACCAGTGTGACCTCTGCACGCAGAAGGGCTTCATCTGCCAGATCTGCAATGCCGGCGCCATCATCTTCCCGTTCGAGTTCGAGACGACCACCAGGTACACCCCGCCGGTTGGGTCTCTGCCGTCCATGGGCCTTTAGAGATATGGCTATATTGGCGTTCTGGCTCCTGCACACTGTCAGAAAAAAGGTACCAGTTTGTACCTTTGGATCACTGGGTCTATGCCCTCAAGGGTAAATGTACCTTTTAAGATACAGAAATGGACTATAAGGAACATTGAGGGTACAGCCCCAGTACAAGCAAAGGTACAAATTGGTACCTTTTTTTCTGACAGTGCAAAGGTGCTGATACAGTCTGGGATTCAAGTGTGTCGAGCGAAGAGCATGTGGAATAAAGCTAAGCTGACTGTGATTTTATCATTTTTATTTAACACGGGGATTTCATGAAAAGCAGTGATGAAAGGAATTATAGTCTTCTACAGTAATATAAGCCGTCTTATTCATAATTCTGTTCTGGCCTGAAAGCATCCTTACACCTGTCCCCTAACCGCCCCCCCCCAGGTGCAAAGTATGTAAGACTGTGTCCCACACAGCATGTAAGACCCAGTCACCTTCCTGCCCCCGCTGCCTGCGCTTGCAGAAGTACCTGGAACGTGAGATGGAGGACTGACGGGCCTCCTGGCCACACGGCGCCCCCCGCAGTCAGCCTCCGGAAGTGCAGTAGTGTACATTTTGGCTATGCGCCCCTGGGGTGGACGTGGCCAGCCGAGCCTTTTCTCTAGAAGCTCCAAGCTGCCATCTGCATGGAGGAAGGGACAGGAGGAGACATCAGACACCCCAGAGTGCCCCTTCTACGGGAGAGTTTCATGCTCTAACTGCACGGTACCTCTTGAGTAGTCAGATGCTAAAAGGGGCTTTTGGGAGTTTAGGCGACTCTCAGTCTCCCATCCTCACACTACACCTTCATCATGTGATGGGTCTGGCCTTCAAGTCACTGACACTTTAGCGCATAGGAAATGGACACAGCGTTTAAAGCTTATATGGTTTTTCATCTGCTTTATCCATATGAAAGCAAAAGCCAGGGATCTTTCTTAAAACTTGCAAAAATTATGCAACTTCTGTCTTGGACATATGAAGAATGTCTTAGGGTAGCAAAGCATCCTGTGCAGCGCTTTTGTCTCTGCGTTTCCTTTCATTCATACTTGTCGGTGAGGCAGAATCACTCAAGCTGCCCCATAAAGTCTCTGTAAAGTCTCCTCCATCTGTTGAAAGGTGGAGTAAATGTTATGTTATTGAAGGTTTTCTAGTTTACAGGAGGGGTAGGGTTAGGCTTTTTATTTTTAGCAAAGTGTTAATCTCAGTTTCCCGCGTTGTTTTTATTTATTGCCGTGTCCTGTTTTTAACAATTTTTCTCACCTGTTTCTCATAGATGTTCACCAAGGTTTCATTGGGATTAAACACCTAAATGCACCTTTAAGAGGGCCAGCACTTAATCTATTCAAACCCATACATAATGTCAACAGTTGAAGACTGTGCCTTTGAACCTTGATTGTTTTACATTTGTCACTTTATTCTAACGTGATGCACATTGAATGTGGTGCTTGTTCAGCATGCAGTTTTACTTAAATTTACATTGTGCCAAAAAAGGGTAAAAACAGGATATTTGAAACTTCAATTGTGCAGGTGTGTATGTGCACACTTTGTGGTGAATGTTCATATTGCTCAGAAGAAAACCACATTTGTATTTTTATTTTGCATTTGTCTTAAGGAATTTTGTTGCTTACTTGTATATAAACCAGTATGAAACCTTTGAATAATTATTTTTATTCCACTTAGGTAAAATGTATTATTTTGAAAGGGCTTCATCCATCTTCTAAGCGGAGAAGGATGTCATTCTGGTTCACCACTGTTCTGTCGTCTTCTTATTCACTTATGTTTCTGAGTCTGTTTTGGACAGCAACTACCATCCAGACTAAAACAATTACTTAAAACGCAGTTTGAACTTCAGTTTTGTTCGTTGTGAAAGCATGCTTCCATTGTCAGACGTGTTTCTTTTGACTTGAAGTGCATTCAGGATTATAGGTTGAGTACGTTCTGTGTCAAAATGAGTTTTGGAGACAAGACTAAATGGGCAAATGGAACTCTGTTTTCACAGTTATCAAAAATGAACTTCCTGTCCAGAAAGCTGCGGAATGTGTACTTAAAGGGATCTGCAAAACCTTAATGAGCTTGGTGAAGTGCTCTGTTAGAGAATACAGTAGATCAAAGCACCTTTGCAATGGGTTAAAAGGCCTTTGAGTGAATATGGTTAGCAGGCATTGTTCTAGACCAGTGTTTCCCGATCCGGTCCTGGGGGGTATCCTGTCTATCCACGTTTTCGCTCCCTCTGAGTTTCCTACCACATAGTCCAGATTTTTGCTCCCTGCCCAGATTGAAAAGCACTCTTCTAGACCATTCAGTCCTTGGTGGAAACTTGATGAGGAATCGGAGTTGAAGCTTTTAATGTATTTGGTGATACCAATATGCCTGACTGTGTGACCTACAGACCCATATCCCTGCAGAAGGCCTAGCTGCCAAGGGTCTCCTGCCCTTCCCATGACAAACACCAAAGATTCTCAACGAGCCAGAAAGGACAGATACATAGGGTATAAATGAAGCGCACGCGTGGTCTTATTCCTGGACCAAGATATGTTCAAAGGGCAGACCTGGCTTCATATTGCCTGTTAGAAGGACCTCGTGTCATGCTTGTATGACTGGGGTAACAGCATAGCAAAGGTTTGTATGAGCACTGATTACATTTTTTAATATATATTTTGCCTCTTTTAGTAAAGTGGTTAATTCCATTTTAAATATGAATATTAAGATGTAGGAGTTTTATTCATCCTTTTTCTATTTTACTGTTTCTGCAGCATAATCATGTTATTTTTCTATTTTAATTGACCTCAAAGTTCTTTCTTCTCAAAGCCCAGTAGGGGGCAGCACTCCCCTGTGTAGCGTTTCTTGCAGCCTTGTGTGAGCAGAGAATGAACTTCAAGCTCCAGCCTGTTCCGGTTTGGGCTGGATGGCAGAGGAGGTTTGGCTGTGGTTGGTTGCACTGTGTGTGCTTTAGACCGAACGGAAACTGGTCTCTGTCTGCAAGAACAAAAAAGTCTGATTGTGGGTGTGGCTGTGAAGGGCGTCTGACTGTACTGTTGCAAGTGTGCAATTTGACTGCTTTGGGAAATTAATTTTGTAAAAAGTTTTATATTGCTATTAAAACCTTGAAATATGCATTACCTTTGCGATTCCACTCTTCATTCACTTCCACACCACATACACAACAGAACCCGTTCTCTGACTCGGAGTTCCACCCAGTGCTTCTGGACAGGTTCTGTCCACCCATCCTGTCTCAGTTCTAATGGTTCTGTTTGAGTCAGTAGTGCAGCAAATGAGGAACGGAAAGTTGCGCTCCCTGGAAATACGGAAGTTTGGCTAATTCTTACTGTGGCTTGAACCATCAGACTCCCCTTTCATCGTGCCTCCTCTGGCCTGTGTTATGATTATGATGGAACATGATGCTGTTTACCTGCAGCTTATGTTCCACCTACCATCCGTCAATCATTCAACCTCTTGCCCTGAACAGGGTCATGGCAAAAGTGTTTCAAAATGTTCTTATGACAAGTTTTTTTTTTGGACCTTTGACATAAAGAAATGTGGTGCTGAGAGTGACACAGTGACACACTGGTTAGCACTGTTACCTCACCTCGAGCACTGGCCTGGTTTTTACGGCTGTGGAGGTTGTATGTTCCCCCTGTGTCATCATGGGGTTTCCTCCTGGTTCTCTAGTTTCCTTCCCACAGTCCAAACACATGCTAAGGTGAACTGGATATGCTTCTTACCCTGATAATCCTGCAAAGTTTTTTTAGGCTGTTCCTCATGCGTTAGTATTATCTATTGATAGTTTAACAGTGATAAATCCCCTTGAAAGATGGTTCTAACGACCATGTGTCTGGCTGCCCAGCGTACATTCGGGTGATTGCGAGCAGGGCGACCCAGACTCCATCCAGCAAGGTCGTGTGACGGCTGGCAAGCTGAGGGGCGAGAGAACACACCGGAAGTGAGGTGCAGCTGGAGGAAATGGTGTGTTTCCTCCTGTTCGTCCTCCTCCAGAGTGAGAGAGTGAAAGAAACACCTGCATCTGCTTCTAATCCTGGCAGTAACTGTGGGGTTCTCACCTAGCACTCAATCTCAGACGGAGGGACATTTCTGGGCTGCAGCTGCCAAAACTGGCAACCTACATAAGAGGCTGAGACTAGCGCCCACAGAAAGGTCAGAAAAGTCAGCTAACTCATGATGCACTTCTTCCAGCAGTATACTATGCACATGCTGAACTCTGGCATCAATTAGCATGGGCGTGAAGTGCATTGTGTCCAAAGGTGCATATTTCCTGTAGCACGGATGGAAAGGTTTGCACTCGTGGTAATGCAAGAAAATGTAATGTCCTTTGGTTTGTGCAGGGGTGACGTTTGTGGGCCCCCACTCAGAAAATCGTGTGGTTTGCGTGGTGTTAAAGACCAGTGTCGGCTCTATGTGTGTCTGTGTGGCAGTTAAGAACAAAGGCATACTGTACTATTTCTAATGTGTATATATAGTATAAATAGTACAGAATGCCTTGCGTTGTAACAGACACACAGAGTATTTATGTAAATATATGTATTAATATAAATAGTACAGAAAGCCTTTCTTCTTCACAGCCACACAGATATATATAGTATATACACACTCATATATTATATGTATATAACGTGTGTGTGTATATATATACCTGGCTGGTTTCTGGTCCTTCCCAGTGTCTTCAGCTTCACTTTATTCCTGTGTGCTGCTGTCTTAGACATTTTGAACCTGGAAGCAACCTGCTACCAACAGAACCACGATTATAACAAAGATTTCAAAACGCAGATTTGTTTAAAAATATTGAGTGGTCCCTTAATTTTTTTCTGAGGTTGTACAGCACTGTGCAAAAGTCTTAGGCAGGCAAAGAAAATGTTTAAAGCTGTTGATATGTGTAGTATTTATATATTGGCTCAGGAAAATAAAATAATTTCAATATTATAAATTATGCAAATTGAGTTTAATAATACAGACTAACAAAAAGTCACAGACATCCTGTTGGGAAGCTAGATGAACAGCACTTCAGTTCCCAGACCCCTCTGGAGGGACACCTCAGCCAGACCGCTCTGTATTTTTAAACAAATCTCCATTTTAAATCCTGTTTTAATCAAAGTTCTGCTGGCAGAGGCTACACTGAGCAGCAGGCTGCTTCCAGGTTCAAAATGTCTAAGACAGCAGTACACAAGAATAAGGTGAAGCAGGAGACACTGGGAATGACCAGAAACCAGCCAGGTAGAGGGAAGAAGTGACCATCTAATGCCAGAGATGACCGTTAACTTATCTGACAGTTTCTCATGAATCGGAGGATGACGTCAAGTGACCTTCAAAAGGGTATGGGAAACATTAAGTGCAGGTGTGCGGTGCACTGCTAGGACAGTTTGTATCAGGCTCCTAGAAGCAGGACTGAAGACCCATAAAGCAAGGAAGAAGCCCTTCATTAACGAGAAACAGGGAAAAATCAGGCTGCAGTTTGCAAAAAATGCATATATTATTCATAGATGCACATCCATACATAGAGAAATGAGTGAAACAAAACATTACTGTGGTCTCTTAATTTTTTCCACGGCTGTGTGTGTGTGCGTGTGTGTGTATATGTGTGTCCACTACATAATTACAACCCTGGTATTCTGATGACGTGGACATTTTTCAGTCTCCACAAGGATAACCTCAATTTTCTAAAAATCTGTGAATGCAATCAAAAATTACTAATGCCAAAAGTCTGGTATTTTGTTTGGTTATTTATGCTTAAGGTCGTCATTGTTCGGATTAGGGTAATGTTCACAGAAATGAATGGGCGGTCCCCAAAAAGATATGAGTACAGGTCTGTGTGTGTGTGTGTGTGTGTGACTGTTTAGTATAATATTGATATGTGTCATTAAAACTTGGGTTAAAAACCAAAAGGTACTAAATTCACAACCTAAAATGAAATTACTGGTGACCTGGTAAGAGAAGACCTAAAGGCAGAATTCCTCAACATCAGCACAAAACAGACAATTTCCTCCGTCTTCGTCTCCATCGTTTTTCAAATTATGTTCTGGTTTGACTTTCCTGGTCCTTACAGGATGCAAGAAAAAAAAATGTTGCGTCTTAAGGGGTCACAGTGTGACAGCAGCACATCACAGTCACGCCTCACAGCACTTCGCAGCCACAATGCCACATCTGTGAGAATTTACTGTCAAATTATGAATGGGCAGGCATGTTGTGTTCACCTCAGCGTGTCCTGTGTCCTGCGTGAACTGTATAATTACATTCTTTGTGGGATATTAGAAAATCCATTATCCGATTTACAACAGCATATCAAGTTCAGGGCCATGGGTCACACTTTTAAAGAACATTCCAGAAAGAGGCTACCTCTGCCCCAGTCTGACACATTCCAACGTCCTGCTTACAAATATATGTACAAAATGTACTCCTTTTCTCCTAAAAAGCATGAAATTAAGAGGAGAAAATGTTAAGGTGACTACAAAGCTGAAGCTCCCAATGTAGTAATGGCACAATGACCCCCCTCATCGTCTTCCTGACGCTTCATGCCTGATGTGTAGTCACATGACTCCCTTTGGGACAAACTTCCAGTCAGACTTGGCCCCACATTATTTTGTGCATCAGTTCAAATTTAGGAATAATTGTGTTTTGCACATCTGTCTTGCTGTGTGTGAGTGGAACGAGGTCCTCAGTCCGGCACTCCTGACTGGTGAGCGACTCTGAGCCTGACTATGAGTATGTTGGAGTACGAGTTATTAATAGATTTTAGATCCCTCACCCATGGCAACTGGTAATATTTTGTAACAGGAATCCCACTAAGCGCCTGGCAAACCAATCAACATTTGAAGATCTATTTGCACGAGTCCTATATCACTATATTTTTAATATGTTCGTAATACTTAAGGCCCTTCTGGTTTGAGGCTTAATGTATTGTGTTGTCTGAAACGAAATCACCTCAGCAGTAGCTCTCAAGTGTCGCAACGCGGGAAGATAAATCCTTAGTGAGTGCTTGACTTTTTTTCCAGGTTTATTTTTTTCAATCATGCTGAAATTGTGATGGTGATTTAGCTATAAAGTCCTTAAAAGTCAGTCTTTGAAGTCAAATGTAATGTTTTACACTGTCTGTTGGTCCCTCTGGGCAGTTTATGGAATGGACCAATGAACCAGTTGCATAAACCTACATCAGAATGGGAAGAAACCATTCGCATGGAAAACGGGGCTGTTGCTTTTGTCGAATATAACATGTTTCTGTGGAAATGGGATGTATTTTTAAAACATCAGTCACCATTTAAAATTGCTCTTTGACTTGAGGACATCCTTCACTTTAACTGTTTACTGGATTCCATGAAAGGCTTGTATAGTCCTTCCAGAACACTAGTAACATACAAAAATAGAAAATGCACTGGGCTCTCCATTACTTATCAACACTGTCACAGATCTCCTCACCGTGTTTTATAATATTGAAATACTTGCTCTGGTTACCGATTATGCTGTTTAAGAAGTCAATAGGAAAGACTGGGAAATGCAAGCAGCTAGAACCTGCTTGGGCTGTAGTCACCGTTCCCTCTGAAGTCCCATGTGTGTCTCTTTGCCTTGCCGTTGCTGTGGTCTGAAGCCTCTCTCCACGCATGAGAACAGGAAATGAGCGCAGTGTCAGGCAGGCAGGCTCAAACGTGCGCTCACACCAGACACCGGCACAAAAACAACCGTGTACATCAGCACCGGGGCCCTGAAAGTCGCCCCGGCAGATCAGTGAGTTCGGGTGGATGGGGGGGAGATAAAGAAAGAAAATAAAGAAGAAGAGAAAGAATCAAGGAAACAGGAATGTAGTTAGTCAAGGGAGAAGGTACTGAGAGAGAGAGAGAGAGAGAGAGAGAGAGAGAGAGAGAGGAACCAGTGGCAGTACTCTGGGATTCTATTACAAAACTGGCAAGAGACCCTAACTGCAATGATAGAGCAGTCACTTCGCTCAAGATTCCAGGCACACTACTCCGGTTGCTCCATGTACCTCCTATTTACCTCCTCTGTTCTCCAGGTAGCTATTTAATTTACTCTTTCTCTCACATTCTTTGTCTGTTGGATTTGCTGAATATGTTATGTTTATGATTACACGCAAATTCAGTTTACCACTTTTATCCAACTTGTCCTTGCAGTATAGCAAAGGTTCAATTGACAGCACCATTGTCCCAAACAGACAAGCGATATACTAAAGAGTCATTATGGGGGGGCTTTTCAGAAGGAGCGCAGCTGTGATGGATGTGATCTGCAGCGTTGCTGTTGACATTCGGTGACTATGGTCCCTCTGCTGGACAGACATTTAGCTCCATAACACACCACTGTCTCCTCTACCATCTTTCACACCTTCTTTTTTAATTAAATGTGTGGCAAGCCTCGGAGGGGATGTTTTGAGACTGGTACTGTCAGTTATATTGAGGTTTAGGATAGATTCTTTGACAGATACAGAAAAGCAGTGACCAGGCCTCTTGATGTGTGTCAAACCACCCTGTATTTTGTCAGACCAGAAGGATGTCATGATTAAAAAAATGGAATGACTGAAAGACTGTGGGTATAAATCAGAGGGAAAAAAATTAAAGTGGAGTCATGAAAAGAGAACAGATTGTGGACCTATTATATGTTGCCACTATGCTGTAATTCAGTTTCAGATAGTTATTTATTCTTATGTTTCCATTAAAATGGGTTGTCTTGCTCACATTCTGATTGAATTGTAAGAATTTAAATTTAAAAATACAGAAGTATACTCTGCTTAATCAGACATCTGATTTGCAGCTGGGTGACTAATTTCACAGGGACTAAACTGATGTTCAGTGTTAAAAGAAAACTCAGTTTCCCTTGCTGTGGTACGATTTGTTCGGAGTGCTTTTTCAAGGCTTCGACAGATGGAAGCCTTAGAGTGCAATCACAACCTGTTTCTAATCACGGATGTCCTGTCAGGAAAACAGACAGCAAAGATTAAAAGTTCAAAAGAGGAGGGAAAAGTTTCTATATCCAAATAGTGTGAGATGAATCATGGCCTCACTTAGCTGATTTCCAACTTGGAGTTGTGATTCCTGACTAAAACTGACTTAAATGAGACCTATTTAAGCTTGTAGCAGGTGTGGCATTTTCTGGAAGGATTATATTGGAATGATATTTGAATACTGATGTTTCATCACATGAGAAGTACAGTTTTATCCAGCTGTGGGAAAAAGACCTGGGTCTATTTTGACTATGTTCATTGCATTGGTACCTGACGAAAGTTCCCTTGATATCTTCTTTACCTGACACACTGCAGCAGACGTATCGGCTCAGCATGACCCCGTCACCACAGTTCTACATTTCCAGCTGCTCTTCTTCGAACAGAATCAAACAGTTCCATCTTTTATTATAACTTTTATTATCAACGACTGAAATCAGTCGTTCACGAGCTGTTTTGGCAGGAGGAGAAAAACAATAAATGATGGAAAAAAGGATGAGATATGTATATATAGCAAATTTATATGTGTCACAGCATTTTCATTTTTAAAATCAATGTTCATCCATTGAAACATAACCATATGGCATGGTATGAAATCCACGATGAAAAGGGCCCAGTTTAGTCTCAAAGTCAAAACCCAAATATTCGTAATATAAGCTTACGCTGTGCTAGCATTATGCTAATATTATGCTCTTGGTGAAGATTTGTTGCAAAATCATAACAGAGCCTTGCCTATTGGCTGAGATGTCTATCTGCCATGTTCTTTTCTTGCACAAGGCCATATATGGAGAACTGAGATTATGGGGTGAGACAGAAGTGATGTTCACCTCAGAACTGACAGGGGCTTCCTGTGCCCTGGGTTTTTCTTTATTTTTTGAGCCTCCCGTCTTTTTTGCACTAGCTTGTGCAGCCGCCCATGCGACTGTGTTGCTTCCTGCCACAGCCGACATACACACATATAAAACCAGCCCAGACATAAGAAGGCCAGACTTAGCTGAGAAACACACAAATCAATTCTGGGGAATCACTGAAATGGCGCAAGTGCCAGTTAAGTAGAGCATAGTTGGTCTTGACATATTGCGTAACTCTGAAGCACATCTGAATAGATGCGCCTTATTAACTACGCATTTTAACAGATTTTGACTTAATTCAATTCTCAGTATTGAGATTCGTTGGCGGTTTTACAGAGTTGACGTGGACCAGTTGTGTTGCCGAGGAATGGAAGAGCTTGATTGGTTTACTCATTAATCATTTTAATAATATTATATCACTGTAACCCTGTCAACAAGCATTTCATGATACCCAGTAATGACAATGTAACAAATTAATCAGGCATAATGGAGAAGGTGCAGAAGTCACCAGCAGTACAGGACAGTCATTTTACTGGGCTCATGGATGACAAATTGCCATAAGTCAGAAATTCCAAGCTAAACAGGGCCATCTATCTGCCATATAGGGTCACTGCAAGTTATTTTCTTTAGCCTGTTGAGTGGATTCTAACATTATAAACACAGCATTTAAAGTGTGATTAGGGAAGGAACATAGCTAATTTCTGGCACAGGGCAGCTTCTCATGTTGTTTTTCCTCTTAATTTACAGCTATGACGTGTCTGAAGCCGTGATTGTTTCAAGGTAATATCTTAGTGGGCAAAATGTCCACTACATCCAGCCAGGAACTGGTGCTGGTGGAATATGAGTATGAATATACAGCCAGAGATGGCAGTGTAGTATCCATCAGGCCAAACGAGCGATACATCTTACTCTGCAAAACCAACAACCACTGGTGGCAGGTTTGCAAGGACAAGAACACCAAACCCTTCTATGTCCCAGCCCAGTATGTCAAGGAGATCCCCTCCAGCCTTCCATCACCACTGGACAGTATCCCCTTCACTGGCCGGGTAACCCAGGAGGAAAAGAAGATGCATGCGGATCTGCTTGAGTGGAAGCTTAATGACGTCACCATGCGAGTACACCCGTCTGCAGACTCCGGCGTGAAACCCGAGATACGCATGTCAACGTTTGGCATCCCCCAAGATATCCATGACTTAGCACGCAGTCTTAAAGACCCCAGGGTCAGTGAGAGAGGAGCGTCAATCTCCTCTAAAGACAGTCCACAGCACACGAAGAGACATAGTTTAACCCTGGATGTTTTACCCGGCTCCCAGCCAGCGGCAGATGACTGTCGGAATCTTCCCCTAAAGCCCCGGGTGCCCAGTTTCAACCCAGCAGACCCAGTTGTAAGATTCATACAGGCAAATCTGCCAGATCCAACCATTAGTAAAGATGCTGAGCAGAAACGACATGAGAAGCAGACAGAATCGCCAGCAGAGGATAGCCAACGGTCTGATTTATGGCAGAACACTGAGAATGTTTATGAATCAATAATGGACTCCGTGGACCCTGAATTAAAGACCCCAAAGCAGACTGAAAAGGACCCCCCTGCAGCTCCCACACCATTGTCTGATCCAGTTTCCATTCCAGCTTTGATTCCAGTTTCTGCTCCCGTTTCAGCTTTCTTACAAGTTCCAGGCCCTGCGTTTGCACAGGTAAAGCCCATCGATCTGTTTTCACCAGCTGCTTGCCTAATAAGTGTAAAAAACGCATGCATGCATCTTTCTGTTTGTCACAGAGTTGATGCAGCAAACAATGTCTGATTCCCTGTTTTTCTATGTTGTCTGCTATTAACAGGTATAGGCAGGGCTGGAAATGCAGCTCAAGTCATTCAGTCAAAGTGCAAGTAGAGAAATGTGAATATTAGCCTGCTGGCTGGTGAAAAAATTGCATGGCGTACTACATTTTTTACTGAACCAGTCCAGTTAGCTAGCCCAGTTAGCGAACAGCAAAAGTTCACTGAATATAGGTATAGAAACAGGCTTCTATTTTTTTCCTTAGGAGAAAAACAACCCGTTGTATCTGAGACAGGCTACCATGTCTGTCACAATGCTAAGACACCAGAGAAGAAGCAGACCAAACAGTGACCTTGGGGGTTCAGGCAGGACAGAATTTGCAGCATATCTACCGTTTCAAAAATAAGGCTGAGATTGTGCACCTGCTCATGTACAAACAAACGTGTCAAAGGCAAGACTTTTCTGTGACAAAATGTTTTGATCTAGGAAAAAAAACTAAGTAGGCTACATTTTTAAATACAATGTTTATGGAAAAATATATGTTTTGCTTAGAATGTCTATCGAAATTCACCATGGTGCTGAGCCCTGCTTGTGTTAACTGGTTTCATTCTCACCTTATAATTTCTTAATATATACCAGTCTTTCCCAATCCAGGCCTCAAGGATCCACAGATGGTCCACATTTTTGCTCCCTCCCAGGTTCCAGTAGGAGCAAAAATGTGGACTGTCTGTGGGTCCCTGAGGACCGGGTTGGGAAACACTGATACATACAATAAACAACAAATCATTAACTTCTAATAACAGGAGAAGTTTAAGAGGGTATTACAATGTGTCATCGTCCCGGGGGGTGTACCCCAGCCATGTGTCCCCCCCCCCCCCTCCCCGCA
>JAODJU010000095.1:13758579-13778888 GCA_026776725.1 Gnathonemus echidnorhynchus | reverse complement strand
CCCCCCCCCCCCCCCCCCGTCTTTTGTTGCTGTTGATTATACTCCGAGCGACCTGTCTTTTGTGTGCCGGCAGGAAGTGACATCCACGATCTCTGCTCTACGTCCTTGCTGATGTAGGTGTGTTTTCATATTGCTGCCGTAAACCGTAGATATAATTATTAGTTTTATTTCGAGTACCGCTTTCAGTAATGGCTCCACTCAAATAATTACGCCCCCATCACCATGACAGACACCTCCGTTCGGCTTGAACAAGGCCTGTGATTGCAAAAGGCTGCCCCCCCCCGCGCAGCCTAAGTGGGTGGAGAAGATGGGCAGTCCATGTCACATGTCACATGGGCAGCCTGCGTCACAGTCACAGCACTGATTTATCTAGGAGCGGGGATCGACCTCTGGCCCCGCCGGCCGGCCCACTTCTCCCAGGAGTCCAAGAGCTTGGCTCCTTTTCCGACGCCGCGGAACAAACAAAATACCAGAGAACTGCCCTGGCAGGTAGTGCGGGCCGTTCACATCGCTCCTCTGTTCCTGCTGCGGGGAGGGCGTGCTCTGGGAACCTGCTGATGTCAGGCGGAGCCGCAGGGTGAAGCGTCACAGCGCGTTTCCTCTCTGGCATGCATGCTACCTTCCACGACAGCATACAGCCCATACCAGTCCAACAACACTTTGTTTGTTTTTAATTAGCTGTTGCATTGAGGAATTTAGGACATTAGTTGACCCGCTTAGTGTTTTCTTGTGTACTACGTACCACATACACATTCTTTTAGAAATCATTAGCATTTTGGTTCAGAGAGGCTGGTCAAAGCTGATTTGGCAGTTCGGAGGTTGGTCTAGACGCAGCTCAGTGGATGTGGAGTGTTAGTACTTTTATAGAAGCACTATAGTCAGGAGGAAGACCTTTGTGAAGTGCTGTGAAGGAGAACTCCAAACCGCAATTTGGTTAGCAAAAAACCTTCATGGAACTACATCGATGTAGTGGTGAATGTGCAGAAACACTTTCACTACTCAATAACAGGCTGCAAATAAATATATTCCTCTCCTTGGCAGATAAATAAAGTGACCTGTTATGTACATCATCACTAGGAAGACAAGTCCTGGATCTGTGAATCAGGCGGGCATCTGTAGACATTCATTTGCATTTAGATAAGACCATTTAAACAGAGAATAGTGAAAGGCTGCTTATTCTGGATACTGCTGCTTATTATCTGCCCCCAAGATTCTATTGAATATATTTAGTCTAGCGAAAGACGTCTCTGATGAGGTTCAGACTCTTCAAATAAAAGATACTGCAATCAGCCTGTCACATATTTTACGTTTTGTTGGTGATTGACAAGAACTGTCCCTAGTTTGATGCATGTTCTTTTATTATTGCCATTTAACAGCATGTTTTTTTTTACTGTGCATGTCAAACAAGGGCATAATACAAGGAGGTGATGTCATACGAATCTTCTTTTTAAGGAACAGGTTGTCTTTTTTGTATAAGCATTCTGTTCTGTGTCGTGTTCTAACAGCTGGGATACAATGATATCTGGAATTTTGTTTCATGTAAACTGTACTCAAGTTTTTGTTTTTTTTTAGTGGACTTAGTGGACAACAACAACAACAACAAATTTATTTTTGTATAGAGCATTATCACAACATTACATCGTCTCAAAGTGCTTTACAGCATCCCCACCCAAAGCCCCCAGTGAGTCAGCCATAGGCTGGTGCAAAGTATCAATTAAAATGTAACTGCAGGCACATGAGCTGATCAGACAAATTTTGTCGAGGTAGAAACATAAAATTAAACTGGAACAATCTGAAATGCAAAATTCAGGAAGCGCACAAGTTCTGAGCCTGCAAGCAAAGACTCAGTGCGGCTTCGCTTTCGCACCTATCAGGCGGTGACTCGCAGGAAGCCGGCGGCTGGTCAGCTGACCAGCAGAGCCACCACTGGCCCCTGGACAAGAAGGCCGGGCACATGGGAACTGCAGGCATCCTCAGCTCTGCCAACCCATCAGATACTTGGGGATTCAAAGCCATGGGGATGATGTCATAGCGGGGAGATTCAGAGCTGGTCAAAGAGCCGACTGTCTGCTCCATGGCGTGATTCTGGCCTCATTTAGCTCACTTGTTTGCTGGGTGGTGGTGAATGCGGTTATGTAACAAAGCACGCGGCTGGTCCGAGACCCTGGTGCCAGCATCGCGGGCCCAGGCTGCTCGCACTCTGTCTCCTCTCCGGTCCCACACCCGCTGCGGCTCGGGGCAGGAGGGGGTTAACATCTGGGTACCCCCACGCTGCCTTGCTATGCTCCTCACGCACGCTCTCCCCTTTAAGCACAGCTGTTGTTCACAGAGAAAAGGAGGGGGGGGGGAAGTGGTCCCTGCACTTTCATTATCAGAGAAATGGCGGTTCCCAGACTTCTTTGCTCTTAGAAATTTTTCTTTTTTGTTGGTTCTTCACCAGAGGGAGAAGAAAAAATTCAGACATAAACGGTCAAAAATGCAAAATGCACCCGAAGGGGAATTAAATAAGTTCATGGGCAGGGCTGTGCTACGGCTAATGTATATCTAGGGTTACTGGGCTGTAAACATGAAAATAATGCATGAGTGCTGTTAAACATGTAATACAGGTCAAACAAAAACACACAATTTCCTATATATCTGGCATAACAACCGCAAATGAACAAAACAAAACACTCTGACCATACTGACAATGATCTAACCTACATAAAACAAAGAGAGGCTGCTTGGACCTCTAACAGAGGTGGTCCTCTCTCTGAGCGTGTGGTGTGTAATTAAAACAGACAGAGGGAGGGTCTGTCCAAAAGGCCAGATTCAGCACAGAGTCCCTTAATATGCCCCCATCTTCAGTTTGTTCAACCAGGACACACTAGCAGAGACAAAATCGTCAAAAGAAATTTTAATAAAGGACATTACCTGTCCAGTCCCTCCCATGCAAACTTAACTTAAACAGGCATGTAAGTCAGTTAGATGCTTAACCAAATGCTGTTTTAGTGAATGAAATCATCTGTATAAAATAGTGATGAAATATATGTGTGAGGTATGTTGCAAAACTATGCGTGTGCGTGTGTGGTGGCTTGTGGTACGATTCTGGCATCCTGTTCTTTGGACAGGATTTAATGCCGTGCAGCTTATGCCATGATGTCTGCTGGCCTGGTGGCGCTTACTGGAGGTCTAACGGAGCCACTCGGAGCAGCTTGCTGCAGGGTCTTAATGATCTGGCCACGAATAAAGCATGACGTCTGCATCACAGGAGCAGCTGCAGCATCGATCTGCTGCCCCCTGTTGGTGATTAAAGCTGTGTCCTCAGAAGTGGCACTTCCTGGTTTGTGTGGGTGTGTCAGCGTGAAAACCAGAGGATTTTGCAGCCATCTTTGTAACCCCAGTCAGACTGTACTGTTAGGCTGGTCCCCCTTCTTGAGACAGATGAGAAGTTTCAATTGAGAAACACGTGCTCCACCCACTGAACGCTTCCGGTACTGACAAACCTGCATTCCAAAATCTTACCCTGGCTACATCTCAGGTTTTAGACAATTTTCCTGTATGCACCCGATAAGAGCCTAATGCAAGAATGTATGTTCTGTGCTAGTTTGTAGTATTTAAACTCCACAACCCGAATAGTAAAATCAGCCATCATCTTTAATACCAGTATTTTAATCTGAGAGTTTGGCATTACTGAGACTTAACACCTTCATGTACATTCAGACGGGTTATCAAAGAAGTCTAGGCACCAAAGACTTTTTAGGCTGGTTAAATGAAAGGTGATTTCTGCACATTACTTTTGGCAAAAAAAAAAAAAAAAACAAAGTAAACAAAAAGCTTTTTCCTCCAATTCTGGACCAAACACTAATTAATTTGTCATTTAGGTAAATAACATCCTAAAAGGTTAGTTTCAATATCAGCACTTCCTTTTGCACAGCTTGCAGGAAATAGAGAAGATGACCTGTCCTCTATTTCTCTTGCTGTGTCACTCCCTCTTACGCTTGTTTGTGATCTAACCAAAGAGGCAGTTCTCTTTTTTCTGTTTATACCAGCGGATGCCACTATTGGCTGGAGCTGAGGACGCTGCTGACTGTGAGGCTGTGTCTGAGTGAGGTAGTGAGGGCTGAGTGGGGTTACTTTTGTTCGCGGTCGGCTGTCTCTCCAGGACAGCATGGTCGACGTGATGTTTGGGGATCGTGGTGGTTTCAGGCCCAGAGCCATGACCCTTCCTCTGAGTAACCAGGTATGTTCAGTCCTGTCTCTCTCTTTCTATACTGCAGGTTGTTCTGCAGGCTGCCTCCGAAGTGCACTGCTTTTCAGTTAACTGTATCGTGAATGGGTTTTCTCTTGTAATTTCGGAAACTTCACTTCCTGGTGTATCAGCCGGACCAATAAACGTCCATTAATGTGCAAAATACATGGCGTGATATGTCACTTGCATGTGACGGCGGGGGTGATCGTCACATGCAACTTTTTTATGGTTCACATGTACTTCATACGTGAAGGCTGCAGTTTGCCTGTTTTCGCAGTTTCCTTCCTCTGTGCTAAAGAGCAGGGAGGAATGTGATGACTCAAGACCTGTGACATCTTTCAGGTTCTGAAGCTCGTGGTGTTTCGTAGTAATAAACGGGCTGTAGAGGGACCAGCAGAACATTGTCACATCTCAGTGTGTCGTTTGAAGCAGCTCGACGGCACATCCGTTTGTAACATTTATAGTTACACTCAGCCCTCCTCGGTGGGAGGGGGGTGCCAAATTAGTGTTGTTATTTTCACATATTAGTTGCAGGTCTGTGTAAGTTGATTACACCTTTGGAACTGTCTGTTGAGGTCCAGGTATGACTTATGATGACTGTCCTAGTGAGTAAAAGAGCATAAGAGTATTAATGATTAATTAATGATTAACCAACAACTACACATGTTGTAAAAGTTTCCAGTACTTTAAAAATGCCCGGTCTGTATACAGTAGCTCATTACCCTGGTAAATCACTAAAGAATAAGCGCTACAGCCTATTATCTGTATTTTGTCTCCCGCACTGTCTGCCGTGCCCCTCATCCCTCGTCTCCTGAGCGTCAGCTACACCATAGAAGATCGTAGTCATAAATAAAGGCGCAAAATGCTCAACGCAGCTGAACCGGTGGAACGGCGGTACTGAGGCCAGGTGAAGCGAACAGATGAGAGCAGAATAGGGGAGATTCAGCCACTGGGGGGGGGCATTCCTTTCTGAACATTTTTTAACAATATTTCGGGGACTTTCCTTTGCACGGTGCTTCCACCTGCACAGGCCTCACATGTTTCAGTGCTGCTTCAAGAACTTCGCATTGCGTTTAACGGTAAATGGAGAAGCCGCGGGTAAATGTTAGCTTCAGCTGTCGGCGAGCTCACCTTCCTCATCTGACCGTAATTGTTTTTGGTTGCAAAACAAAAGGTTTGATTAGCATGATACTGACATCCTGACCCTGTACTATGGGAACTGGTCTTGATCTTTGCTAACCTTTTCACTGTCTGCTGCTTTAGAGCGAGGCAGAGGAAGAGGGGTAGTTCTTAAAATAGCATTAGAGCTACAGACTATAACTCATCTGGTTTCAACTTTATTTTCATGTGCCTTGTGAAATTGCTTGATAACCATCCATTAACTCAAGTAACCCTTGTTATAATAATTAATAATAATTGATACTTTATTAATCCCCGTGGGGAAATTCTTTTTACGCCTCCCTCAACTTGCTCTTTGTAGAGTAAGTTGTCCACGAAGGGCAGCCACCTGTTGGGGCGCCCAGGGAGCTGGGGGTTAAGCGCCTTGCTCAAGGACCCGCAGACGTGCTGAGGCTGGGCTTGAACCGGCGACCTTGTGATTGCAGGCACACGGCTTATCATTTTACATCCTTCTACACTCTCAGAAAAAAATGGTAAAAATTCATACCTTTGCTTGTCACTGGGGCTGTACCCTTGTAATTGTATCTTTTAAGGTACAGAAATGGACTCTGAGGAACATCCCAAAGATACTAATAGCATTAATGTACCATCAATGGTACAGAAATGTTCCTCATGGTGCATTTCTGTACCTTAAAAGGTACAATTACCTACAACTAAGGGTACAAGGAGCAAACCCTTCAGGGTACAGCCCTAGTGACAAGCAAAGATACAATTTTTTACGCTTCTTTCTGAGAGTCTACCTGTTTATCTGTCTGTCTGTCCATCTGTATATTTATTTGAGACCTTCTATTTCATCCACAATTTCCCTGCCAATTGTATTATTTAGGTCTTCTTTGACTTGACATTTGTGGCATTTATGTTTTTGTTTATTTCTGGTTGAACTTTGTTATTTTCGGATGAAGTTCATAGATGGCTCCCCTCTGCGTTCCGCTGTTTTTAACACCAATTCACGGTGTCAGAGGTGGTGGTGGGTTTATCGTGCACGTTTGGCACTTCTGTATGATTTGCATCGCCGTCATTTGCCGGCTGCTTGCTCCCGTTCATGGAGTCACTGTTGGGAGGGATATGCGTGGCGGACGAGCAAAATGAACGAGAGGCAGGGTTCTCTGACTGCGCCCTGGGCATCCTGATGTTTCTCTGTGTCTGTCTGTCTGTCTCTCTCTTCATTTCCTGAACTGGCACTGCACCGGAAGCTCTGGCGGAGAGACGTGTTTATAAATGCTTCCCCAGAGACACGAAGGGGCAGGCGGTTGCTCCTCTCAGCATCTGACAGCGGTTCTTTTGTAAGCTCTAGACTTGGCCAGTGGGTAACAGTCACCCTAAAAATATCCCTTTTATGTTGTTTATGAACATGCGTCGGTTTGTAACATGCTCAGTCCACCGCTTCTTCAGCAGCTCATTAAAGGTAGATGTGGGCCTGTGGTATGATGCTGTGTTTGCTCAGTCGTACAGATAAACGCTTGTCTATCTTCTATAATCACTTAAGCAGGGTCTCATTAACATTATACTAGTTTCCCTCTATCATTAGAAAATTGATAGTACAAAAGGATACTAGGAATAATTCAGGAGTAAATTCCTCACTTGGGAATTTGTTAAGCTTCTGAAGAATAGCCTGATTTTATGCACTTTGGTTTTCAGTGAAAGGCCTGCTGTTTAAGTCCTTTAGTCAATACAGCCATAAAAGTTTGCTCAGAGTGACAACTTACTGTTCAGCAATGGTTCTGTTGACTCACAGACATGGAGGGGATGAGGTGGCTTTAAGCTCAGGGCATGCAGAGTGATTTTACCATCGGACCCTTTAGCGAGGCCCTTAGCCCCCAGTAGTTCCAGAGGCTGTCTGACCCTGCTTTCTAAGCTAAATAAATAAATTGCAAATTTATAGCACTGCGCAAAAGTCTTAGGTAACCAAGGGAAACGTTTAAGGCTGTAAATCTGGGTAATAATTATTTATTTAGCATACAGTTTAGCATTAGAACATATCCGAACTAAAAGAAACAAGACCAAAACCAGTAAGAATTTCTTCTGTTCTCCAAAAAGTCGCTGATATCTAGTTGGATGGCGAGATGAACAGCGCTTCAGTCCCCAAACCTCTCCTCAGGGGCACCCCAGCCATTCCATGTGTTTGCTAAATTTCACCACCAGCTCACTTAAGTACTTTATTTGATTAATTGAAAAAGTAAATGAAGTATTGATTAGTCAAGAGATATGTGGGTGTATTGAATGGTGGCTGGAAATACTGTGGTGACTTTAGGAGAAGTTTCTAAATAACCAAGCTGACACACTCTGATTGACATAATGTCATATTTTTACATCAACAGGAAGATCATTTAAGCATAATTTTCTTACACTGCCTAAGACTTTTGCACAATACTGTATATTTTAGCTGCCTTGTTGCTCATACCCTGACTACCCAAGGAGATGAACAAAGTTAAAGGGCTGACAGAGAAGCAGCTGCTTTGAACTAGACTAGGTTTCGCTGCACAGAGGAAAACTACACGGTGACGTGTAAAGCTGGTTTATATCCTGATAAACAAAAAACATTAAGAACTGTGAGCTTTGGTCCAGAGTTCTGATCACTTGGTGCTGCCATCGCTGACTCTTGATTCTCTGGATTCTCCTTCAGGCTAATGCCGAGTGCTCAGAGACTGCAGTTTACGTCAACATAGAGGCGCTCCGGAAGAACATCCACCAATCGCCGTCCACAATCGCCGTGTCTCGACACCAGTCCCTGGACTCCCAGGAATGGGAGGTACACACTGACCAGGAGAGTGGACAAGAGTATTATTACAACCCTGTAACTAGACAGACCACCTGGGAGAATCCCTTTGGCCCTCCCACGGACCCCGAGTCCTCTCAGGAGGACCTCCCCCCGCCCTCGCCGACCTGCTCCCCTCCCTCAGCCGATTTGGTGGACTCCGACTGGGAGAAGTTATTTGATGAGAGCAGTGGTTGCCACTATTTCTACAACCACGTGACTAAGGAGACGTCTTGGGATCCCCCAGAAGAGCTTTCTTTTCCTTCCATGGAGCCTCTGGATACGCAAACGTTCAGGCAGGATGGCCCCGTAAGTACATCTCACTTGTTTACTATATTTTAGCTGACTGCTTGTCAGGTAGACGGTCCCTCATGAAGAGTCTTCATGGCACCGTCGTCGTCTGTGCAGTGTCTGCAAGTGTTGACGTGACACTGAAGCCTGAAGGTCAGGTGCTCAGCCTTGCGTATTTAAGGGATATCGAGCAATCAAAGGTCGAAGGTCAAAGGTCGCTCACGCAGGCGGTGTTATTGTTTTCATGGAACGCTTTGTAGGTGTGATGCATAGTTTGGCAATGTGTTATGAATGCCTTCCGTCAGACCTTTCATAGAAAGTATGAAGTTTTACTCATAAACAGGATGTCACATGGTTCATGACCTAAACTGAGCCTAACAAAAAAAATAGATATACCTGTATATGGATGGATTTTGGATAAGAAGCTTGTTGTTTAGTGCAAGTGATTCTAATAAACACACCCATCCTTAAATATCCTCAAATTATTTATGGGACGATGAACTGTGGGTGCCAATAGTAACCTAGTGTAATTACAGTGTCAGCTGTAATAAAGATGCATGTCCACTGGCTGAAAAGTTTTGAAGCAGTTCACAAAAGAGTGGTCTTTGTTAGGGACTCAAGGAAGGGTGTCTTTACAATGTCTCACTGCAGGTTTGGACGTTCAATGAATAAATCCAGCATCTCTGAATAACAGTCCTATAGTTCCACGGAAGAGAGAGTCTTACTCGCGTGTTTCATAAAGAGTGAGAATAAGTAGCAGTATTAGATAATGACAAAAGGAGCTGTATGTCTTAAAATGTGAACAGTGTAAATTAGGACTTTGCCATCCTGTTCATTTGGCTTCCTTTATGGCCTTAAATAGTTGGGCCCCCCCTTTGAGTCTGGTTCCTCCCAAGGTTTCTTCCTTCTGGGGGGTTTTTCCTTGTCACTGTCGCCTCTGGCTGGCTCACTGGGGGCTTTGGGGGTGGGTAATGTAAAGCGCTTTGAGACAATGTGGTGTTGTAAATGGACTGTATTTATATAGCGCTTTTTACCAAAGCGCTTTACAATTATGCCTCACATTCACCCATTCACACACACATTCATACACTGGTGGTGGAGGCTACCATGCAAGGCACCAACCAGCTCACCGGGAGCAATTTGGGGTTCAGTGTCTTGCTCAAGGACACTTCGATGGGGTCAGGAGGACCCGGGGCTCGAACCTGCAACCCTCCGGTTGCCGAACAGTAGCACTACCTCCTGCACCACCATCGTTGTGAAAAAACACTATACAAGTAAAACTGATCGGTTGATTGATTTATTGACGCAATGCAGGCAAAGACACTAACTATGAACGATAAATCACACAAAACAACAGAAAAATCGTACTGTGAATTTTGATGATAGATAATGTGTGCAAATGACCAGATTACTCTGCAGTGCACTTATAACCTTTTGTCCTGTAGGCAGAAACGGTTCCTGATCTCTGTGGTTGCAGTGCTGCTGTTTTTGTACTATATGCCAGAAGGGCTGAGGGTGAAAAGTGGCCATGTCTTGTCATTATATGAAACCAGTGGAAAGACAAAGCTCAGGTTTCACAGTTCAGGAGCTTTTTTAAAGTGAAATGGGAGCCACTCAGCAGCTGCTGAAAGCCACTGTCATTCTCCCTATATTCCGTGTGCAGCCCCCGCTACCTGAGGAGGATTATCTTGACAGTCCCCAGGAGACCAGGCTGGTGTTGACCTTTCCTAAAGAAAGCCATTTCACCCGGACTGTCATCCCACGAGCCAGCTTGGACCCTGGCACTCCTCCGGGCTGGACGCAGTCTGTGGACCCAGACGGCCTGCTGGTCTTCACCAGTGATATCACGCAGGAACAGGTAAATGAGGAGGTGGGGGGCGGGCAACGTGACTCATCTGTTTATATAAGGATTTACATCAGAATACAGGCGGTTACATTGGGTGACGTTCTGAGAAACCTATAGTAAGGGAAAAATATCGTAAGGCGAAAATGCATTTCAATACAGTAACCTAACCCAACAAAGATCATAGCCTAACCTGGCCTACCTTACACATGCTTAGAACACTTATATTAGCCTACAGCTGGGCAAAGTCATTAGCACAAAGCCTGTTTTATAATAAAATGTTGAATATCTCATGTAATTTATTGAATAATAATACTCGTTGTAAAGTTGAAATATCGTAACGCGAACCATCATAACCCCAGGAGTGTCTGTATATCAGATACATGTTATCGTGCCACTTGTGTTATTATGAAATGGTTAGAACATGAACTTGACAGCCAAAGGGAGCAATTCCCATGGCACCAAAGACTGCGTGATACATGATGCATATTGTGGTAGGAATTCCACAATTAATTCTAAGTCTGAATAAGCTCAGTATGGGAAGTATGCTAGATATGACAGTTGAACGCTGCATTATGCAAGTTACACTGTTTCTATAATTAATGATGATGTTTTAATAGAATGTAAATCATTTAGCTACCGCATGCTTGTTGGAGCAGCTCATCACATAGTACATAGTACATAGTACATAGTACATAGCATATAGTACATAGTACATAGCACATAGTACATAGCACATAGTACATAGCACATAGTACGTAGTACATAGCACATAGTACATAGCACATAGTACATAGTACATGTTCCTGCTTGGCATTTCTTCTTCCTTCACTTCTGAGATCTCGCAATTTGGCGTAATGCCATCCTAACTACCATTCTGTGCAGTACAAGAATAACTCTTCTATCAGCCAAATACTGCAGTCTCTCTAGTTTCTTTTCCTCTTTATTTTCATCTTTTCCCCAGAGTGACTCTTTTGTAGTAGTATTATCCCTCTGTATACATTTGTAAATAATATTTTGACTGAATGATAAAGCTTCATATTGTAAGACAATAGCTCAGATGTAGATGTAGAGGTAGATTTGAAAACATCCATTTCTACAGAATTTAGCGTAGCTTTTTTTTGTGCTGACAGTGGATCAAGTCTGTGGATGACAGGGGTCAGACCTACTACTACCTAAGGGATGGATCCAAATCTCAATGGAACTTGCCGGAGGTAATGTGGTGCATTAAATACACCATTTGTGTTGTTAAAGGACATTTTGGGGAACAGTTGTCTCTGTAGTCAAATTCACTACGTTACTTTGCATGCCATTTTCAATGTTAAAATTAGCTAATGGCTGTCAGTAAACCGTCTCATCCTGGATCCTTGAGGCTCTTCCTGAAAAGAAGCGTAAGTGATGTGCTATTCTGGTATTCGGTACTAAATTCCTTTATTGATTTGCATTGTCCTGCAGTTTTCTGTGACCAGCCAGCCCAGGATGGGGAATGGCGTGAACCAGGAGGGTGTGTCAGTGTTCAAGAGCTGGAGGCACACCATGGGTCCGTCCCAGTTCAGCTCACCGCATGACGACCTGGTACGTGTCAGTGAAGGCTGGTGGGTCTCCATTCTCCAAGCAAGCCAGGAAGGAGGGGTCACAAAGCAAAGAAAGGGGCACTAAGCTTTTGGCTTCCGCAGCACAGCTCCCACAGCAATGCAGTCATGTGCAGTCTGGCGTGGCCATCTAGACTAAGGGAAGCGTCAGACCTTGACAAAGCCTGGTCCTACGTCCTTCACTTCGTCTCCTCCTTGCTTTTGTGATGCCAGTTCCTGAACATGAGGAAACACCTGGGTGGGGCTGTTTTTTGTGCAGGCACACATGCAAATTGCCTCCTAGGTAACAAATGCAAAACCGAAAATGAATTACCCTCGCCTGTCCCTTTTCTGCAACATCCGACGACGAGCTATGGGTCCCCGTTCACAGCCTTCCCAGGTTACTGACTAAAGAAGCAACAACATGTAATTCCTCTCCTCATCTTCAGCAGAAGTTCCTCCCAACTCACAAGAGGAACGTCTCTGATCATGGCAGCGATGCGTCCAGCTCAGGAAATTCCCCCGAGCTGCAGCATCATGTAAGAGCATTTCTCTTATCCAGCTGTCTGGAGATGAAGATTAGGCATGACGATGGGAGTCCTACAGTACATGCAACTCAGCATCTGAGTACCCAAAGTCAAATTTTGCCCTCATCAAAAGCATGTCCTGTGTGTCTTTTCTCCCCCCATTCCCCTCGAAGCCGTATAGGTTCAGGCATCGGAGGAATCCCTCCGTTCAGAGCTACGAGCTTCAGCAGCACAATGTGGGTTTTCATGACTGCCCTGACCTGGGAAGTTGCATGGTTCACTCTGAGAGCTTGGGCTTTCTGCTCAGGGTGTAACAACCGATGAAGCAGTGAAGACCGCATGACTCCTTACTAACACAGCTAGCAAATAAGGGAAGCAGTGCTTCACGCAGTGTCGTTCTTCATAATGGGAGCTTCTGAGACATTGCTGTCATCTGTGTCTTTCTATTTCAGCTGGCGACTAAGCCTCGTACTACGTTCTGTTCAGGATATTCAAATGATCAATTTGCTCTGTCAGTTTCTTCTTGCATGAACTTTCAGTTGCATGCAGTGCAGCCCAGTGTTTTTTTTCTTTTTTTTATGTGTGACAGCATTGTTAGAGCAACAGGCTGAGGTGCAAACACAGCACACTCCCACGAGCGAGAAATATCAATGCCCTGTGCAACAAGGAAAACGAAATAACAAACAAACATGGCACTCAACAGCAAAAGGTGTCACACATGGATAACAATTCTGCACATTCAGCGCTCATCCTCCTGACCACAGTTTTCCATCCCTGTTCATCACATTTCAAGAGCTGATGCTTTCAAGCACATTAATAAAATCTATGATGGTGGAAACCCAAACAGGATTTTATACCTCATCAAATCATGTTCTGTAGTAGGAAACCAAGGGCTTATTTGGTTTTCAGAAATATTTAAATCAATTATTTTTTTCTGGCTTTCAGGGTTGTGGCTTACAGTCACTCCTTAAGAGCTGGTAGCATACAGTTGTCAATTAGGGCACATCTACCATGTTGCCTGTACCGTGTCACTATGATTCAAGGTGCAGTATACAGTGCCTTGAATAGAGCTTTTCCTTTGCATACATCAACCAATATCTGATGATGAAACAAATGAGATTCACACTTTGAGTTCTTTTATATTATTTGTGGCTGGAGTCGAGTGAAATTTACACCATACTGTCCATATTTTATATTACAAATTCCTTCACCATTATGCAAATAGCAAATAATTTCATTTATATAGTGAAACTAACCTCTGGTGTTATAGTATCTTGGCATTTTGGATCTGTTGTCCTGAACAGGCATAGTTCATGGTTACAATATATTTCTGTCTGTTTGCTAACAAGGTTTGCATCATCAGATGCCAACTACATTTTCTGAGCTTGATCGATCTTGATCACTCTTGGAGTTGTTTGTTGTCTCTAAGTAGCCTTTTTCCTATTAAGAGGGTCACACTAACAGGGAAATGCTTTTCGGTGCTTGGGGGGGGGTGCATGCTAAACGAAGATTTCACCATGTTTTACCTGGAGTTGAAGCAATGCACTCAATGCTTCATTTGTCTTTCAGATTTTAGAAAAGGCTGGAATTCTCAACAAAACCAAGGTCTCTGAGAATGGGAAAAAATTACGGTAAGTTCAGACTTGTTTAGATTTTGCTGCTGATGAAACTGTGGCAAAGATAAAGATGTAACTGGTGCAACTGGCACCTTTACACTTAGGGTCACTGAGGTGCACTTTTAATGTAATGTGAGTGGCAAATCCAAGTGGTCTATCTTTTTCACTTTTTGTGAAGTTTGGTCTTGGCTTTTATAAGTCCAAACAGTGTTTGTCTGTAGCGTCTCTTCAGTTAGTATGATTTTTGCAGGAAAAACTGGACTCAGTCTTGGACTGTACTCCATGGGGGGATTCTGACTTTTCACAAAGACCCTAAATCTGTCCCATCAGGATCCTCGGTAAGATTCACCACCCAAATCCTGTCAATGAATGACTCTGTAGTTTTCATCTTGGGGATTCTGTTGCTCACAAACATTTCTCAAGCACCAGATCTTATGATGAATTTTAGTATTCCTGAAGAAAGGCACATGTTACACTGCCTAATGCAGGGGTGGCTAATCTTATCCAGAAGGGCCACCGTGTTTGCAGGTTTTGCCACTGCTGGATTACTGATTAGAGGACTGATTGGTTGAAGAGTCCTCACACTTGGGTTTGAACAGCTGACCTACAGGTTATCCCAAAAACCTGCATACACACCGGCCCCTTGTGGATAAGATTGTCTAACACAGTTTGACATTATCTAAAGAATTCCACCAATTTCAACGAATGAATTTATTTTAAGGAAATAATCATTCAGTGGTGATGTTATGACCAGTCTTTTATGATTATTGCAGGTTGTATCATGTACATCATGAGATAAGTATGATTGTTGAGAACAAACTTTCAGGGCTCCACAACTTTGTAGCAAATGTCTTCATGTACGCAGAACAAGATAAACCAAATAGCCCCAGAGTTCACCGTGGAGCTACGAGGGGCGACGATAAGCTGGGCTTCCAGAGACAAATCCAGCAAGAAGAATGTCCTGGAGGTACAGTAGGTTCCTCCATTCAGCGTAGCTTGGAGAATATAATCCTGACCATAGATATAAATCAATATAATGTTTCTGTAAACATTATATTTAAGAAAATGCTTTTGTGCATCTGTAAGGTTATGTTGGAAAAATATCTTTGTTATTCAATATGCAGGTCCTTTGCATATTTTGGACCCCAGGTGTTCCTTTGACACTGTGACTATCTTGACTGCTTTCAGCTGAAAACACGGACGGGGGCTGAGTTTCTGATGCAGTATGACACCGAAAGCACCATAAGCGACTGGCATAGGGCAATCACAGAAACAATTCAACAGCTGGTGAGTCCTGCCTTTACAACTATTTTGACCTGAGTGACATTTTATGAAGATGAAAACCAGATAGGAAAATATCAACACTGCTAACTGCTAACTGTTAGCAACATGAATTGGTTGTTTGGCTGCTAAGTTTTGTTGGTAATTTTATTTTTGTCTTAATTGCGTGTGTAATTGTGTAAGTTACAAAACTTTGACATTAGACTTGTTCATCCTTGTAACAGAGCTACACTCCTTTTCTTTGGTTATACAATGAATCTTAATTAGTAGCCTCACTCAGCTTGCTAACAGTTTGCTGTTTTGCTCTGTAATTTTGTAAAAAGGAGCTGCACTCCTATGAAGAAGATGACGGGGATAGCTTGAGAAAGCCTGGTAAGTAATCATGTTCATATATTTCTATACGATAATTTTTGCCATCACTGCATCTGTGCTTAATGCGATGATGTTACCATCCTGATGGGATCGGCTTCTGCAGCCTTTTCTGCCGCCTCCCTGGCTTTCCTTTGGTCGCTCTGTTCCTTCACCTCCAGTCGCTCTGTTCCTTCAGCTCCAGTCGCTCTGTTCCTTCACCTCCAGTCGCTCTGTTCCTTCACCTCCAGTCGCTCTGTTCCTTCAGCTCCAGCCAACAAGCCAGGCGCTCTGGTCACAGACCCAGAGCAGAAGAAAGTGCGCACAAAACTCCTCAAATTCTTGCAGAAACGACCCACGCTGCAGTCCGTCAAGGAAAAAGGCTACATCAAAGGTAAAAGCAGCAGAAGGCTGTAATTATAATATATACTTGTGGGGGGGGGGCATCCCCCCAATATTCAGATGTGCTCACAATGTCCACCCAATATGCATTATAATATATGTTAGAATTACAGCCATGGTCCACGTTGCCAATGTTGACTCCATGGCTGTGGCCTTGAACTAGCATCAGTCTATTACCTGTGTATA
Source organism: Gnathonemus echidnorhynchus (assembly GCA_026776725.1). Lineage (NCBI taxonomy): Eukaryota > Metazoa > Chordata > Actinopteri > Osteoglossiformes > Mormyridae > Gnathonemus > Gnathonemus echidnorhynchus. Next base: position 13,762,658 of record JAODJU010000095.1, on the reverse strand, counting down.
TAACACTGGGTATCGCTTTAGTGTCGTAAGATCTATCCAGGTCTTCAGTTTCTGTTGCCTGCTTCATTTCCCCCTTCATTTTTTTTTTTTTTTTTTTTTTAAGACAATGTGTTTGGATGCCCTTTGGTAACGCTGTGTGCCCAGGAGAGAACCACTGTCCCCAGATTTGTAGAAAAGTGCATCAATGCGGTGGAAAAAAGAGGTGCGTGGCCCTGGCTTTCATTTTACAATAGCTGAACAGATGTTAATGAGCACTTCATGTTTTTAACTATGACAACAATGGCTGACAGTACCATTGTTATGAATGAATGCCCCTTCTACTCAGTTAAAGAAAATGCAGGAGAGTAATACCATGTAACATTGTTATCCTCACCTAGAGTTATTTTTTGGGTAAAAAACCTTTATAAATAGAGCCATTTCCAGCAGGCTCATAAATGGCTACATGATCACTAAATTTTCGCTTATGTAGGTTTGGACATTGATGGAATTTATCGAGTTAGCGGGAACCTCGCCGTCATTCAGAAGCTGCGACACAAGGCAGATCACGGTAACAATCCCCTGAATGCCCAGCTTCGCATTTGAAATGCTTAATGAGGTGTTATTTGGAAAGTCACATGTAACAACAAGGTCATGTAGTGTGTGAATCCCTAATTAGTGCCCAAACACCATGATGTGTCTGTTCACCGCTGGCCTTTTGCGGGTGATTTCACTGATTGACTTTTGCCTTAAAAGCAGTAGCGTGTGGATCATTTGTCTTAGTTGCTGAACTGTTGCCAAATGGACCCCAGCAATCATGGCTCTTTGAAAGTCTCACCCAAGAGATGCAACGGAATGTTTCATTGTCTTATTGCTTGCATGCAGCATGTTAATGGTTTGGCGTTGTACTGTATGCAAAGGTGTCTCTATTGTTGTTACAAGACTTGAGCTGCTGTTTTTTCCCTACCAGACGAACTGGACCTGGAGGATGGGCAGTGGGAGGACGTCCACGTCATCACTGGCGCTCTGAAGCTCTTCTTCCGAGAACTGCCTGAGCCGCTCTTCCCTTACAGTCATTTTAACAACTTCATTGCAGCCATCAGTAAGTTTGGCCATCTTCACAGTGCCACCAAGAGGAAGAAGTCGCACCAGGAGGAACTCTTCACTTCCTATATTAATTTTGCAGAACATTTTGAATTACCCTCCGCAGAATTAGTTTCACACGCAGCACACTATGAATAACTGTTCTTCAACATGCTACATATTAGCATTTTTGGTAAAACTTCCAGCATTGCATAGATCCTGTCAGAACTATATGACGAAGTAGGAAGTGGAAGGAAAGTTGATCAGGTGACCTGCACAATCAGCTGACCTTTACCCCGCTGAGCTGAAAAAAGGTCAAGGCTAGACTGGTCAGCTAATGCAGACATATGTGGCCACTTCTCCAGCATTGTTGCAGTGAACTTTCATTAAAATACCTTTAGTCTTTAATAAAATGTCTGGGATTTGTTCAGTTGTAATTACAATAAAAGGTAGATATTTCTGAGAAGCCCAAGAATTAGACTATTTATTATTACATGGGTGATGTTTATTACTTAGGGTTTCCTAATTAACCAGCACGGTATTTGTGCCTAAACTGTAATGAAATATAAGAAACACCAAAGATTCAAAGACTGTTGACTCCAGCCAACAAGTGTGTAATATAATTATGAATTTAAACACCATTTCTCCCTGCCTTCCCAGAAATTTCTGATTACAACGAGAAGGTGGCCTACATGTCTAAGCTGGTGAAATCTCTCCCTGCACCCAACCATGACACAATGGAGCTTCTCTTTAGTCACCTACGCAGGTAAGCAGGTTCTGCTTCACTTCTCAACAGACTGCATTAGCATTTTGTATTGATAAGTTCAATGCTGTTACTTAATGGCTGTTGTGGAAAGGAAAAGTACATTCCCAGTAATTTGGTATTTCATCATAAAGCTGCAGGATAATTAGCGTTGGCTTCTCCCACCAGCACGTGTGACTTGTGCTCTGATCCTTCTGCATTTTCCCCGCAGAGTTATTGACTATGGGGAGGCGAACCGCATGTCAGTTCAGAACGTGGCCATCGTCTTCGGACCCACGCTGCTGAAACCTGAGACGGAATCTGCCAACATCACGATGTACATGGTATTCCAGAACCAGATTGTGGAACTTATCTTGAACGAGTACAACAATATCTTTTAAGCACACTGAACTCCCCTCAACTTCAGCAACTTTGATGATGTTTATAAGGGTCGCCAAGACAACGATTGGAAGCTTGATTAGAGACTGCAGAGGCTGGGGGGTCTGTATTGAGGGGGTCAGGCACTGTGCAACAGCACTGTGACTCCAGCACTTGGTCCTGTAATCTTATCTTCACCTTTATATATTTGGTTTTGAGCCAGAACTTTCTGTGACAAACTACATCAAGCAGTAGCACTCCTTTCCTCCCCTACCTCACTGTCAGTTCATATGCTAGTAACTGCATGGATTTTGTTTTCGAATGAGTTGTATACTTTTAGCTGTCATCTTTAGCCCATTTCTTGCTGGTGACTCTCCACCAGCTGAAGATGCTGTGATATTTCAGATCATTATACAGGAAGCGCCATTTCTTAAAAGCTGAGGTTTTTGCTAACCTTTAGGAACATGCTAACACAGACATTCAGTACAAGCTATTGAACAGTTTTTGTGTAGCTTTATCTGTATTGTAACTACATTAAATAATTCTTTTTTTTTCAACCACAGTATAGAAAGGATTGTGTAAATTAAATTTTTATAATTTTTTTATGTAAACAGGCAGCTGTACAGTTGTGCCTAATTAAATTTTAAAGCAGTGTTTATGCTGTTAATGACCACAATCTTGTTTGTAATATTTAAATAATATATTAATGTGAATGAAGAGCAGAATGTAGATGTACAGTTTGCTAGCATTAATGTTACGGAAGTTTTGAAGAGTCAAAATCATGCCAGTTAAAGGCTAGTTAATGTTACAAGGATGGAATCTGTCATTGTAAATAAATGTTTACTTTGTATAAGAACTGTAATGTAAGTTTTGTCTTTTTAATTAAAAAATGACCCTATAATGAATATCAAATGTTTCAATTCTTTGGTTACTTTTCTACATCACATTTCACATTCCCATACTGCTATCCCTTCTATATAGCCATTGGCATCATTCTATCCTGGCCACCCCACCCAGGAGGAAGGGAGAAAGAAAATGTATTTTTCTTACTTCAGATTAATCTGGTTTGTGTGTCTTTTTCATAATAGCCTCTGCTTGTCACAGTTTAATGGTTTAATCAGAGCTTACACACTACATTGCCAGTGCTTGCTAGAGTGAAAATGTGCACCATTTAGCAGAGTAAATACTAGATGACATGTACAGTAACGTCGTAAAAGTTATGGAGAATGATCCATTAATATTTAGTGCAAGGGCTATTTTGAGGAGTCTAGTATTTGCTTCTGTTGGTTGTTGTAATGTTTGATATTGTAGCGCCGAGCGGACCGAGCAGAAAAAGACAAAAGACTCGCTTGCCGAGGAAAACTCGCTCTTTAATCGCAGTCCTGAGCAGGATTAGAACAAACACCCAACAAGCACCGAACCAAATACGCAGCGGAAACACAAGCTGGTCAGACGCCGACGTGCACACACGGTGGGAGAGTTACAGAGGCTAAGAACACGCGAGCATCAGACAGGGTACACACAAGACACCTGCAAACACACGCGCGACTACAGGGAAATGCAACCATTAACATCAACACCAACAACAAGGGCTATATACAATTACACATAGGGGCTATTTATAGTTGCACGCGGAGCATGCTGGGACATGCACCCGCCGGCGCTGCTTGATTTTCCTTTTACTACAAAGTAACAGAGCAAGTTTCATTCATTAAAAGCAGGTGTGTTCCAACTTTTGACTCGTACTATATAAAATTAAATCTTCACAGTATTCGGGAAATAATTGCTGCACTTAAAATATTTTAGAAAATAATTCATTATTTTAAAATCCATCCATCCATCCATTTTCCAAGCCGCTTATCCTACTGGGTCGCGGGGGGTCCGGAGCCTATCCCGGAAG
>JAODJU010000095.1:13726956-13758479 GCA_026776725.1 Gnathonemus echidnorhynchus | reverse complement strand
CACACATGCACACCTATGGGCAATTTAGTAACTCCAATTAGCCTCAGCATGTCTTTGGACTGTGGGGGGAAACCGGAATACCCAGAGGAAACCCCACGACGACACGGGGAGAACATGCAAACTCCACACACATGTCACCCAGGTGGAGACTCGAACGCGGGTCCCAGAGGTGTGAGGCAACAGTGCTAACCACTGCACCACCATGCCGCCCCGTTATTGTAAATCTATCAGTGATAATCATAAATTAACTAGGCCACGTGATTAGTGAGATCAGTGGATCTCAAACTATGGTAAGTGGGCTCCCTCTAGTGATATGCGAAGGTATTGGTGCGTTTAATTAATCGACAGTCATAATGGCAAAGGGTGTGATTTTAAGTGACCGTCTGCTACCCCTACCCCAGGCGACAGCTTTGCTGCTGGTAGGCAAAGAGCGTAATATTTTCTGGAGTGGTATGCAATGGTTTAAGAACCACTGAGCAAGATGAAGTAATTTATAGTTCTTGCTCTAATAATACACTTGTTTCAAGACATTCACTGAAAGATCAGTTTAGCTACACTTAATGCCTAGTTGATTCCTTGACAGCTCAATGTTTGATGTAGTATGTGTCTCAGCTGTGTGCCTGCAAAATAAAATAAAAAATAAATATGAGGAAGCCCTCAAGCAGAAGAGGGGGAATTATGAAGGCCTAGTCAATGACTGCCACAGGCAATGATGGAGGGCAAGGTGCACGCTTCTGCTCAGTGGGGTGCAGAGGCTTTGCAGGGCACTCTGCCTGCAAGAAAGCACTCTGCATTACTAGCTCTGGTCGCTGGCTGGCGTGAAATTTTCAATTTGTGACAAGTCTGCACATACATTTACATGTATGTAAGAGTTTTAGTACCTTGTAAGTAGTCTGGAGGGTTTGTAAACTGCCCCAATGCTTTTGTTGTAGTTAGTTTTACGTTTATAATACAGTAATATAGATGTGGCGTAAGATTTCTTGCTTGAGCACGGCAGTCAACAAGCCTGTCACACCCATGCGCGAGCGTTGGCAATCCTGTTAACTTAGCATCAGTAGATACAGCTTTTCATCCATACAAATTTGGTTCAAGGACTGTAGTCTTGTTTTGAACCCGTAGGTCAATTTACTACGCTAAGTGACAACAGGAAGAAAACAATTCGCGTGTATGTGTAATAAAAACTTTAAATTACTGTCATTTGCAACTGCAATATCTTAGCAAGTTTTAAGCAGGTGCCCAGTTTAGCAGAATCATCTGCCATCCATACAAATTTCACTTTAACGTGCTACTAGGACGAAATATACGATAACTTATTTCTCGTTACCGACGCCACGTTCTTTAAATCCCGGATGTTAAAACCGAAACTGTACTGTTTTCCTTACCGAAACCGTAATGGGTCGGACCGCAGTAGCTGTGTCGTCACAGTTTACGCAGAAGCTGGCACCATATTCAGAGATGTACGCAGCCATGGCTACAAACAGGCTGTCTCAGGGGCTGCATCCTTTCGGCTGCGTTCTAAGGCCAAATGCATCACAGCGGTGTGACAAACTGCCCCATTTCGCAGCCCCCTTCAAATGCGGTCTAGAAAGGACGGAGCACCCGACATATCCCACGATTCACTGCGCAGAGGTAAAGTGGGTGTGTCCCGTCTAGGCAATAGGAGCGGCGCTCCATGAATCAAGGGTAAGGCCGGGAACACCTGGTGATGCAAGTAGGAAATTATCCGTAGGCCAGACCATCCCATTTGTCAACGCTTTCTGTTCGACCTTCGAAGAACGCAGCCTACAAACGCCACACCTTCGTATACCGCATCCTTCGAAGGATGCAGCCTCTGAATTCGGACACAGCCTCAGTGACTACTGCTGTTTATTAAGGTGATTTCTCTGTATAGGTAGAAATGTATGGAAACTACGGTTATTTTCATTTATTCATGATACAAAGAACTTCATTAATCCCAGAGGGAAATTGCTTTGTCTTGGTTATACAGTTGCTCTGATTAATTTACCGGGTAGATTAATTCTAAATTAATTCTGATTAATTTAGAAGCAGTGCTTAAAATAATGCTAGAGGAAGCGTTCGATAAGTTAATGCGGACTGTTTGCAAAATGCGTTACGAAATATACGTCACGACCAGGTATCGACATCTTACGTGTTGTAAAAGTTATAAATATAATTTCAGTGCATTAACTGTTAACCACGACATATACGTAGATACAAAGACTTTTTGTTCCGGGTTATTCTGCAGCGTTTGTGTCTGTTGCGCATGCGTATAAGTTCTAATACGTCAGGCTAAGACGGTTGCTTGGCGACCAGGTCGAAGTTGAAAGTTTATCACTGTCATCGTCCGTTCCGCCCTTTTTTCCCTCTCACATTGTAAAGATGGCCGACAAGGGGGCCAAAGGGGAGTCTGAAGCAGCCTTCGCCAAGAGGATCGATCCCAAGAAAGAACATTTGACTCCGGAGCAGAAGCAGTTTATCCAGAGGGTGGAAATGGAGCAGTGGAAGAAGAACATGCAGAAACTTCGGGGACGGAACATATTAACTGGCCTAGCAATTGGAGCCATGGTGATTGGCATCTGTATCCTTATTCGGTTCACGGGGTTTCCTGACGTATATGAAAATGAAAGGCAAGGCGTTCATAATAATGTAGTCTGTGTTTCCGTGTAAAATAATGTTGTGACATTTTAGTTAATGGTTATAAACAATCACTAGATTGTAGATAGTTATTGTCTCATGTAACCTTGATATCCTTGATTTGAAGCTTATGATTGCCTTTCAGTGCACCCTCACCGACTCCCTGCATGTAGCGAAGAAACTTAAAGAATCCCGATTTATTAACTGTATAAATATTTAAAGAGGGGTTCCTTAACTGTCTCCTAAATTCAGATAGCTACACGTTTTATTCGGTGTCACAGGAGAGGATCATGGATGAAATTGACAAGGAGGCCAGCGTTGCCCAGATGAAGAGGGAGAAGACCGCATCCAACTAACGTGGATGTTCACGTGGACTGTTTCCCCTGGTACAGCTTGTACAGATTGATGCTGGCCGGCCAGGCATTGTCCTGTTTCCACAAGGGTCTGTCCCATGTGTTACTATGGCCAGGAGACGATGCTTAATGGGATGTTATGTGTTGTGCCCTTAAATTAACAATTTCTTTATACATGTATAGCTTTTTCTGATTTCATCAGAGTGCTGTTTGTCCAAATTTAAATACACATCTGACACATTGTGATTGCATAAATTCAAGGGATGTACTTTCAAATCAAACTTATACCTCTTTGATTTCCATGATATTTTTCATGTATCAAGTGTGAAGGTCTGATGTACTTTGTGTGGATAGTGAGAGGCTCTTCAGTGTGTTTATTTAAGCTACTGTGCTGAGAAATTTTTCCTCTTGCTTTTTGAGGTTCAATAAATTGGGTAAAAATAATCTCCTCTTAACTCATTTTCACACCTCTTTTCCTGATGAGGGTAATGGCAGCAGCAAGTCAGACCAGATATTTTTCCATGGCCAGACTCTAGCTGATCGTGAATGTGAAACAGTCATTTCACTGTTACTTTGACATTTCCAAACCAACTGGGATAAATGGTCCCAGAGCAGCTCTTTCAAGAGCCATCCAGGTAGCAGCCTTACATCCTAACCCTGAACCACCTCGGCTAACCCTGCTCCATCTGAAGGAGCACTGGTTACTTTTTGAAGTCCCTCCAGATTTCTGAACTTGGCATCATGGAGGATCAGTCTGGTAGGAGATACCTTATTTTTGTCACTTGCATTTGACAATTCGACAACACATTATGTAATAATGTCACAACTTGTCATAATGTAACATTGAATGATGATAATAGGGTAAAGTTGCAAAATAAAATTATGTCTATAAATTTGTAACATTTTGTCAAGTTATTACAGAATGCATCGTTACATTCTTCTGGTCCTTAGCCACTGTATGAGCGAAGTTAGTATACCATTAATACAAAAGTTTAGCACAATAACCAAAACTGAACTTCAGTATTTGTAAAAGGATGTTTCTGTAATTAAGTGATCAGGAAAATGGGGCTCATAACCCAAGGAATACTAACCCACAAGAAACTACCAGTGCTGTGTCTTTAAAATGATCGGTGAGTAAAGCCTAACTGTCCTCACTCTGGATTTTGACATCACCGTTTTGTTTTAAACATTTGAAATGACTTCTGGTTGTGAATTTACTGAAATGACTCAAATAATTGTGACAAGTGAACAGGCTAAGAAAAAATATTTTTAATCCATTTTTACAAATGATTTAAGGAAAAATATACTAAACTTCAGGGACAAAATGGAAAAGAAAGACAAAAGGCACAGATTCTGCATGGCAATACAACATTGTGTTACCAACACTTGGCAAATATTTAACATTCACAACATACTGAATACGGCGTGTAAGACTAAATTCCTAGAAAGGAGTTTTTCAAGAAATGCTGTAGTTTATAGTACTAGTCCAGAAGAAGGAAAAGTCACAAATTGTAATAATCTGTGAATGGAAGCATCCAGAAAAGAATAAATAAATAGATGCTTACTTCCAGGATCGTATTTGATAACTCTGGTCCGGACTATTTTTTCCATACCAATAAATGAATAAAAATTCACTTGATCTGTGATACCTGTACATGATTTCTCAATGTTCATAATGTAAGGCATTAGTTTAAAATTCACAGTTTAAAATACAATATTTTATTTTTATTTAAATATACAGTGCTAAACAAAACATGCAGGCTGGTGTCTTTAGAAGAGGCTGCTCACAATGCCAGTCTGTTACTGTACACTGTGAACATCCCCAGTCTGTTACTGTACACTGTGAACATCCCCAGTCTGTTACTGTACACTGTGAACATCCCCAGTCTGTTACTGTGCACTGTGAACATCTCCAGTCTAGAGGGTGGAGGGATATTATTCTAACAATATTAGGATTGGATTTTATGAGAGTGTCTGTCATCTTAGCTCATTTTCACTGATGGGGGGGCTACACTGGAATAATCCTCCCACAATTCAGAGGCATTTTTTAATGTTTACTCCTGCTGCATGAAGTTTTCAAGTTTCTGGGGACCGGGTGGCCATCCATCTCCACCCATACGCCTCGGTCTATGTGAGCAAGTGGCCATCAACTTCAGTAATTACTGACCTAATTGTGCCTAACCCTAACCCTGGCCTACAGACCCGGGAATCCTGCATGCTGTGTAGTAACGGGGATGAGAATCCTGGTGCAGCCTGAACAAACAGGGTTTTCAGAGAATGCTGATGTTATGGAGACATCATTGGACTTTTTAGATAAACATACCAAGTATTAAGAGCCAGTCTTCAAAAATGCATTTTGCCCCTCAGAGTTAAACACGCAGATTTTGGAATCTATATTTCCCATATACTCTGTCATTACTAACATTATTTCAACTAAACTGTCAAACTCCATGATTTAGCTGAGATCAGTCAGATATGTTCAGGAATTAATTCAGAATTAATGAAAGTTTAAAAACCAGTAATCTCTCACCATCCTTGATCTGGAGGTTTCGCCAAAGATGAAACGGGACATAACTGAAGAGCTTTAGTTTGAAGTCAGAAGTCTGACCACTATCAGTGACGATCAACAATTTGAGCTGAACGTGTTGTGTATGAGTGCATTGTGAGAAAAGACGGGCAAAAATTTGGAAACAGTCCACCTGTCCAAAAGGAGTGAATCACGATGCAGAAAAAGGCCAGAAACATACTCAGCAGTAATATTACTTTTTCTTACAGCAGAAAGCATATGAAACGGCACAGCCCAGTGAGCGTGCCTGCTCCCGCAGCCAGGGGGTGCTGTGGCTACATCTGGTCTGTTGTGGCTTTAAAGTGCAAAATCATAAGGGAGAGAGTAGCAGAGGACTGACTGCAGATGCAGTGTTACACAGAGCAGTAGAGTGTCTCTCACAAGGCTCCGTGCCGGCTGCCTCACACATCTTGTCTGGAAAAGAGCGTTCCACTTTATACTTGGAACAGGCGAGCGGACTTTTCTTCTAAGGAGGGCAGAGATAACACCCTCTCCTGTAAGCAAGATCGAGCTATTTCCAGCTACAATGGAGCGTCTGCATTATTGCCGTTACAGTATCTCCTCCAAATAGTAATTGCCTGGTCATGTCGAAGGCTGCATTAGCCAGGCAGACCGGACCAGAAAGCACAGCACGTTTAAGAGAACTCTGCTGAGCTGGACACGATTCCCACAGAGTCCTGCGACCCTCGTCTTTTCAGACTGTGGGTCGCTACCTCCTTGAAGAACGAGCCACACTGCAGCTGAGGTAGTCCTGAGAGGTCCCACTGCAGAGGCTTATCACTGGGGAGGAACACAGTGCGGACGTTAGGCCGGATGTCTAACGAACAGCTTTTGCTGCATTTCCTGCCTGGTAGAACATGTGCTGTATGTGCAGCACTGCACAGGGACGCTCACCATTCGCGTATAGTCTGTGGCGAAGGTCACGCCTTTGCTCGACCTGTCCTGGGAGCCGCTGCTACTCCCGCTGAATGAACTCTTCCTCATGATTCCTTTGGGGATCAGCAACATTGTCAGGGCATTATATAAGGGCAGCATTTATTATTCGTGTCTGGTTTCTTGCCAAGCTTTCTGAGCTCTTGCACGGGATCACTGATTAACATCTACACCTGTGTTCACTGCTGCTTTTTAGAAGTCATGATTTGCTGCATATATATGAACTAGACTGTAACCCAGACCTTAGCTTGTCATGTACATTGCAGTCCCCTTAGCTTCTATTCACTTCAATTCCTCCCTTTTCCATGACTTTTTCACTGTGCCACCAACCAGGAAGCAGAACATAACAGCTTAGCAACTCCTATTCCACAGACTTTCAAGTGACGGCCAGCGAGGGGCCAGGAGGGAGTCATTCACCAGCAGGCCTTAAGGACCATAGGGTGTGGTCAAAGGAGCCGCATCCCACCTACAAATGGCTTTATGATTGGTCGGTTTTTGTGGTGCACTATGATTGGTCAGTTGTTTCAAGGTTAGGCTGTTAACCTGTAGGGCTGTGCTGCCCCCCTCTAGGCTCATTTCTGTTTTGCATGGAATATGGGGGAAGGGTATGTTGTTCGGTTACCTGCAGGGGGCAGGATTTCAAGCCTCTGTAGGCTGTTCCTTCGGGATGGTGGGCATGCCCCGCTTTTGGACAGGCGCCTCTGGCGGCTGGACAGCATGGCGGCCGGAGAGACAATGCCGGCAGGGGGCATCTTGCCCATCTTCTCATATAACTCTTCGATCTCCCGTTTCTGAGCAGCCTGTAGGGCCTGCACTTCCGACAGGTGTCTAAAGGGGGCACCAAAGTGGTAGAAAAGGGGAGGAGAAGGGGGTTAGAAGGGGAAAAAAGAATACATTTTATTGGTACATAAAAATGAATGATTTAACTTTTTTTAATAATATGTAGCTTATAATATATGAAATAATTTAGCATATTATTCTTCTTGTGCTACTTGTGGCTCAACAGGGTTGGAGGGGAAGCAGACGAGTGAGACAGAGGCGGGACCCTCACTTCTCGCGGAGCTCCTGAAGCTCTTCCCACATGTTCTCGTCCTCGCTCTCTGTGTCATCGCTGCTCAGGTAGGAGGAGCTGCGGTGGCAACCCACCCAGAGGTGCTGCGCCAGCGAGCCATTCTGGGGGCTTCCGGCTGCCCCCTCCCAATGGTGCCCATCCGGCTCCTGGGGCGTCACCGACAGGCTGCTGATCACTGCGGCGCCTGGGAAACTGAGGCAGCGCTCCAGGGTGCTCTTCTTGTGCTCAGTGTGCTCCTCCGCCTCCTCCCCTTTCCCCTCGCCACCTTTCGCTCCCCCCTCCACCCCTGTGGTGTTCTGCGGTGGGGTGGCAGTGAGCGAGGTGCTGAGGCTGGCCTGCTCCTCTGTGCTGCTGCCCGTGCCACTCCTGGGGTGGCATGCGGCAGTGGGGGACGGGGCAGGAGTGACAGGGGGGGAGCCAGCCATGGGGGGGTCCTTACTGGGTGTCACGTGGAAACGGCCCACTGTAACAGCAGAAAGATCATTTAATATCCCTGATGGTGCAAGGCAGGGAATAACTCAGGATGGGTCACCAACCCGTCACATGGCAGGCTCATTAATTGACGGGCAATTTGACAATGTCAGTTCACCTTAGCATGTGTTTGGACTGTGAGGGGAAATTGGAGAACCTAAAGGTAACCCCATGAGAACATGCAAACTCCGCCTACAAGGAGCAGCGGAGGAGACTGTGACTAGGGTTCCAGAGGAGAGGCAACAGTGCTAACCACTGCATCACCCTATATTAAATACCTTAGTATTATTATTATTGATAATTGTTGTTGTTATCACCACCACAACTGAATCAGTTACAGTAGTAATAGCTCACATCTGCAGTGCTACATTCTGCCACTAGATGGCAGACAGTTCTGTTTGAATAGAGTTACATTATTTTCGAGGAGTGACGTCTGAGTGTGGAGTTCGTACAGGATTACACAAAAACAAGCAGCAGTGCCGAATGCTGTAGTCACTACACACTAAGCAAAGCATTCTACTGATATGAGAACAGAACAGGAAATCTAAACGCAAGGCTTTGGGACACAGGTTTACAGTCAGGCGGGTTGTGTTTGTAAACCGCAGAGCAGCGAGTTAGTGAGCAGAGCTGAGCAGCACTGGGTCTTACCATTGTAAATGGGGGAGTGTCTGACCTCTGTGGCACCCCCAGCGCCGTGCTTTTTCAGTGGCGGAGACAACGACCCTGCGCTGGGCGATGACACCTTCAGAAGGAAAAATAACGGCTTACATATTATTCCTACATCTAGTTTCTTCGATCCCACTGCTGCCACACAGGACCATCTAAAAGGGGCCATTTAGCATCAGGCTACACAGCGGCGTCCTGCTGACACTAAACAGATGAGTAATATTTGCACAGCTGAGAATGTTACCATAACACCGGGAGAGCGCTGGGCGTGAGAGATCGCTATCTGCCACTCACCGTGCTCTGAGGACTGTCTGAGCGTGATGAGGACGAAGAGGAAGACAAGGAAGAGGCCAAGCGACCGGGCTGGTCCCGGGACGGCGCTCCGAAGGCTGGGTCATGCTGCGTCGTGTAAAAGGGCGAAGAACCAGACTGCTGAGTTGGCTGATTAAAAGACTCAGTCGGGGTGGGAGGCCAGGCTGAGCTCACATGTGGGGTATTGGGGAGTCCTGGTTGGAGGGGCACATCACCCTCCAGAGGGCGAGAGTAGGCCTCCAGGTTCTGATACAAGTCTGGCTGACCTGCCGCTGCCCCCTGGTGGTAAGAGGGATCCCCAGGCATTGTCTGGTAGTGGGGGCTGAAGGCAGGGTAAGTGGCCTGGGGTGCCACGCGGGGGGGCATCTGAGGAGGGTAGGGAGGTGGTGGCATGAAGTGTGCCATGCTCATGGCCATGGAAAGCATGTTGGCTAGGGAGATGAGGGGCTGGGTCTGGGCCTGCCAAACACCGGGGTGTGGGGTCAGCGGGGGCAAGGGGGCGCCGTCGCCGCCCACGGAGGACGACGAGAAGCTGGGGCTGCTCGAGGTGCGGGTGACGGGCTGGTGGGCCAGAGGCGACTTGGGGGCGCCGGGGGTCACCGGGTACGGGAAGGGGAAGCGGCTGGCGGCCACGTAGGGAGACCCGGGGTACTGCTGCAGGTGCGCCAGGGCAGGGTGCGACAGGCCGAGGTCCGGCGTGGAGACAGGGGAATACCACAGGCTGGGGGGCTGGTACTGCTGCGGAGAGGCTGAGAGACAGAGCAGAGCGCAGAGTCACTCACACTGACACACGCCTGACAATGCATTCCACTGCAGAGCGGACTGGTAATGAAAGAGCAGCTTTTACACAAATCAGTTACCTAGGAAACTAAGACCATTTGATCTTAAACACGGAAGAGTGCTCAGGACGGATTTTCACATGCTGAAATTAAAATTGTCCTAGATCAGCTAATATTTAAGATATATAAATATATTATAGTTGGTATCACATTCATTAAGACTGGGATATCTGTACAATTGACATCAAAGGATCTGTCAACTGAATTAATTCTCCACAAATACTGATGGCAACACAGAATGTAATCATAACTAAAACCATCGTTAGACATGACGCACTGACTAACATCATCATCATACATCTGAGGACACCTTTGCTTTCACTCATCAAAGAACCCACAGGAAGGAAAAAATGTCCCTGTCACCCTGCCTTCACGGGTGACAACATTCTGTCATCGACTACCCCGCTGCCAGTGCCATGAGATTATTAAGACTTAAATCCCTAAAGCTGAATACAAGCTGGTTTCCATGGCAAACAGTGACTTTTTGTCTTCTGTAACATTACTGCGGTTTATAAAAGCAGAAAATTATGTATGATGTCATTACATGACTAACCAATAGTGGCAAACCAAGCCTCAGCCAAGAACACACAATGAACGGTGATAGTGCAAGTGGTTCCAGTTAGGACAATTTCAAAAGAATTAAACCCTTTTTTGCAGCACCTTAGGCTGTAGGCTGTTTATCAGTCACATGCTTGTTTCACCAACTGCATTTCAATGACACCCCTGCAACCGGTGGATCAGATTGGCAGCCCTGCTGCCTCAGACAGTAACGCTCCCTCTGCCAGCCGCTGTGCAAACGTCACGCACAAGTGAGTGCTGAGCACACCGGGATCCTCACAAAATGTACACTGTTCTGCACAAATAACGGGCCTCAGTGAAGAGGGCTGCTGGGCAGCCAGCGCCTGTGTCCTTCCTCCCTGTTTCCCTCTCTGTTCTGCTGGAATAAGGTGGGCCTGACAGCTGGCAAAGGCTGCACACAGAGTGGAAGCAGTGCTTACATGGCTCACACTCAACAGTGATACCATTCAAGGTTGAAAAGCACCCTTCAGGTGAGGTAATTACCCAAGAGGCCCTGCAGCGGGGCCAATACAGACCCCGGCTTTGAGGTGCTATTAAAGTCGCTGACGCTGCACCGGCAACTGGGGACAACATCCCTGAGAACTAGCGTCAGACGGGAACAGCGTTGGGTCCTTCACCTTGGTCAGTCGCTAGGGAGAGTCATCACTCAGAGGTGTCAACACGCGAGACGCACGGGAGTGGGGGGGGGGGGGCGGGGCATGCCCTACCTGGAGCGTTGTTAAAGGAGTGCGAGCGCGAGATATGGCGTCCCGGTGAGGTAACGTCTGGATCGAAGACGGAGTCCCCAGCCGACGCCGACGCCAAGCCTCGGCTCACGTGGCTGGGGCTGGACATGTTGAAGTCTGCTGGGACACGCACACACAGCCCTGGCATAAGGACGGGCACCGGGACGGGCTACCGACACGGGCATCACGCAGCATGTTTGGATAGCCTGTGGCGGCTCAGGCTCCCGAGCTCGGTGTACCGGCTCGGTAAACATACTGTGCCGTAAAATGCGAATGTAACAAAACCGCAGGCAGAGCTGCCAGCACCAGTCTGTAAGACACACAGTCAAGCTGCTGTACCAACTGAGGCTCAGACAGGAGGCTTTGTCTTGGTTTTAATGTGCCAACAGGAGTCCTACCAGGCAGCGACGAGGACGAGCTGGTTCGAGCCAGGCTGTGCGCGTGCAAATTCGGCTGGGAAAAAAACAGAAATGAAAATTAGAGAGAACTCCAGATTTAATGAATGTGATGACATACTCCATAATTAGTAAAATTTTCACTTCTAACAACTATTCAATTTGAGTTCCTTTTTAGATTTTAGCGTCTTTACTCTTGACAGAGCATGATGTTCCCAATGAAGAGGGATATTAGGCACTGCTGGGGCATGTTATTGCTTCACAAAACACAAATAAGATGATAAACAGATCCCCAGGGATCACAAAATCAATCATCTGTAATGTACACCAGTGGCCAAAATTGTGGAAATACCTAGGTTTTTTTTTGCATTTAAGAATTACTACACGAATTTTGGCGGTAATGTTTTTAAACAAAGAATGTTGCAAATATCATGCATTAGATGATTACATAAGTAACTGGAGCAACAGTTGAATAAAGTTCTGCAATCTCTAAAAATTAGAAGTGTTTCCACAATTTTAGCCACTAGTGTAACAGTGAATATATTTATACTTTACAATGAGCATTTTTATGCTACGCATATCCAACCATGTTATGAGTATGATTGCTGAATCTTCTCTCAAAGACCCAGAACTGGACAGAGATGTCTGATCGTGAGGGTTAATTGTACTTGAAACCAAATTCAGCAGCTTCAAGGTTTCTATGATGGTGAATCAAGCAGCAGAGGCAACACCAAACATGTCCTGATGTCCTTCAAAAACACTGTTTAAAAAGATATGTGCTCCACAGATCTGGAGCATCTTCATCACCTGCTTGCCTATCTCTCAATCCTACACACAATGCACTCAAGAATACGGCTAGTCTACAGTGACAAGCCGTTCAGGCACCCGGGAGGCCAGGGGGGTCTCCAGGATGTGCTGGAGAGCCTGGTTTCAATCAGGTCCTGGGAGGGTGCCAGGAAAGAGATGTCCCCTACGGCCAGGAGTGACTGGGAAGCACTTCTGGATTCAGGATATGGCTTTACCATCCCGCATGAAGCCACTCATTGTTCTGTACTCTGGTACTCATCAACAGCTCAGCCCTCTACCAAAGAGCAAAGGAAAACTGATCTCCGTAATACAGATGACAGACATGGCAGCGTGGTGGAAACGATTCCTGAGCCTTACTGGCCAGTCAGATGGTCCAGGCAGACTGTGGGCAATGTACGCGAAGTTAAGGCAAGAGGAAACTGCTACACTAAACAGACACCGGAAAAAACTATTCCACACAGAAAGTCACTTTTCAATACCTCTTCTATTCTTGCATTTGCAGCCACTTTGAGCAGCTAATCCCCTCTCAAGTGTTACTATACTTCATTTTTCTTAACCTTAAACATGTATGTGAATATAAACTCCAAATATGACCAAAGTCATATTTTGTGGAAAAAAATGTACTCTTCGAATGAATGTCCTTCTAGCCTGAAAGCACGGGGTATAGATAAACATGGTTTATACCTTTACATGATTAACATCTAACTTGAAGCTGGCATTGTGTTACACCATGTGACAGAGAGCTTGTGTAATCTTTCCAAGAGCTGAAGGCAACGTGTGCCGTAGGAAGTACAAGAATAAGGACACACCCATTACCTCACTGCCGCGCAGGAAGGCACACATGGCTCAACTTATCTACCCAATTAAACTGGAGGAAGACAAATCCTCCCTGAAATAATGAAGTACAGGCCAGCGGCAAATAATTACATAAACAATATGGACGTGTTCTCTAGCCAAGTGTTTTATGTAGTGATAGGAAGGGCTTGTGTCACATTCTGTCAAAACGTGAGAGTTGAGCAAAGGGCTGAGCTGCATCATGCATCCCTGAACGCACCAAGATACCCTTGAGGGAGTGTCCATGCATGGATGGTTTGGCACTGACCTGTGACGCAAACAGCGAGCTGGCCCCCCCAAGACAGGGCAGCCGAGGCCCCCCCGTGGCCTCTGCGGGCTCCTTGGCCATCAGTGACTCCGCCCGCTTGATGATGTCACGCATGCGGTGGATGAAGCCCTCCTTCTCTGAGGGGAGGATGAACTCTTTGAGTACCTGGAGACAGCATGGAGACGAGTCACGTTATGCGAACCCCGGCGCGGACGCCACCCGCGGACGCCGGCACGTGTGTGGAGCGAGTCCCGGCTGGGCTCTGCGCCCACGTGCCGCGAGTGGCTAGGTGTGGTTAATGGCTCCTGTCAGCATGTTTTAATTCAGTTCATATCCCTGGCTAATAGAGGCAGCCGCTTACGAGGCCTCGTGCCACTCTGCCAAGGAGCCTCAGGATAAACAACGGCTGACTGTGACACGCGGCGGGTCAGCGGGAGCCACTCTGGCCCAATCACACGTCGAGGAGGGAAGGTGGGGCGCCGTCGCCAAGGCTGCGCCTCCCGCATGCCGCTCTCAGGTCACATGCTGCGCGGCGCCGAGGGAGCCGTACGCTTAACACACGTAAAAATCCCAGGATTAAATTGTATTTATGATCCCTGATTCCTCTTCCATCTACAGTGAAGGATTAGCTAGTTGCTACAACAAGACGAGGACAAAATGCTTATACTGAACTGTGAGACGGCAGCATGTGACATTAGGATTAGGTGCCATTTCTGGGCTGATCGGTGCAGACCCCCCCTCCTCAGCAGGATGTGGAAATGTTAGTAAGCAGTGTTTGTACATATATACACATTAATAGAGTTAGGTATTAGCATTTATGTTCTCTAATATTCTTGGCAGCTAAAATGCGATCCAGAGTCATTTTGGTGGGGGTAGTGGCACCTCCAGAAAATGCTGACTGGGGTGGCCACCGGGGGCCAGACAGGTCTATGCTGGTGGCCAAGGGGGGGTTTGTGGCTTGTGGGGCTCCATAGTTGAAAGGGTGGCAAGAGAGAATTAAAAAAATGTAACGTTAATAATCTGCTAAGCAGCATGTGGGGTAAAACCTGCCACCCTTGGCCTCCCCTTAGCTCCGCCCCTGGGTGGGTGGTGGGGGCGTGTCTCACCATGACCGCTGCGATGTCCTCTGGATTGTCCCCGTCCAGGTCAAACTTAAAGGTCACCATCTTGTTGTTGTGCGTCTGAAGCTGACACTCCACCACTCTGTCCACCTTGTCGGAGAGCTGCGGGTGCAGACAGCACTGTTTGCAGTCAGCGTGTAAACAAAGTAGAACAGTTTACAGGAGGCTGTCTGCTCGTTTCCAGCAGCCGTCCTGAATGGGAGGGATGTTGTTTGTACAGTTCTAGCTGGCGTGTTTCTAGCATAGTGACCCAAATTTATTCTGAGCCGGTGCCTGGAACGCAACGCATCATTTCATTTCCATACGTCTGTGTTTTACTGCATCGAGAGTTACTGTAGCAACCAATCATGAAGCGCCAGGGACAAAAAGCAACACGACTGTGTAGGAGACACCACTATAGACCAGGAGGAGGTGAGTTACTAACACGGAGTAGGTGACTTACTAATAAGAAGGACGCAAGTTACTAACAGAGAGTAAGTGAGTTACTAACATTGAGGAGGCGACAGCTAGGAGTCGGTGAGTTACTGACACAGAGGTGGTGAGTTGCTAACACAGAGGTGGTGAGTTGCTAACACAGAGGTGGTGATTAAATACATATCCGGAGTAGGCGATGTGCGAAAGTTGCAAAATGCAGGTAATACAAGTCATCAGTCAGGAGAAGAGCGAGACGTCTGATGAGCAGACAAAGTGCAGGAACGCTCTTCCTGCCAGCAGCACGGACGTGGCGAGCGCATACCCCCGTAATGCGCAGACGGGAGCGAGCCCTCCTCCGGAAGAGCTTCCCAGAGCTGCGCTTGACGGGGGACTTGGCGCTCTTCTCAGACAGGCCCTCGTACCCATCGCTCAGGCCTGATGTTACGTCGGAGGCGTAGCTGCAGGGAGTTATAATGGCTATGATTAGCCTAGCCTTACCCAGTACACCTTCACCCACCCGCCAGTCCCCAGCACAGCTAACGGCTCACACCGCACCTCACCGCTTCATTACAACCATTACTTTATCTGTTTAAAGTAACATATCTATTTTATGATATTATGCTGTACAGTCTGCTTCCATGTGATTAGTCAATAAAATGAACAAATCTTAAAACAGTCCATCCATTTTCTATACCCGCTTGGCCTATGGGGTGTAGCAGGGGTCTGCAGCCTATCCTGGAAGGATTGGTTTGAGGCTAAATCAATAGGCAAACAAAATAAAATGAAATGTGAATTTGGAGAAATCCCAGGAAGGGCCCTTGAGCAGAGCATTTAAACTGAATACCCTGATAAAAGCTTCAGATAATCAATTAAATTTAAAAGTAACATAATACTCCATTGGTGTTCCATGCCATCATACTTGCTTTTGTTTCAGCATTTACTGTAAGCTGCATGTTGTATTCATGAAGGAATTTTATGTATTTATGTATCTATCCATCTCTTAACCCCTTATCCGAGTCACGGTAGGGAGAAGCGCCTGGAGCCAATCCCAGCATGCACAGCAATCCCAGCATGCACAGCAATCCCAGCATGCACAGGGCACCAGCGCGCCAGTCCATCGCAGGCTTATCGTTTTATAAATTTTAAAAATAACTATACACATTTTACAATAAAATATTTAAAAATGTTTTTTTGTGTATCAGCGGGAGTCACAGCCTCTTAGAATAAAATCAAGTGACAACCAGCACAGAAATTTTTAGAAAGTTTTATTTTAGAGGAACTGTAAGCGGGCTGGCCCTTAACTGGAGGGTTTTACTGGCATCCCTGTCACTGTTGGTTACAGCAGTGATCACTACTGTAGTTCAGACATTTGCTGAGGACTACATCAGCTGAATATTTGACATTTTAAATCATACTGATATATTGATTTGAATTTCCTTCTGCAGTGTCTTTATTATGGCATGCTCTATATCTGTAACATCTTCAGATATAAATAAATCTATAAATCTTTTATTTATAATCTAACTTTAGTTATCCTTTACAGGCTATAAAACACTTGGACGGGGTCTTGTCAGGCCGTCAGCTATCAGTAAGTACATATGATCAGTTTGTGTAGCGAACACAAACTATTAAAATGCAAACGTACTTCAAAGAGCCATAAATCATGTTCTGTTATCCATCATTAAAACACTGATCATAAACTAGTCCGCTGTCCCTTTATATCACAGTCAGTTCTTTTCTTTCCTCTCTCAAGGTTGAAAACCCAGTGCAATGCTAGTTGTGTACAGGGCTGTTTCTTTGTATGCAGGCCTGCCGTTGCTCTTTAATAGCTTTGGCCCTGCATTGTGCTCCCCCACCAGCTCATGTCCCAGGACCCCTTGGCTATTTACATGGGCCCTGCTTGAGAGAAAGCAACCTGATTACTGGATCTTAAGCTGCACTCTCCCCAGGGAAAATCTGGCTGATGAAATTCCGTTAAGCATTAAGAGGGATTCCAAATAAAGGAATGGGAATCATCTTCCTGAATTTAATGGTTTGAGCTCTAGCAAAGACAGAAATCTCGTTTTGGAATGGTGGGACAGATGGTTGCCCCCAAGCAGAGAATTTATGTAATTCCTTAGGAATTAAACCTATAAGGTCAACTGACATAATTAAGTGAAAACATATACTGTAACACGATGTTGTAGATATCACACGAAGGTGGATAATGGGGCTGGATATTGACACTGTAGTGCTGTGTTGCACGGAAATAATTAAATGCAGAATGATCACCTGTCAACAGGAGAGGAGAAGCCGCTGGCAGGACCGGACTGGCCACTGTTAGGGGACACGGCGATGCTCTGCAAAGCGGAGGACACCAGTGAAACGGGCCTGATGATGCATCATCACCTCAGCATAGAGCTGTCAGCCGTACTCATCACACTATTGGGAAACTAAATGTGCTTGCCATTATTCGTGAGTAACTTTCACTTCTTTCCATATGGCATAAAACCAGAAAACCATTTGCACAGGCACATCAGAATGCTTCTCTTGTCCCATCTAGCTCTTCTTTGAGACACACGCAGTTGAGAGCAATGCTTGGGGTCCAAGTGCAAGGTCCGATCACTTCTCTGCTACCCCTGGAGCACTATGGGTAGTAAAGGGCCTTGCTCAAGGGCCCCACAAAAACGTCAATTAATCATTTATAGTGAAGAGGACCAACAACCTTCTGATCACAAGCACAGAGGCTTAACCCACTGAGCCACTCGCGTTGCTATGTTAGCATAAACTCACATGAAGACCAACTAGACGCGGACTGATGGTTCAATGCATACAGCTATTTGATGTAATTCTAAGATGGGCTGTTGGATGTTCTCTTAGGTTGGCCTCATACATCACCGACTCACCGAGGGGAATCTGAGAGCCGGCATCGAATTATGGTCGGGAATCTCGATGGCGGCTGTTGCCGCGGGCGATGACGGCGCACTGACCACTGGGGTTACACCTTCCGGAGTTTCCTGCAGGCCGGATGAGCTTAAGTATCCATCCGTCTCGCAGTCAGCTGCCATGACAACGCGGCAAGAGACACTGCCATTAGCACACAGCAGTGGGGGTGGGGACACAGGGGGCAGCCAGTGCTTTGGTGTGGATTAGCATCAGCCCAGAAAAACCACAGCAAAACGGCCAGAGCGAGTGAACAGAAGGGAAGAGAAACAGAATCAAATATATTACACAGCATGAACTTGGGGCGAAGAGTTTGGGGCCAACGGATAAAGTTACAGGCCTTCAGCCCCTTGGCACTGCATGGTTTTATTTTATTCATCCTCAGACACAGACAGACCAGGGGTGGCCAATCTTATCCGCAAAGGGCCGGTGTGTCTGCAGGTTTTTGGGATAACCTGTAGGTCAGCAGTTCAAACCCAGGTGTGAGCATTCTTCAGCCAATCAGTCCTCTAATTAGTAATCTAATGAGGGAGTTGCAGTGAAAACCTGCACACACAGCAGCCCTGAGATTGGCCACCCCTGAGTTAGAGGCAAAAGCCTGGGACACAGCCATGAATGAATAATTCAGTTCATCTCTTCTGTCTCCATTCAGCAGAAATGCTCCATCAAATGAGTAAATAAGCCCCTTTGAATAGCATCATTAGTTAGTATATGATCTTTCATTAGAGCAGTGATTCCCAATGCGGTCCTCGAGGACCCACAGCCGGTCCATGTTTTTGCTCCCTCTGAGCTCCCTGCCAGTCAGTCCACATTTTGCTCCCACTCAGCCCCTGGGAGGGAGCAAAACCGCGGACTGTCTGTGGGTCCCCGAGGACCGGACTAGGAATCGCTGCATTAGAGCAGTATCATTTCCCCGGGACACTGCTGAACCACAAAAGGCTGCTCTGGACAGTGTGTCTCACGGTGCATGTGGGGGCTCACAGGTGGCAGAAGAGCAGCTGGTATGTCGGATGTGGTAGTGCTGGTGCTGGTCCGCCTCTGGTTCGTCAGGCTCAGCCGTGAAGCTGGCGTTGATGCCAGAGTCCACTGAGCCATTCACTGGGGAAGGGGCGGGGCATGGAGAGGTGGTGGTAGGCGGAGTCTGAGCTGCAGAGCTCTGCACGGCCTGCTGGTTCAGCACCGGGGAAGGCGGCCCCGGGTCGATCTCCTCCTCTTCGACTTCCTCCTGCTTCTTCTTCCTCAGCTCCTCCGTCTGCCGCCGGTGCTTCTCACGCTGGCGCTTGATGGCCGTCACCCGGTCACGGATGGCTTTGGCCACGGGCTTGTAATCGGCCTCGCACACGAAACCCAGCACCACCTGGAAGGGCGCGTGTGGTGTCAGAAAAGGCTCGCTGCACGCATCGGCACACGCATGCGCTGGGTCACCCGGTGCACGGTCGCCATGGCAAAGCCGTGCAAGCGGCGTCACACTTTCACAGGACTTCCTGCTTTTTGTGATGAGCATTCCATGGAGAGAACATGCCTTCTCAGATATGACACTGACATCTGCGTCCACAGTCATGTCAGAGTAAAGATGACCCAACCTAACAGAGATGTGGCTTTCTGTGAGGGCTATCAACAAAACAGAGATGTGGCTTTCTGTGAGGGCTATCAACAACATTCCTCACACTATTCATTTACTTTTCAGAACTATGAGATGGACAGATAACAGCTTTCAGTGTGTCTGTCTGCCTGCCTCCAGATCCATTCTCACTTTCAGGTCACAAATAAAAACATGCCAGGTATTAAATATGTTCTTCTTAAGGAAAAAAGGGGAAGTATAAAGAGAATCATTGTGGAATTTTCATTAAAAGTGGCCTTGAATTAAACTGAAGGGCATGAGGACTGTTCTGTAATTGGTCTCGGTGCCATTATATAAATGCAGAGGCTGATCTTCGCTTCCTAAGCTCTCAAATTCCCCTCTACCAGCTGCACACAGAAGGTATAACCTTGACCCCAGGTCACAGTGAAACTACAACCATAGTCATACAGGCAAATTATACTTAAATGCTGTTCTTTCCCACCGTAGTTTTATTTTAACAATTTAATTTGTCGATATAATGTATCTGTTATTGTTCTTAAGTTATTATGTTTGCTTTTGCATTATCTGTGTATTGTTTTTAACCGTAAATGACACCATAATAAATCTAACTAAAAGACCATTGTTTCCCGAAAGCTGGCTTCTTAACTCCCATAAATATGACAGCGAATGATTTAGCGATGTGTGCAGTGAGTTACCCGCATACCAGAACGCCCAGCTCGGTAAACGTTGCAAAGCTCTAGGGACCGTATTGCTTCAGTCTTTTCATTTATTTTAATGCGATGTCCTCTGCGGTCAATTTGGCAGCCGTGAGTGTATTCCAACCTCATTGTAACTCACAAAAGTAGTTCTCATCCAACAAAATGTGTGGCACTATAACCACATTTTGTCTGTAGCTCATTTTTTTTTCATTTTATTTTATTTTCAACAGTAGTGTAACCACAGTAACGGCTGTAAACCTTCTCCTGACTTTGGACACGTTAAAAATAAAACGGCTCTCAGTGGGGTAAACACTCCAAGAAGGCCAGCACGCGTAGGAAATTTCACAATGTTGACATCTGTCTGCTAGCTCCCTTTCATTTCAAATCTTTTTCCCCCCCAAAGGTCGTGTTTGAAATGTCCACTCCTTCACTCACTCAGCCACTCACTCACGCACTGCATAGTGTTGGCTACATAGAGCACTCACTAGGGGATGAGGGCAGATGAGATGAGGTTGTTAAATATCTGGTCAGACACCAAGCAGATGCTGAGCTGATACATAATTATCTGCCAGATATTTATCTCTGTCGCATAAACAAACACCAGAACATCCCATCCATAGATAAACCATAATGTTGAAAAATTGACTTTTTTCTTTATAGCATATTTTGTGTTAATGTTAGTACTTGTTCATTACTGTAATTAAAAAAGTAAATAAATAAATAAATAAAAATAAAACAGAACTTCACAACACAAATCTGTGCCCAATTTAACTTTTTTATAACAAATTTGACTGCACTGTATCCACCTCCGCAGGCATGACGGGGAATGCAGCTGTAACTATGGTATTTTAAACTAATCTTCAATACTCTGTATGAATTGTGTATTAATGTCGCCCATGTAAAGCATTCAAATGCTTTAAAATAACCTTTTGTTTTTAGCAGCAGTAGCCCTGGTACTGTTGTTACAGCTGACATGCACGTATCTCATAAGCCAGCTTCTTAACAACACTTAACAGTTACAGTTCAGCCTGAGCAAAGGTTCTATAACATGGTTCCGACACTCACATGACAGGCCGCAATGCATGATGGTCTAAGTCGACAGATGTAGGGTACAGCTTCTGTGCACTACATTTTGGTGTGCCTCATGCTGATTTGTAGTGCACTATTTAGTGGATGAAATTTACAGTTGAGAATTTAAGCAACACTAAAAAATGCCCAATTCATTATATAGTGGACTATACAGTGGGCAAAAGTACATTTCGAACACAGCCAGAGAAAACTGGCTGTGTTCGAAACTGGTAATTTAATAACAAACAAACGAATAGGTTAAAATGGCAGGCTATAACAAGAAGGACCAATGGTAGTTCAGATTGGGACCTGAACCCATTGCGTTGAGAGGGTGATGCCTACCATTTCTTGTGCCACCTCCTCCGGCACGTCCTTGTAGAGCTCGAAGAGAAACTCAATGGCATTGTTGTCCTTGTACTTGCCGTGTAGCTTCTTAGTGTCATCCATACGCAGCCATAACTTGAGACCTGACTTAACCATGTCGTCCTCCTCGGCCAGCTCTACATGGACACCATTGTCCTCCTGGAAGAAGGTGTGCTCCAGAAGGTCCTGGATGGTGTACCTGTGCGACAAACACAGAGAAGGCCACTGAACATTTTATATAAGTGTCCATTATGGAAGCATGCCTGAAAACACCAGGTTAGTGTAATTATGTTCTTACTCTACACTTGTCAAATGAAAAGATACCCACATATAAGACTGAGCATTTTGCTGACACGTCGTTTGAGGTGTAAGTTACGGATTTTAACTCAGGAATGCAGTTAATTATTCAGAGCCACTACATCATTTCTCAAACAAAGTGAATTTTAAAATTAATTACAGCATTTTCTTTCGACCCAATCTTCTGACAGTTATCTAGGACTTACTTGCTAGACTATGTCTTGAATAATAATGCTGCATTAATATCAGCACTAAATGATAATGCAGTCTTGTTTCCTCTCCAAACAGAGTGGGACACCATTGCAAACCTAATTTCCCCACAACCGCACACATGACAAACATTTATCAGTAGGCCATAGTCACAGCTGACTATATGGACACATACAGTACATATCATTTATAATACAGTACGCATAGTAAATATAGTATAGTATACAGAGTATATATGGCCTAATCTTAGCAGGAAATAACTGTAAACTGGTAAACCCATTGTTCAATGCCTATTTATTTATACCAGGAACATTACGTTTACCAGTGCACAAATAAAACATGGTGTATTTACTTAATCACCAGACTGACAGTCGAATGTGTTCCACAGTTACCTTTCATCTTTGTTCATGCGAATGCATCCCTCAATAATTTCCTTGAGCTCAGGGACTTGTACTTTGAAGAAGCTGTCTGGCTTAATTCCCTGCAAACAAGAAAGAGAAAGAAAGTGTAAATTACAGACATAAAAAGGCAAAAAACATGAGGGAAAAAACCGAGATGACAGTAGATGTCATTTTAATGAGTGGCAGAAGCGAGGTCTTGCGTCTGTAAACTTCCGTTGAGGAACTGCGCTCAGGCGATGTTGTGCTTGGTGCCTTAACACCGCTGTCTCAGATCTCTGGGGTTGTGGTTCTAATTCACACCCGACACCATGTGTGTGGAGTTTCCATGTTTTCCTCTTGTGATGTGGCTTTGGATGAGAAGCTGGTTAGCTGCCTTCACACTGTCCAGGCAAATCGCACTTTATAAATTCCTGCACCTTATCAGGGAGAGTCTTACAGGGCAGGAAGGAAGGCAAAGACTTGTCCTGGTTTTGTCTTTAGGCTGCCTTTCAATAACTATACTGTGTTGCATGAATTATTTTGCTGTATATTTGGTTAAGGTTAGGTAGCTGGTAGCGTATGCAGTGATGCATGGTTGACATTTTTATTTTTATCATTAATTATGCCTGTAATTAATACCAAATATCTCAACTGGAAAAAGTGGTTATAGAAATGGATGGATGGATTATATCAGCAGTATTATTTAACTTTAATATTGGGAAATCTTGCAAATAACGTGACAGAGAATATCACTTAAGTAGGCATTTGTTTCTCCCTGTGGCTGTAAGTGTTACGCTAACGAAGGAAAGGTGGCGATGCCAAGCGAAGCGCAGTGCCAGGCTCTGGGTCACTGTTCACAGATAATGGTTGTGGGGAGGGTGGGTTGTGGGACCAGCATCAACCAGGTAAGTAAAGAAGAACAAAAGCTCAAAGTATTACATGCAAGATGTGATCAGGATTTGTTTCATGCATGAGAAAATCAACAACAGAAAAACCAAATTCAGTAAATGGGGAGCGCAGGATTACAGAAAATAACATCTGACTGCTAGCAAGAGAAGCGATCTAGTGTGGAAACTGGCACACAAGGACGTGACGTAACTCCTGTGGAACATTCACGGGAAGTACAAAGGAGCCATTTACTTACAAAATGCGGTAAAAATAAGAAATAAAAGAACAAGTAGGAATATACGGGTCTTGTTATAACACGTGCTGGCATATTTATGTTTTAAACATGTCTGCATAATGCGACCAAGAGAAAAGCAAGCATTTTGGTCACACTTTTCTTAAGGCTTACAATAATAGCTCAAATAAATGTCAAATGCGCAAGTCAACATTAGCATGACGCTAGTCAAGCACTTCCCCCGTTTCTCAGAAGGCACATTAAAGGCAAAGCTGAGGAAGTTGGCTTCCACAGGACTGGCAGCATAAGCTGCAAGTTTACCTGATTCCATAGCTCTTGCTGAAAACGTGACAGTGAAAAGGTACAGAGAGCCAACAACGATGACCTGAAAAACGAAAAAGCTATAAAGCGCTTCTCAGCCCAGATTCAGATGAAGCTCTTACCAGCCTCTTAGGAAGCCAAACTCACTCTTAGAACGAACAGGTCAAGAAGTAAGACAGCTATACTGTCCCAAAGGCCTTCTGCACGGCAGGGAGCATACATAAAACAGCCTGCTGTCCAAAGGGGAACATCGAGGCTGGTCGTCTATTATAGCTAAGCCACAGTCTATCAGTGGAAACATATGCTGGCACCTCACCATAAAGCAGCAGCACGAAATCTCCACCAGTATTGCCAGATGTGTCTCTGTTATGCCGAAAATAATTTCAGTACAGCAGCACTGGTATTAATTTTAGGACTTTTTCACAACACCAGATCATAACCTGAGTAAATGCAAATCCAGCACCCAGAGTAAAGCATTCAGTTTGCAATTCTCTGGAATTCAGTCAGTCAGATAAACAATTCACATAATTCTGTGAATGAAAAATTACACTTGATCACAAACGTGTAACATGTTTCATCCTCTCAATTCCTGGATCCTGTTGCATTGTTTGAGTTCTCCTAACTGCATTAATGCACAGTAAATGAAGTAATGAACAATTCCTTTTCTGCCAAAATCTCGGTGATTACGTTTTCCAATAAACAAACAGAAGGCCAGCAGAGCAGGTCGGATAGCAAAGGCGTCTTTGTGGAACACGACCTATCAGACAGGCACGGTCCACAGTTTGACGTTCAGACACTATCTGCTAATGGTGACCAGCAGTTCTACAGTGAATGAACACAGCCATCACTGTTCTGCCACAGGGCAAGAAGGATTGAGTCCACCAGAGAACAAATGAACTGCCCTCAGTCCAGGCTGCATTAAAGTTGGCTCTCTCGCAGAGTGCCATGTGACCAGAAGTGGGCAAAGAAAAAAAAAATCAAGCTAGGATACTGGCAAATAGCCTGCCTCTGAAGAATCCATGGGACAACAGGTACAATGTGAAATCAAATCTAACGCAGAACTGGTTCTGAAAACTTAACCGGGATGAAATTCCCCCATAAAAACCAACCTAAGACCTCATGCAATGAGACTGGGTGTTAAGCAAACTACACAGAGAATTTGTACTTCTATGCAACACATTATGTACAAATGTCTCACTTGAAAATTGACCTGGGGTTAAATTCAATAAAAGAACAAAAAAGGTCTTAAAACTAGCATAATCCTGTTTACTTTCATGACTGAACAATAGACTGAATCATATTACATATTGTAGAATACATAATCCAAGCAAGTGTGAGACATATTTTGTTACGAGCGGCTAACATCAAAAACAACATGCAATTCCGATGCACTAATGCATGCTACACACCCACGTTTCCCAGTTATTTCAAGGTGCCCTGTGCTGATAAGGGAGGCCCAGAATTACGTTCTCTTCAGCGTCACTAATTGCTAATTATAGCATGTTGATCACAGATGCACAAACATCGCCTTTCAGCCAGGGCAGTGAAATGGTGCCAGCACAGGCCCGAGCGCTGATGGAGGAAGGCTTTGCTTTCACCACTCATTCAGCTCTCAATAGACGAACAACTGAAGCTCAAGGCTTCTTCATTCATAACTCCCCTACACAACGCTTGGGGCCCACAATGAGTTGGGCCACATGCCATTAGCATTATGCTTGCGTCACCTGAGAAGCAGGACCAGATTGCGCTGTGATGACAGCCCTTGGCAGGAAGTATCACACTGTTGTTCAAACGCACGCTTTCACATGACTGCGCTTCTCAGATCAGTGGCCGGCACCAAAACTGCACACTGCCCTGGCAACGGTGCGGCTTTTGAAATATGCCTTGGCGATGTTAAGGGACACACACGGTCTGAGCTCTTAGCCTCTACGAGGAATGCAGAGACAGCTTTATAATAAATAAAGCTTCTACAGGGCAAGCTCACAGCGGCTTCTTGCAAAGTTTTATTGGGTAAAATGTCTTGAGAACACAGCTGTGTTACTATCCTTTGTTGCCCGTGGTGACGGGCTCAGCAGTCATGCAAGGGACAAACGTGCCAGTGCTCACAAAAACAGACTATCTGCCGCAAGAGTCAAACTCCTCTCCTTTGGAAACGCAGATAACAGGACAGGAAGAGCCATCCCCTCACGTTCAGAAAACAAGGTCGGCTTATCCGCTGACCCACAGCTGTCCAGCGCCCTGAAGGCACTTTGACCAGCAAGCTAATCACGTTTTTAAGATTGAGGGAGGAAAGTTAACTTCAGTTGTACCCGTGTCATTACCTTCCCCCAGGGATTCACATGGACAGTAGTTAAAATAAGCAGGACCCCAAGAATGCAGTGGGTATAAGGCTTGTGGCCCTACGTTCATTTGAGAGTATACTATCCTTGAAAACATACTACCCTTGAGAGTATACTATCCTTGAGGCTATACTAGCCTTGAAAACATAATAGCCGTGAGAGTATATTAGCCTTGAGGCTATACTAGCCTTGAGAGTATACTAGCCCTGCGGCTATACTAGCCTTGAAAACATATTAGCCTTGAGAGTATACTAGCAGAAGAGTACACTCTCTAGCCTGATGACTCTTTACCTTCCATGAATATTCTTATGTTGCAATAGTCTTATTAGGTTCTTGCTTTGTTAGAAGTTATTCTGCATCTCCTGCTCCATTCCTGCTTACACCTGTACCTGGGCTTTCCCTGGAAGCTCAGCCTGGCTGCACTTATGCCCAGAGGACTCCTTCACAGCCTGCATGCAATGTGCTATCTGCGTCACTTGAACGCTGCTTTGGACAAAAGCGACTCCTAAATGTGTCAACCGTAAATGACAACAGGTTAAGGTGGATTCATAAAGTACTGCATTTCCACTGCTTCTCATCGACAGCCTTCCCCCATCATCATGTCGTATCCATTTTACGGAAGGAAAGGACAAGCAGCGAAGGACGTGGGGGGGCGTAGTAACACCAGGAGTCACGTATCGCAGCTCATTTACTGTAAACGGGCTGCCTGGTAAACAAAACACTCATAAGTCATTACGACAGGCCTGCCCCAAAGATGCCGATAAAGTGGCCAAAACCAGGACATAATGGCAACAACAAAGCACTATGAGATTGCCGTAAAAGTCACAGGGAGCCAGCTAACACAGTGATGGGGCACTCAGGCTCATCTGAATCACACATCTGGCTTGGGACCAGCAACGATGACAGAAATCCACAAGAAGATCGATTAGACCCTGGTTTATTAATCAGAGCAGTCTTATGGTCCTTTATATTATTGCGGTGGACTGTCATATCATGTTTATTGTCTGCATTGGTTAAATTGCCTGTGATTAGGCTCCCATTTTCTGTCTGCTGAAAGCGAGAGATATCCTGGATAAAGACATCAGCTAAGTAAAGGAAAACAATGATGCAGAACAGCCAGATAACAGACGAAACCTGACATCTAGCACCAGTCACAGTACTGGACCCCATTGAATGGTTCGAAAAAGGCCAACAAATTGAGCATGTATCCTACTGCTTTGTGAGTAGCCTCAGAAGACGTCATCAATGTTCATGCATTATTAAAAGTGCTTCTCTATATAACTTTGTGGGGGGGGGGGATTTTATGGCACAGTTTATAAACTTTATACTGTATTTTAGAAAGAATTACGATAATGTTTTTGTATGAGCTGCTAAACTAGTACTTCAAAGCCAAGAGTACTGGAAGTGTGTACAATATCAGTAACAATGCAAATAGCTTGTAATTACCATACGCAAATGGCAGGCTGTATAAAGAATGCCCACTTCAATGGAAGCAGATCAACAGCATCAGAAAAAAAGCTGCAATCTGTAAAATGATATAAGGCTCAGTAAATTGTGTAATGAAGTCCATCTATTTCTATCCGCTTATCTCCGTCAGGACCATGCGGCAAAAAAGAAGTGTTTACGCTAAATGATTCTGGCTGGTCGCTTATTACAATTCGCCAGTGGGAGCTGAGTCATAAAGGCAGCACAGAGCTAAGTGAGCGACTACAGAGTGCCCAATGTGGCCCCCTAATGCTCATTACCATTAATATGAAGATATCTGATTAAGGAAATCCCCCACTACACTGTAATAAATGTCACTTACACAAACCTCTAATATCCAGAAATGATGAGCTTATGTTATATGCCTTGGAAAAGCACTTTAATTTTACTTACCAGATTTAAGCTTAGAACAAGGCTTATTCAGACGCAGCAGACCCAAAATGCAATTTGTCAACCACAATCATGAAATGACTACTGCACGTAATTTTCCTCAAGTGTTTATAAGAAAAAAAACAAGTCTTTAAAAAATGAATCCAAAACAAGCATTAAACTTGGTACATAAAAAGTGAACTGCATGTTAAAATATGCAATAAAGCTGGAGAATGGAGGTGGCTTAAGTGTTTACAGGAATCTCCCCCAAATCACAGTTTGCACATTTTTTCAGCTTGCAAACAGCCACATTCCACAAATTCACATATGAATATATGCAGTTAATCAACTTTAGATTACCTGGTTATGTTAACCAAACAAAAAGATTAAGTTTGATTAAATATTTTTTTGACTCGAATTTCTCTATTGCGTCTATTGCTATATGCATCACAGGGAGGGGAAATGATTTATCAGAACATCAAATAATAATACAGACGTCCACCCTACCCTACCATGTGTCCTGCACAGCCACAGACGGCTGGCTGGCCTCCTCTTACAGCTTTTGACTGGAGTAGTTATTTGTGTTAAGGTGACACACAACATTCTTGCCATAAACAGCGTTCAGTGTCACCATCTCTTTATAGAACGTTCTCTGGATGACTACCAGTGGTCATTTATGCTCAGGGTCCCTTCAGCTGGCCCTCGTCATTTTACTCTCAAGCTCAGGTTTTTATTGTTGCATACAGACTGAACGGCGTTTATACGGCTCTCAGATGACAGGCAGACATCATTTCCAAACGCAGATTTCCACCATTACTTGAACGGAGCCTCAACAGGACACCACTTTAATTTCACTTTACACAACACTGCTCTGTTGTATGTAGCACCTCATGGTGTCCACTGGAGAGAGGGTAGTCCAATTTTAAATATTTAATTCTTTGGAAAATGTTACAATTTAGCTAATAAAGTTAAAATCCAACTCCTGATTATTCAAATTTTAGTCATATTTTTTAAACCTACAATGTTACTCTGTAAGAATCAGCTGTAATGGCTGGAAAAATCCATTTAAATAAAATTAGAAAGAAAAAATATCAACTAATTTTAATAACATTCTAAATGGAATTATCAGTTTTAAACAACAAGCTTGCTTTTTCCTTGCCGTCAGACATGCCTATACACACAACCGATCACCATGATATTACGAGATCCAAAGACTAGTATACCGTCTTTGCTAAACCAGATATGTGAAATTCCCAAGTTTAAAAGCTACATTGAATTACTGCTAAATGGCAAATAAAGCACCTAAAAAGAGTGAACAGTCATGCACATTTAATCAAGTTAAGAGCCCAAGTTTAATGTCATCAAGAAAGACATTCACGTGGTAGAACCTGGGATCCAGCCATTCCTGTTGCTGGAGGTTAAACTGTAAACATCTACCTTGAGTGTTGGTGGAGATGTGGCTCAGCAGGTATTAATAAGAATGAAACATGTGCTGACTGCATCCTTAGTTGAAATGATCACTCACGCTAGTAACTTTGCGGTAGATCTGGGCTGCATTTTGGCACTCTGAGTAGGGGTATTCGGATGTGGTCATCTCCAGGATGCACATCCCGAAGGCGTAGACGTCCACCGCCTCGTCATACTTCTCCTCGTACATCTCTGGAGCCATAAACTCGGGCGTCCCTGTAATGGTACACGCAGGACGACCCGCACAGATTCACTTCCCACAATGCAGCCATATGCCGTGCAAACACAGATAAGGGGACCCAGAGTTACTGACGTCAGAGACAAATTGCTTGCATGTGTCCAAGAAGGACGAATAAATAAATAAGGCCAGTCAATTAAGACCCATGACGGATGTTCTGACATTAGAGACGTGCCCATGACTTCATCCTTAAGGTTGAAAAGCAATGTGCCAGCAGTGAGAGAGAAATGTATAACGAAAAGATTCTGTCCACTTGCAGTCCGTGGGTCTATTGAACCAGCAGGAATTCCTGTTGAAACCACAGTGAAAGAGAAGGATAAGGGTATCAGAGCAGAGCACTCACCAATGACGCTCTTAGCGAAAGAGGCACTCTTCAGAGTGGCCAGCCCCAGGTCACCGATCTTAACGGAACCTGTGGGCCCCGTGATGAAGATGTTATCGCACTTCAGGTCGCGGTGAATGATGGGTGGGGTGCGAGTGTGCAGGAAGTGCAGGCCCTTCAGGATCTGGTGACTCCACCTCTGAAGCAGCTTCAGCTTCATTTCCTTGAACCTTTTAAGGTACCTGTAGGGAGAACATGAGCTGAACATTCATCCATCCTTCCTCCTCAATGGGAGGGGTTAGATTCAAGGACCCGGAATTTCCAGTTCGATTTACCTTCATATGACATGTTATATAACCGAGTACTACACAGCCTGCTGTAGTCGTCCATTCTGGGAAAAGCTCAGAGACAATCCCTCAACTAAAAAAAAGGTTTATCTTGAAAGCATGTATGGCTTAGACTTACATATCAACGGTGTGAACAGAGAGAGGACTAGTGTCCAATATAATAGAGAGAATCCATTCTTCTAAAGGCAGACTGCATGTGCTATGGATTACCTTGGGATTATAGCTGTTCCAGGTGATAGTACTTGACACTTCCGTGATAAAGGCATCTGACTTTTGAAACAGCATCCTAGTACTGAATGCCTACAATATCTGTCCATTGCCTTTAAAAACAGACTCTTTCAACCTCTGGTTGTTTTTCCCAGGTTTCAAAATCCCACCATTTCTTGAAAAAACAAAAACACTCAAAAAGCACCCAAACTGTGTTTATTATGCTAATTATGAGTATATATTCAGTCACATGAGAAGTAGTACAGAGAGACTCTGAGGTGGCCATTTTTACTACAAGCAATGGACTCTTTCACATGGGTCTGTTGGTTTAGACTGGACCCTTACTCATGGTTCAAATCTGGAATGGGTCAATCACCGACTGCGACCTACAGGCCCTGGCACTGTTCTGCCAGGAATGGCAAGGCTAAAATTGGCAGGGTATCTGGGCTGTGAACATACAAGACGTCCCATTTATCAGGTGCTTGGAAGTCATGGGTTTCTATGGCGAGGTCATCCAATCACAATTCAGCAGCCTGGGGCTGGACCAAGTAAATAATTGCATGGCACGGAGAGTGTGGAGCGACTTGATTGGTTTTTATTGTTCTAGTTATTTTACCATATCATGTATTTTATTAGTTTAGTGAATGCACAGACCACAGAGTTGTGTTTGGAGACCAGCAGCTGCACATACCCACTGGAGGATTTCCTGTTAGGGCCCCATGCAGCCTGCTGCGGGTTTGCCAGCCACAGTGGTGCCCAGGGATGCTAACCCTATGGCTGGGGGGGGGGGGGGGGGGGG
>JAODJU010000095.1:13685979-13703434 GCA_026776725.1 Gnathonemus echidnorhynchus | reverse complement strand
AGGGGGGGGGGGGGGGGGGGGGGGGAACAGCGGTCACTTCAGTCACCAGCAGCCCAGTACCGGGTAGAACTGGTTAAAATCATTTTGGTCCAGATAGGTTAAAGGATTGTCCAAAAAGGCTGGCTATCTTATGGCAACCCTCCCAAGATGACGAAAAAGAAGGCATTTGAGTTACGATACAACAGGTTCCAGCCCAATGAGTTGAAACTGCATTAAAGCCCCTTTATCATCTAGGGCCACAAGGAAAACCAACCAGTCATGTTAGTACACAAGGGGTTATCTGCAAAAAACATACAACTCTCACAGCTGCCCCAGGCCCCAATAGATGTGCCACTCGATTAGGAAGCCTTCAGCACGTCAACACCCTCTTCCAGAGAACTCCGTATCTAGGTCACATCAATAATATCCAGCTCTGAGTTCTTTACAGTTTTTTGTATTGGCTTTATGGTGTTTACCCTAATTTCTTTCATGATTGTCAACAGCACAACCAACACGACTAATTGATGTCTTCGTGGCAACATGTTCGACTTACTGGAACAACACTGCTGTTCCTGTCTTACAAATGTTATGCAGCACAAGGCTGTCAAGAGAACAGGGAAATTAACAAACTGAAATTTTATTACTCTGTTTTGCTTAATCAATGAAAACAGGAATTTATTACTAAGCTTGACCACAGTCATATAATATATATAATCATATAAATCATGCTTCAGCACTTTCAATGTGTCACACGTTTCATAAACATTTTAATTAAACCTGTAGCATCCCCATTGTGTCATACTTCTAAAAATGAAGTCAATGACATTTAGCCTAAATTTAGCTTTGGGTCAGTTGTCTGTTGGAATTTAATGAGGCACAGCAAAGTAAAACATTCCTCTAGCTAGAAATATAGCTAAAATGGCA
Source organism: Gnathonemus echidnorhynchus (assembly GCA_026776725.1). Taxonomy (NCBI): domain Eukaryota; kingdom Metazoa; phylum Chordata; class Actinopteri; order Osteoglossiformes; family Mormyridae; genus Gnathonemus; species Gnathonemus echidnorhynchus. Next base: position 13,702,531 of record JAODJU010000095.1, on the reverse strand, counting down.
ACAATGTGAATAAGGAACAACTTCTAAATATATTCCTACAAGTTATTTGAAGCATTTATCCTGGAAAAAACAATCTAGACAAACATATAGGTTTGGAGTTCAATTACTAAAGAAGCAGCAAGTGTGCATTTTCGTTCTGTAGTTATACACCAAAAGCATTGATCATTTTTTCCTAAGCAACTGGATTCCAGTTGGTCAAAAATGCAACCAATTGTCTCAGGAAGACATCTGTGTATAGTTTCAAAAAGATCAAATAACATTACAAACAAAATAATACAAGAATGCAGGTACTGAGTACACAGATGTACAATGGGGTTTGGCTCAGGATTAACTATATAGTAGGAACACATAAGCCTTTGAAAATAAATTACAGTAATTCTGCCACCTAGTGGTAAAGAACAACTAACACTAAAACAGTAAGGAGGTAAACCACATGGTAAACTTATGTAAGCCCATATGTAGTATCCATACAAGGCCATATGTAATGAATACTGCACTCCAGTTCACGACATCCAGTGAGCACCTTAAGGATGCAGGGAGAACCACATGTATTACCTTGGTTTAACTTCACAAGTTTTGAACACTATTTACACCAGGGGTGTCAAACTCCAGTCCTGCAGGGCCGGAGCCCTGCACAGGTTTTTGGTTTCCCCTCATTTAACACACCTGATTTCTGCTCCTTGTGCTAATTACCACACAGCTGTTGAGCTGAATCATTTGTGGTGGAACAGGGAAATAACTAAGCTACACAGGGCTGCGGCCCCCCAGGTCTGCAGTTTGACGCTTCTAGTATACACAGAGTTGCTGCCCCGCTTGTCTGACTTCCAGTGTGTTAACATATTTTTCAGAACCTGTTTGCTTAACTGGACCATTCTGCAAACAATTAACAAGTCATTTTTTTGTGATATTAAGATTAAATTTGCTCAATAAAAATCATGCAATTTTACTGAAAATAAATGAAGCTACAAGTGACCATTAGCTTCCTTTGTCACTGCCTTGAGTGTCACTGCACGTTGAAATACAGTTTAACAGCTGGTTGTCAGCCTCGCCCAGGTTTAGTTCATTCCCTAATAATAAATAACGCCACATAGTGAAGTGCTGAAACACACCTAATTTCACTTCCTTTTTATTTTACAGCATGACGTTGATATAAAAGGAGAACAAAAAAAATACAGAAATCAGTACAGGAGAGTAAATGGTTTCATCAGTATGCAGAAACAGGATGCCCCCTGGCTGTTACTCCGGCTCGGAAGGTTCTCCTTATCCTCTCTCTGATAGGAAATGACCCCAATCTCAGACATTTCAGAGGCTGCCTCTGGGATCTGTTAATTGCGGCAGTAACCAGAAGCATTTCTGCCTATATGATGTTTGATATGATTTAAAGAAAATAGTCTACGCCTAAACTATATAGGAAAGACCTCCAGAACATAAAACAAATGTCCTTAAGAAAATCAAACTGAAAGACAAATAGAACAGCTTTCCTGAAATACCCTCAGTGGTCAGTGTGACCGACGGAAGAGACAAAGAGGCCCATATCCTACTTTTTTCAGTGGAAGACACACCTTTTTCCTAGGCTCCTCCTAGCAGAGAGCAATCTACACAGTCCCCCACAGCACCGAGACGCGCCCCTCCTTCCCGGGCTCAGAAAAACTTGACACCTTTCCCATCATCCATGGTGATGATCTCTGCCTTGCCCTCCGCCTGTAGAGCCTGCAAAGAACGGAGCAGCATCCACTCTTCCAACCCATGGAATTCTGCGAGTAAAAAGGAAAATAGTGAATGGGTTACTGATATAAAGTGCTTATCAACAGAGCTGGACCAAGACTTCAGCACAGGATGGACAGGATTACAATGTAAGTAAATCATTTCAACAGTTTTATGAATGAAGACAGTTTTATAACTAAGATCCATATTATTTAGATATAATGATTAACATGTTACATGGGAATGATTCCCCTCACAGTACTGCAGACTCAATACCTTCACTTTCTGTGTCATCCCCGTTAGAGAGCTCGTAGAGTGTAAACACTGAATTGTTCATCCCATTTCTGGATACCTATTGAAATAAGTAGAAATAAAAATTTAAAAACTATTACAAAATGCTGCCTGATTACAAACCATTTCCCCTGACCTCACTCATGGAAAATGAGTGAGGTCAGGGGAGGTCATTCTTACATATCTTACTGTGTTGATCTACTGTAAGCTGTCATCTTTTTTTCCCCACAGAACAGTGACCCAGGAGGAGAAAAGACTGCTCAGTCAGTTAGGCCTACTGAGCTCAACAGAGAAAACATCCAGGAGAAATTCCAGTTTCCTGCACTATAGCCCCATGACGACCGAGACCAAAGGCTGATCCGGAAGGACAATCAGACAGTTCAACTACATTTCAAAGGGGAATACATCGTACTTTGCTCAAACCCTTCAGGATATCCAACCCATCTGGGAAAACACTCAGTCATAATGTACCTTACTTTTATCTGCATAATAACCACAATTTTGAATATCCAAAGCTGCCACAGTAAACAAAAGAAGGTCTATGACTCATGACATTTTTCTCTCAAAGTCATGTGTCCATTTTAGAGATCTCAAGATGCTGAACGCGATGATTATGTTTATTACGTTAATCACTACACTTTGGGGAAAAGCATGCTTCACTGCCAAAGCTCCTATCTCGCCATATGGAAGTAATTAAGCTTAGGGTTTGTGCAGTATTACGGCAACTAAAAGCCATTCGACATATAGGGCTGGTTCAGTTCCCATTAAGCATCTCCCTGCTGCCAATTACGCCAGATGAACATTTGTGTGGTTGCACTGTGTGACTTGTTTGGAAGCGAGGCAACGACCAATGAGCTCTAGAGTTGAAGTGGGTGGAAGTGCTACAGCCAGTGAGAAACACAGTATGCTGTGGTCTGATTTAGTGAAACAGGATTTTAATTGTTTTTTTAATATATCTGGTGGCAATTATTTGGGTTGCATCACTTTAAACATTAAAAAGTACAGAAAGGCAACACTGTATTTAATTGAATCGAGCTTCCTCAGCCACGGTGGAAAGTAGCTAAACTGTTTCGTATTGCTGTGAATGTTTCCAAAGTAATGCATTTTGGGAATAAAACATTTCAGCTATTTACACATGGTATTTTCATCATAAGGACTTTTATTTACCTTATTGTTATAGCAGTAAAAATGAACTTTAAAAACTGACTAGTATGTAATAGTAGTAAAAGAACTGTGGCGAAATTAGCCAGGTAAGAGTAAGGACATTATCCCGTGCGAGGCACTTGCCCTAAAGGCCACTTCAATCCAAGTAAACACACACAACTGAGGAATTTGAGTCTCCAAGTCAGTAAAGAATGACCTCAGAGCCTTTTACAAAGTCCTGTTCTTCAGCTTCTATATATTAAATCCCCTCTAAGGGGTGACAATGTATGATTTCTAAGGCTAATTTGTCATCTGGTATTAATTAACTTTCACTCCCCCCCCCCCCCAGTAATGGAGACCCACAGAGCACCAAGGCAGCAGCTCACCCACTGGTATATGAGCTTTCCCCATTCCTCAGGCCGCCTCCACATTAGCAGACAGCGTGTTTTGTTCTTCTCCATCCACTCCAGGTTCCCTGACATTTCAGACACATTTTGGTTTTCTATTATTACTACAGGGAGGCGAGCAGATTAGCAAAAATTAACAGCAACAGTTTCAAATGTTAATATTGAAAACTTCTCAGATGGCACATTTTCAAATTAATAGTAAAGCTGAATAATCAATTCAAAAGCTGAATAATCAATTCAAAAGCATGCTTTTCCAGAAAAAGTCATTCTTTTCCAACCCCACCTTTTTTCCTTAATTCTTCAAAGACAACCTGGATGGCCTCTACTGAGAGCTTTCCTGTGTGTAACATTAAGGAATGTAAATTTAAAAAATGTATGTCATCTCTGCCCAATGAAAACTCTACTGATAGCGTTAGACATCTAATTTACTAAAAAGATGTTTTATGAAGTCATCTATTAAGCTAGTAGTCATGTTTGTACTAGGTGGACTTTATATTGATAATTTTAATGACTTAAACAGCTAGATAGCTAGTTAACTAACACTGTTGACTGAATATAACAGAAGATTATAGTTTGCATCTTGTTTATGCTGGCATTCACCTCGTTGACAACAATCCACATAAATTCCTTTAAAACATTAAGCCGTTCACCAACACTTGTGTAAAGATAGGTTTCTATTTGTGGTGCTAAGGTGTCTCATTATGTTTTTAGGTTTATCTTGTAAGTTAGTTTCTGGGGGGGAGGTGGAACTATATTTATAATCATTACTTATAAATAATGAATTTTTGGAGATACCTATTTTTTATTGGACAACGACAATACACTTAAAACAGGTATAGAATGTAATTAATTGGGTAGACATTCAGTCTTCTAAGATTATGAAGAATGCATAATTTTATACTTCATACTATATTTCACATCCTTGGTCATTTGTAACACAAATAAGAGATTCCTCACAACCAGAGTTACTGTGTCATTTGTTTAAAACTTTGAGATCTTTCTCAAAAAAAATTCTCACTGTTCCAAAAATTTTCCAGGAAGACATAATTTCACGCATGGTAATGTTGAATACATCTGCATGTGTGTCTAACAGTAGCCGGTGAACATATTACAGCAACACAGACAACAGGAAGGATACTTGATATTTTCTTGTTGTTGAAAACGGGGCTTTCTTGAGCCTCCATAACATCCAAGGTGTAGAGTTTACGATGTCGACAGTAAGACAACACCAGCGAGCACCACGCCGCCAGCTGTTTCTGTCTCGTGTCCACATTTGGCTGTAACCTGTCAATAATCCGATTCAGTAGCATTTTATATATACCACACTGAACACTCTCCTGTATATAACAAAACTGATCACGTGTCATTGAGCCATGTCGGTTTAATTAACCCCCACGGTCACATCATCTACTGATACGTATTAATATAATCACCCGCATGTCACTGTAGCATCGTAACTACAATAACAGCTCATTGAAAAAGATTTACTCCTACTGTATTTACTTGTCGCTGACAAACTAAACGGCCAGACAACTTTCCCTTGAAAGTGCTTACCCTTACGAATAAAGATCAGTTGCAATGGTTAGTAGTGTCATACGGTTATTAAAAATCATGATGTTGGCACAAAACATATTATAATAGTACCGATCCCCCCTTTTAGCGATTAAGCTACTTCCCTAGCCGGCTAGCTACAGAGTTTAAAAGACAACTCTTCAGGTAACAGGCAGCAAAAAAACTACAGCATTTATGCAACCCCACAACCCAAAAACGCAAAGATTTAAAAAATGGCACTCACGTAAAAAAGGGAGGAAAATTATACTGCCAGGGCCACTCAAAACTCATTTCTGAGACTGACCGAATTCGCCGGAAGTGGGTACGTCAGCTAAAAGGTTCCCTCCTGTCAGGAAGCAGAGCTGGATCACGCGGCTGCCTGACGGTTCCGTGTTCCCACCCCCTCCCCCCACCCGCGTCGCCATGGCGACACCGCCGCCTGCTGGCGCTTTTTGCCAAATAGCGCGGGGTTTGCGACCGTCATGCGACTTGCTCGCGTGGGTGTTATTCACACACCTTGTACTCCTGTTTAAATTTTGTCGCGGGTCTTTTTGTACTTTTACTTTAGGTTATAGTTTATAACTTGTCGTTTGCTATGGATACGAAGCACGTCGTTACCCATTCTCTTAACCAAGCTCTTCCGCCAAAGTCGTTACTCGACGACTATTTCAGCTTGCAGTTTGGCCAGACCCCGTTCGATATTCTCCTGGATTCGCTCAATGATCTTAACAACAAAAACAGAGAGAACTTAAAAAATGTTTCAGAGGAGTGCGGTAGTTTTAAAGAGAGCAGCATAGTGGGTAAGCGGCATACACGGGTATCAAGTGACAAGTGAAAGTTACCCTAGCTAACTTAATAGGTGCTGAGTGATGTGGCTCTTTAACATAGTAATTTGAAATTAATGTTATTTATATTACATTTTAAACAAACAAAACACGGTCTTTTATAATCGTTGCGTTTTACTTTTTAGAGTGTGTTTTCCTTATATGTGAGGAGTTGAAGCTGGATCCATTTGTTGGATATCAAGCCGTCGAGATACTGGAGAGGTACTGAATTTGGTTGCCCCGAAGTTAGAGTACATGCCGCAGCCTTGATTTCAGTTTTTTTTCTTCATAATGCATCGTAGATGGTACCGTGCACTTAACGTCATGCTGTGCCTTTTCCATCTTCATAAGGTTCATGGTCAAACATGTTCAAGACCTGTTTCACGGCCTGGGATGTGTTAGCAGCACGGCTGAAAACGCGGTTTTTTACAAGCTGAAAGACAAAATAAATGTGTTGGTGTTCACCTGTGTTCAGCTGGCGAGCAAGATGGCGCAGCACCTCTGTGTATGTATACGGCCTTCATCAGTCAGTGCGGTCTGCAATTTATAGTATGCTAAGATGTTTAGAAAACGCTTCAGCTTTGGAAAAGCGGATGACACAGGACTTTATTTTAGGTGATTGACAGCAGCACGGCGGTGAATTTCTTGCACTCCATGGGCTTCGCCTGTTCTAAAAAGACACTTCTTGAGTTCGAGCTTCTCATCTTAGGAACCCTGGAATTCTGCATCAATGTTCCTAATCCTCTTACATATGTCGAGACACTGCTAGAAGCGCTGAGTAAGTTATCTTAATCTGGATTATTTTTTTCTGTTGTGCTCATACTTGAAATTGACTGAGGCATTATAAAATAACCCAAATAGTAGTTCTGGGAAAATTGATTACATTTTGCAACCCACTGTCCTGTGGATTCAGAAGGGAATGATAAATTATCAAATTATATAGAGCTCTTGTGGTTAATGGACCTGAAAGACACAATTTTTTTGTCACTGAATACATGCACTGTGCTTAGCAAAACTGTTCACATATCGCAGTGCTTTAGACACTTTAGTCTGCTGTATCAAGGTCTTTGATCCAACAACTGTTAATTTCTCAACAGTTTTTGCGGATCTTCATGATGCTTAAGTGTATTTCCTTCAGTAATTTTGCATAAATGCATTATTTGTACGTAATTAAATCGGTGTTACGTAATTAAATCGCAAAACAAATGTAATCCGTTATACTTATACTGAGGACAAAAATGTAATTATTCCAGTTCCTAATCAAAATGTTAATCACAATGGGGTTATATTCGAATATATTCTTTTCGGTAAAAAGCTTGTTGAGTATAACATTCATTTTGTTGCTTTGCATTTTTTACTCTGGCAGAAATGCCTTACTTTGGCATATTTCCAAACACTCTCAGCAAAACCATTGGGACTTATGAACTTTATTGTCCAGTTTAAAACATTTGTTAGAAATGTATTCAAAAAGTAATCAAATATAACAAGTTACATTACTTAGATGAAGTAATTAAAATAGTTATATTACTTAATACTTTTTAAACAGGGTCAGTAGAAATGTGTATCCTATTTCATTTCAAAAGTAACCTTCCCAACACTGATAAAGAATTTCCCCATGAGGGACAATAAAGGATTGATTAAAGACAGTGTAGCAGGTCTATGCCAAAAATAAACCTTGATTTTTACTTTTGTTTTTCTGTGCAAGATTACAATGCCACGATGTTGTCCATCCCAAACCTGTACACTTTATGCAAGCGGGTGCTGCAGTTTGTCTACTTGCAAAGAAGCCCCATTTATCACTCCTTGCTGGTGGCCACCACTGGGTGTCCCAGTCCATGCCAAGAGCAGAGGTAAACTAAACACTCCTCTGAGAGTGTAAACTGTTATGTCTGATACATACTGAACTGTATTCTTTAATGGACTTGCTAACTCTCCCTCCCCTGGGTTTTCTCTGGATATGCAGAGTGAAATTTGTTTCTGTGAAGGAAGACTATATGCTCTTAGGCGTGGGGGTCATTGCCACCGGTGCTTTCATCCTTAACTTTGCCATTTGGACAGAGGTAACCGCCTGCTTGTCTTCTGTTTCATTCAACCCTTTTTATGTTTCATCTCTATCTCTCCATCTATAAACATTCACACATCTTTATGTGTGTGTGTGTTTAAGTATTTGGTTTGTCCAACTTGAAACTTTGTACTACTCTCATTTAAACATTTAATCAGTGCTTTCTGACCTTCTGATCACTTCCCTAATTAGAGTTTGGGCAAATAATTTGCTTGTTAATATTCTACACTTAAATGCCAAAGAACTGGCAAAGAGCTCAGAGTGGGAAGCTTGCCTGTTTATGCCATTTTTCCTAGGCCGAAGAAGAACCCCAAAGTTTATTTTTATTGGTCATTTTTAATATACTACTAGTAAAGCAGGACATTTCTGGCAAATTTCTTTTCTCTCACTGTAAATTTAATTGGAAAATGCTGGGTAGCCTGTTTCAGATGTTTGTAATTGTTGCATCTTAGGTAGTGGAAGAACTCTGTCATATAACAGGAATTTCTGCAAGGAGTATTATGGACTTCACACATATAATCTTACTGCACATTGTAAACAATGAAACTCCACAGAAATCTAAATGTGCTCCTGGTACTTCAAGGTAAAATTACAAACTTTTGTTTTATTGTTTAATAATTCTTGTATATTAGTTTTTAATAAGAGAAGTAAACATTATCAGTAATGACCCAACTTTTTTGTATTTGTTTTTTGACTGGTTTGCATCACCCTTAAATCCCAATACATTAGGAAAGAACAGCTGTATTTTTTTGTTTTGTTTTGTTAAAGTATTCAAATGTAATCTTCAATACCATCATCCATTTTTGGAAATAAAGACCTGAAATTGACTAAAATCACACGGTATTAATTTTAAATATTATAGATTCCTTACTTTTGCTTAACATTTTGTGTTTAAAAACTGTCTCTGGTGTGTGAGAGAACATGGGAAATGTGACAGTCAGGATGTTTCTCAGGTGTGTTCATTGGTTGGCCGTGTTTGATACCACAGTGAGACTGGTAAGCTGTGAAATGTTGTAGTTAATATTTTTCAATGCAAAACCAAGTATACAGGCAGCAGGAGTAGTATTGTTTTCCATGTATGCGTAATTTTCATCCTGTCTGAGCCTGCTTAAATGTGCAAATACACACAAAAAGTCAAATGAAACAAATGAAAAATTCAGTAAACATATTGCAAATTTATTGGTTTTATTAGAAAAATCATTAGTTTATTCATTTGTTTACACAAAATGCATCATCTTAGAAACAACCAGTAAAACATCAATTTCAAGTAGTAGTAAATTGAAACCCAAATTATAGTTCTAAAAGAGCTGTTCTGAATTAACTTCATTGACAATCAGTATCATTGGGTGCTTTTCAGTTGGTAACACCTTTTGCAATAACATAAAATGCCAAAAACTTGTGTTTAGTATCCAATGACTACAATTGCAATTAATAGCAAAATGGCAAGAACAGAACTGAATGAGTCAGTTAAACAAATTATGACACTTAATAAAAAGAAAATGTCTGTGCAGATATGTTAAACATTGCTTGTCAGTGGACTTTTGTTATGAAACCAATAAATTTGCTACATTTTTACAGAATTAAGCGAGCATCCCAAGACTTTCTGTGAGCACTGTATATCAATTCCATAAATGAAGCTATGCATGTTAAGTCCTAACATTCCCTAAGAAATAAAGGGATCACATTTAGTAAGGGATTCCGTACTGGCCACGGAACACTGGATCAGCTCTTCACCTTCCCACAGATACTGGATGGTTCATGGGAGTTTGACCACATGTCTACTTGTGTTTTCTGGACTTGGAAAAGGCATACAATCAGGAGGTCCTATGGGGGGTGCTTCAGGAGTATGGGATGCGGGGTCTGTTGTTGCGGGCCATCAGGTCCCTGTACAAATGGAGCAATAGTTTAGTTTGCATTGCCAGCGGTAAGTCAGACTCGTTCCCGGTGAGTGTTGGACTCCATCAGGGCTGCCCTTTGTCACCGATTCTGTTCATTACTTTTATGGATAGAATTTATAAGCGCAGCCAGGGGACGGAGGGGGTTCGGTTTGGGGGTTTGCAGCTGAGCGTGAAGCTACCGGGATGTGGGTTAGCACGTCCAAGTCTGAGGCCATGGTTCTCAACCAGAAAAAGGTGAATCATTGTGTCCAGAGGGAGCTGAGCTGGAAGGCGAACCAGTCGATCTACGTTCCTACACTCACCTATCATCATGAGCTCTTGGTAGTGACTGAAAGAATGAGATCACGGATACAAGCAGCAGAATTGAGTTTCCTTCGTAGGGTGACTAGGCTCAGTCTTAGAGACAGGGTGAGAAGCTCGGACATTCGGGAGGGACTCAAAGTAGAGCCGTTGCTTCTCCGCTTTGAAAGGTGCCAGTTGAGGTGGTTTGGGCATCTATCTAGAATATTTCCTGGACTGTTCCCTGGGGAAGTGTTTCGGGCATGTCCGATGGGAAGACCCCAGAGGCAGCCCCAGAACATGCTGGAGAGATCATATCTCTCGGCTGACCTTGGAACACCTTGGTATTCCCCCAGAGAAGCTGGAGGAGGTAGCTTGTGAGAGGGAGATCTGGGCATCCCTGCTGAGATTGCTGCCCTCGTAACCTGACCCCGGATAAGTGGCAGAAGATGGATGGAAATTCTGACTCCTTAAAGGCCTTTAAGATAAATGGTCAAATCTTACATTATCAGAGTATCTTCAGTAAGCCAATAAATGAATTTTATCCGCTGTAAGAATAGTGGGCGTATCCAGAGGTGCTGTAAGGGGGGGGGGGGGATTTTTGGCACAGTTACCGCCACAGTTATTTGTGTGTCTATGGAGCATGTTCTTTCTGTGTTGTGTGGGGTTCCTCTGGATGCTCCAGATTCCATGCTGAAACGTTTCTGAGTGTGAATGTGTGCTTTGCAATGGACTGGCATGGCCGGGTGTCCCCACACTGCCCTGTGTCCCAGTATCACTGTGCCCCTGGTTATGGAAATGGATCCATCCAATATCTTAGGGGGACAGAAAAGATGTTTCCTAAAATTAGAAATATACTTTATCTTGAAATCATTAGTTGTCAACTTGTTACTCTTGCAGCATGATTTAAGGAGTGCTGTGTTGCTGGTACTCCATAATAGATAAATTCTCTAGTAGTGTTATTGTTTGTGATGTAGGCTGTTTGTTCAGAAGTACCTGCAGTTGAATTTGTCATGATCCCTGAAAATTTCACTGACCATTAATTAGTTTTAGAGTTATGCTACCTGCCATCATTAGATGTGAACTAACCAGGAGGATTTTCTTGCATCAGTCATTGCCTTTTCTAATCTAAATCATGATTAATTTCTGCACATCCACAAATATAATACATACAACTACACTTAGAACACAGAAATGTATTTAAGCAATCTATGAATTAAATTATTACCTTCTCAGGAGTTACCTGAGGTTCTTCTGATAAATCCCGGCTGTGTACATATTTTATATTGTCATCACATCATAACAATTGTGAGAAAAGGTAAAGGACACCTGGCATTACATCAGCTGTACATGACGTAGTTTCCCACATTCCCGTGCCGTACAATGGATAAATGCCACGGGTTATATCCTTTGGGAGATGGCATATTAATGAAAGAAAATCCTTCAATAGCTGTAGAGCCTTTGCAGCATTTTCGCAGACTTGTTCTTCCAGACTCCAAGCCTGGGATGTTTTAGCACAGGTAGTATTGCCATTGAAAGTACAAGGCTCTGTCACATGAAGAAGCTCAGACAACATCAGACAAGTAAGCCTGTCAATTCCAGCTACAGCAGTATGCATCAGGCCAAAAATGAAATGGTTTAGGCATGGGCCTACATATTGTCTCCTATTCATGTCTGATGGCTTTGGTAGAAATTCCCTTCTGCCTCAAAGCCCTGAAAATGTACAGTAAGGGTTTCCTTGCATTGCTGAAAACATTTAGAATCTGACAGTTTTGAGCCTGTAAGTACATGCAGTAGGCTGGCTTTCAGGGAGTACATTCCGGACAGTTAAGCTTATTTTAGGATTCCACACGTGGAACTAGTTTTCAAACAGCTATTATGCTATCTAATGCCAAAATTATTGAAAGCAACGGCAGTTTCAAAATGTCCATAACAGCTGTTAGTCATGCAACACAAGTGGTGCTCAATGTTAATCCTGCAACCTCAATTAACCCTCCATTGACTTCATGGAGTATAAGTAAATTGCAAATCTCAGAAGAGAATCTCCTTCCAGTAATCTAGGATAAAATTCTCAAGGATTAAAGGGTTGCGAAGTAAACATGTGAAGTGAGACCTTCTGCATATTTAATGCACTGGCTGGCATTTGTATCTTAGCAGGGGATCCCCACCAATCTGCCTGAGTTTTAGTCAGGATTCGCTTCTTCAGGGGGTCATGCACTGCAGAGCCCTGGCACTGCTAGCACTGAGTTCTTGGGTACATAGGCTCCATTTAAGCAGGCTCAATGCAAGTCTTTTTTTCAGCAAGCTGCAAGCATAGTGAGAGTCAATATATATATATATATTTCTTGTGCAAGATATATGTGATGTAAACCAAAATCTGTTTCAGCTTTATTAAAATATGTTGAAGCCTAAAGGTGACACTTGTTTCCCAAAACCACAATCTTTTCACAATCCTACCTAAGGATTTATGGGTGGCCATTTTGCCCTTAGTCACATTGTACCTCTCTCTGCTTAAATGTCGTCCACCTGAGCTGCACCAGTTCTTTAGGAATATCATAAAAAAACTACCAGTGTTGTCATTACAATGTCTACTAATCAGGTACTGGAAATCAGCTTCTACCCACAGGTGTGCCGTCCACTCCATTCCGGGTGGAGATACCTACTGGGATCACTGACACACATATCAACATACACCAGTTTTGGAAAGTGTCCACACCACCACCTGGCTGGTTTAATGCATGAATACAAGAAGGAAACCCGATATTGCATCTATATACATGAAGGAAATAAGGTCATATTCTACATATTATTCATTATAAGTGGTATCACATTTTGTGATGTATTGATGCATTCCCGATAACTTGGTACTTAAATGTTTCCAACCAAGTATGTTAGAATGGCTGAGCGGAATGGATTTGTAATGCAAATTTACGCAAGCTAAAGTTAACTCCACAAGTGTTTGAATCTAACATAAGATGGGGATTCTCACGGACATGCTAGCAGAAATTAGCGCAGAGTAAATCATCATGTACGCCATGTGAACAATAAACAAGTGTGTCTTAGGTTTTACATTATTGCAGCTCTCCAAACCCGGCAATGCCTTTACTGAGCTGACCCTTCTGCATCAGAAAATCGAAACAAGCTGGAACTGTGCTATGACTGCCCTGTAACTAGCATCTCTTTTCAGTATAGGTTGGATATGGCCTGGTTCCTGTATGAAAGTGGAAAAGTGCCATTGATCCCACAATGAGCCAATGAGGGACCAAAACATAAGAGCTTAGCTTGGTCATAACAGGGAAAGTGGAACACAACCGTTGTCCAAACACTGTACAGATTTCCTTGCGCCAGTAGCTTCCGGGATAGGCTCCAGACCTGCGCAACCCTGATTAGGACAAGCAGGTACAGAAATGGATGGATGGATGGATGGATGGACGGACAGACACTGTACAGATGTTTGTTGTTCAGGTATTAGCAGTAAATTCTGCCTTTCAAAGAGGATTTTTTTTTTCTGGGCTCTTCCTTCATGTCACATTTCTATTAGTTTTCTGTACTGTGCCCACGGAGTAAAACACCACATGATATCAACTGACAAGCTCTCTAATGTATTCAGTTGTTTCAGTCTGTGGTGTGAAGGGAAGAATATTTTTTCATTCAAAAGCACAAGACATGCATGTCATACATACATTTTAATTTAGTCTTACATGAAACATCAATCAGCCAATTACTTTCACCCTGAAATTTCTTAACATGTTTATCATCCATCCATCTTTCATAAGTTATTCATTACAGCAAGCCTGGAGCTGAAAACGCACAGTGCAAGGCCTATGCAAGATGACATTCCATCACAGAACCAACACACCAGAAACAGCCTTCCTCCTTAATCATGTCTTTGAACTGTAGGAGTTACCTAGAGGAAACTTAGATGAATGTGAGAAGAACATGCAAACTCAAGACACACAGGACAAGAGGCAGGAATCAAGGCTACAATGCCAGTTGTTGAGGTCACACTACAGCCCATTGAGGTGGTGTTCTGTCCATGCCTTGTTTGAAACATTTTTATTTCCAAATACATCAATTCATTCAATTTTATTTGTATAGCACATTTTTACAACACTACATTGACTCAAAGTGCTTTACATTATACCTGCCCAAAGCCCCCAGAGAGCAAGCCAGAGTTGACAGTGACAAATTCCCTAGAAGGAAGAAGCCTTGGGAGGAACCAGACTCAAAGAGGGAGCCCATCCTCCAGAGGCCAACAGAGGAAGTCAAATGAACAAAATAACAAAATCCTGATTTAAACTGTAGATTAAGATTTGAGTCTAAATGCGGAGGGCAGGCAGGAGCTTTTGCTGCTTTTGACGGTAGGATGAACAGTGATGCAGCAGCAGGGCAAGCAGGAGAGACGTGAGAGGAACAAAGGGGGCAGGCTGGAAGGACATCACAGGTAATAGGGGTGCCACAGATGACAAGGTAGGGAGAATATCTTGATTTTTGGGTCTCAAGGCACATCCCAGGAGGGGTGTGGGGGATAAAAAATGCATTAGCCAAAGTAGGGGAGACTAGAGGTGGTACAAACAAGCAAGGTTGGGGCCATTCCGGAATGCATTTGTCAATTCCAATTCAAATCAGGAAATGCACTGGAACTTATGAATGCATTCCAGAATGGCCCCAACCCTGCGAACAGGGGAACATAATATGCAAGCTTCAGCAGGTATGGCTATGGCAGCATCAACAGGAGGGAGAGGCAAGTGGGAACGCCTGAATGTCAGCACTTTCACAAAAAGGGTGTAAAGTTAGAGAGATTTACAATAGCATTTACAATACAGTTCATCCAACGCCAATGGCTCTGATCCCCACCCAACTCTGCACCTCACACTGAAGGCCTAACTGAGGCTTAGCGCTAGAAGTAGAGTCCCTATAAGCTAGACTAAACAGGTGTATTTTTAGTCTAGACTTGAATATTGAGAGTGAGTTTGAATGTCGCACATCCGTGGGAAGACTATTCCACAGCTACTGAGCTCTATAGGAGAACACTCTGCAGTCTGCCATAGTCCTTTCTACTCTAAGTACTTATGGA
Organism: Gnathonemus echidnorhynchus; assembly: GCA_026776725.1. Lineage (NCBI taxonomy): Eukaryota > Metazoa > Chordata > Actinopteri > Osteoglossiformes > Mormyridae > Gnathonemus > Gnathonemus echidnorhynchus. Next base: position 13,687,295 of record JAODJU010000095.1, on the reverse strand, counting down.
TATACTGCTCTTTAAGTATAAAGCAGGCAAGGAGGGATATAAGAGACCAGTAGCTCTTCAAGGTATTCTGGTGCAAGCCCATTCAGTGCTTTAAAAGTTAATAGCAATATCTTGTAATCAATCAGAGATTTATTTGGAAACCAATGAATAGCATATAAATCAGGGCTAATATGATCATATTTTTTGTTTTTGTAAGAAGTCTGGCTGCTGCGTTTTGTACCAGCTGAAGTTTATTTAAAGATCCAGATGGACAATAAGAAAGGAGAGCAATGCAGTAATCCAGCTTGGAAGTTATAAAGGCATGTATTCGTTTTTCTGCATCATGGAACGAGAGCATCATTCAAAGCTTGGCTATGTTCTGTAGATGGTAGAACACAGTTCTAGAAATACTTCTTATATGAGCATTGAAACATAAACCTAATTTTTAGCTATCCAACACCAGATGTCTAGCAGACAGTCTTCTAACCCAGAGAGCTAGGGGACATCATCTGGTTTGAAAGATATAAGGAACTGTGTATCATCAGCATAGCAATGGAACACAGCATCATGATTTCTAATAATGCCAACCACAGATTCTAGCCAGTCCAAGAGAATATTATGGTCCACAGAATCAAATGCTGCTGTTAGATCTATAGTAACACCAACAAAGATACAGCTATAATTGGAAACCATAAGCAAATCATTCATTACTTTTACTATGGCTGTTTCTGTGTTATGGTTAGGTCTGAAACCAGACAGAAATGGTTCATTAGCACTATGTTTCAGTAACACTTTACTTGACGGGGCACAAATACTTAGAAATACTTAGTTATAATTTGGTTACTACTTAAATACAAACCATGAACAAATCCTGAACAATGATAGTCATTACTTGAGATAAAAGATGCATCATGATTTATTAATGATAAACGAATATGAGATCAGTCTTTAACTTTAACTTTGTTATTAATGATAAACGAATATGAGATCAGTCTTTAACTTTAACTTTGTTATTCATGATAAACGAATATGAGATCAGTCTTTAACTTTAACTTTGTTATTAATGATAAACAAATATGAGATCAGTCTTTAACTTTGTTATTAATGATAAACGAATATGAGATCAGTCTTTAACTTTAACTTTGTTATTCATGACTGTTACGCGCCGCTGTTTGTCCGGCTCCGCCCACGGCCAGTTCCACTCAGCTCGGCCCTTGCTCCGCCTCCCCGTCCGGACCCCGCCCACGACTCCCCGCAAGACCGGTGTTCCGGGCAATTCAGTTTCCCTAGGTTTCCCCTGTCGCGCGCTGATTTGTACACGGTTTCGCTGTTGTTTT
>JAODJU010000095.1:13671929-13685879 GCA_026776725.1 Gnathonemus echidnorhynchus | reverse complement strand
TGCTTTGATATTAGGGGAAACATTATTTCCTGATAGACAGGGGAAACCTAGGGAAACCGAATTGCCCGGAACACCGGCCGTCACTTCCGTCTGGGTCAATCCCGAAGCCTGTTACACCTGGTGTTTGTGAAAAATAAAAAAAGACGTAAAAAAAGATCCCTCTTGTTTCCCGTGTTCCCTTTCCCTCGTTCCCCGCTTGTCCCGTCTTTCCCTCTCCCTTTCCCTCGTTCCCCGCTTGCCTCGTCTTCCCCTCTCCCTTTCCCTTACCTTTCTGACGATCCCCAACCCTAGACTGGGGATCGTAACAGTAACCTTGTTCCTTCACTAGTTCCTTTAGAATTCAGAAAAGTTTACAGATTTAACCGAAGTAACAAATATAGTAACCGCTTGGGATAAAATATGCATCATGGTTCATTAATGACGCATTAACATGAGATTAGTAAGTAACTAAGAATTAGTCTGCAATTAATTAATACAATATATAAAAATAATAGTTCAATACTATATTCTTTGTGCCCCGTTAAGTAAAGTGTTACCTATTTTTCTGTAGGAAGGAAGACAGCTGATGAATAATAACTCTCTCCAGAATCTTTGAAATGAAAGGAAGATTTGATATAATTTTCTAAAACACTAATGGTGATATTTGGTTTCTTGAGAACAGGTGTAATTTAGGATTTTTTGTACTCTTCTATTAGTCTGGAGAGACAAAGATCTAGCGGTCATTGGTGCTTGTCTATACTTAGAGAGCCTCTCTTTCCAGGCGGATCTGAAAATTTCTAGTTTGGTTGAGCGCCATTTGTGCTTTGGCTGGAAGCCTGTTTAAGTTCACATGTTTGATCAGTGTACCAAGGGCAGGTTACTTATTTCTAAGCTTTGTCTTCTTAAGTGGAGCTACAAGGTCAAGAATGCTGTGAATCAATTGCTCCACGTTCACAGTTACCTGGTCAAGTTCATTTTCACTTCAGATATAAGCTTGAAGGACTGTGGAAGTTTGTCAAGAAACATTGTGGTGGATTCTGAGGCTATGGAACTGGTACTGTACATTGGAGCTGGTGCAGACAGAGGAGCCCCATTGTAGATCCAAGGGGCATCCATTCATTTTCTATATCCGCTTGTCCTAAGCAGGGTTACAGGGGTCCAAAGTCTGTCCCGGAAGCTACGGGCACAAGGCAGAGAACAACCCAAGACAGGGTGCCAACCCAAAGCAGTATTTAACGTTAAGATTAACTTTATAGTTCCAGGGGGGTAATTCCAGTGCACGCAGCAGCAAGAACATAGTGTACCAGTGAACATACGTATAGTGCAAAACAGATGTGCAAAATCCAAAGAGGTGCATATAATGCAAACAAGAAAATGTGGCATAAACAAATTTAAAAAGTACACAGTTCACAAATAGAATATCCTGAAAACAGAATATTATAGTGTAATATAATAAATAAATACTTACAGATAATCATTATAAATTGCTGATGTAAAACATATAGCACCAGATTTGTATTATTACATCGATGGGCAGCTTCCTGGTGTGTTATGGCTGGGCTGGGAAATAGCAGGTCAGGAGGAGGCCCAGTTCTGCCTGATGGCAGTAGGCAGGAATGACCCCCAGTAGCGTTTTTTAGGGCACCGTGGTGGAATGAGCACCGTGCTGGAATGACACCCTCCGAAGCAGATGGGCAGATTTGTTTATTATATTGCTCAACTTTTCCAACATCCTCTTTTCTGCTTCTGCCTCCAGTGGGTCCAGGGTCGGTTCTGTGAGCTGACCATCCTGATGAGTTTGTTCAGGTGTGTACATCCCCTGAACTGATGCTGCTTCTCCAGCAGGTCCCAGCGGAGAAAAGCACGCTGTCCAGTACACACTGGTAAAACATCCTTAGCAGCTTGCTACATACATCAGGAGACTTGAGCCTCCTCAGAAAATAAAATCTGCTCTGGCTTTTCTTGTACAGTACAATCTGCTGTTCATCTGGGTCCCCAGGTACTTATAAGACAGCAGCACCTCTACTTCCTCCCCCTTGATGGTGATTGGTCTTAGGGGCTCCCAGAAGTCCACCACCAGCTCCTTTGTCTTGCTGATGTTGAGCTGCAGGTTGTTCTCCCTGCACCACAAGGCAAAGTCCTCTACTTGTACTCTGACTCATCTCCATTGCTGATGCATCCTACAATAAAGGAGTCATCAGAGAACTTCTGTAAATGGCAACAGCTGGTGCTGTACTGGAAGTCCGAGATGTAGAAGGTAAACAGGAAGGGGGCAGGACTGTTCCCTGAGGTGCCCCAGTGTTGCTCACCACCATCTCCAACGCACAGTCCTGGAGCTTCACAAACTGCACTCTATTAGTCTGGTAGGTAGACTGTGGCCATAATCTAGGAGACTGTGGGGTATCAAACTGCATTGTCCTGAGCTTGTTCTCCAATCAGAGAGGCCGGATGGTGTTAAAGGCACTGGAGAAGTCAGGGAACATGATCCTGACTGTGATGCCAGCCATGTCTTATTGGGAGTAGGCTCTGTGAAGGAATTGGATCAGAGCATCATCCACACCTGTGTGTGTCTGGTAGGCAAGCTGCAGGCTGTCCTGGTGTTCTGTTACCGGAGGTCAAAGCTATTTCAGTACTTCTGTATTATCAATCTGTACCATTAGCTTTCATTGTTACTTGTATAAAGCTGGACATTTATCTGTCAAACAAGAATTCCAGCATTGTAACAGCAGATTTGCATGAGTCAGGATCCAGGGGCAAAGTTTATTTTCCTCAGTCCAAAACACAAATTCACTGTTCAAAGTCAGTAATCATGGAAAGATCAATTTGGCTGAAAAAGGACAATGGAGGGTAGCCCAAAAATCATAGGCCCAATACACTGAAGGAAAGTCATACATGGGTGCACCATAAAACTGGACCAATTCTTCATTCTGTAGTTCAGGAACAAGAAACTTCAGAACTACGGTGAAGGTATAGGGGTGAAAAGATCAGTGAAAAGAATCATCGTATATTCTAGGAAGGGGTGCCAATTAAAATAGTGTGTGGGAAAGACTGAAGCATGTGAGAGGTTGACAAGCATGTAGACATATAGAATAATAACCTGCATGCAGATGGTAGAAAGATGCCTCAAGTTTAGAGAGAGCATTCTGGAAAGCTTACCGAGGTTTGTTAAAGTGCATTATGATCTCAAATGCTTTGAAGTGACAGCCAGTTCCCGTGGGCCTGTCTGAACTCCACCAAAGAACAGAGCTGAACTTTAATTTGACAAGTGTCATGTTCTGGAACTATTTCGATACACAGAGGTGTCCAAGGTTATGGGAGTATAGATTTGGGAAAAGAGGATAAGAATGGACAGGAGGTGTACTGTCAGTGGGCAAATGGTGAATGTTTACTCTGGATTTAAACATGAGTGGGACAAAATACGAAAAAGGAGCTTAACTATCTACACACAGGAACAGGTTGGGCTCGCCCAGCCTAAACCCTACAAATAATGCACTCAAATTGCTCTGTTTACAGAGTCTATTCTATAAGATCAACCTTCTACCTCTTTGTGCTATTGCCAGTGTATTTTTTGTCCCCTGCTGTTTCAGAGTGGATGGAGGACTGTGTACTTGTCTTCCTGTATTTCCTGCCGCGCCCCCTACCCCTGCCCTCTCCTACTCATGTCTGTTACTTCAAGCTGTTGCAACAACAGCACCATCACCTCAGCCTGTGTCTGCAGGTCTGCTGGGCTCAAATGAAGCATCGCCCACTGGGAAGTCAATGAACCGCGAAGCTGGGTTACTTCAAACAAGTACTTTTAAGATGTTAGTACATCTTCAAGAACTTTCCCATAATACATGCACAGAATACGGCAGCTTTCGGGGGAAAAGGGGGATCATTAAACGTCGCTGGCGTTCATTTGTGATGTTAAGACCTGAACCGCAACAGCCGTGTACATGAAACCCGGTTTGCTACATCTGACAAGAAGAGGGAGGGGCCAGAGTCTGGTGAGGTGCAGGGATTTTGAAAGCCCAGATCCTCACAGAGCACTTGACAGGATGCTTCAAAAGAAGGATGACACACCACTAAGCCTGGTTTAGTCAGCGGAATTTGCAAGCAGCTCAGGTCCCGATCTGAACTCCTGGAATCTTGTCATGCCTCAAAAGTCAGTTCTCCATCATAGCAGCAGTGATCTGCCTGGTGTACACACCTCAGCCCAGGCTTCTTCTATTCAAGCGCCCAGCTGGAATAAGCATAAGTTTGGTACAGATTAACAATGTATGGCAGTATTTCCTGCCGGGTTGGACTGGCAGCTGCAAGCAACTGAGATCAGTGTTGAAAAAGAATCTGTTATGAAAAGAGCTGAACGTGGTCCTGGATAAATTCAGCAGTATCTCTCCAGAACACCTTTGGCCTTGTAATCAAGAGCCTTTGAAGTATTATGGTAGAATAGCAGATATTTCATGTCTAACCTTTTTCCGACCTCCTGTGTGCCTGCTGCAGTCATGCGGCTGTCTGCTGCTCAGCTCTGCATACGATTTTCATGGGGCTGCACAGCAAACTGATCTAAGTGACACAAAAACGGTAGGAGGGGACAAGGACTTTATTAGGATGTTGGGAGTTCAACACACTGAGGAAGAGGAAAGAACACGAAGGAACGTTGCTTTGGCTTTAGGAATAGGGGAAACAGAAAACAAAACTGGTGTGATCTGGTCTGTCAGGGTTGAGAGAAAAAGAACACTGTTTTATATCTTCGGCAAGTGGCTTCAAATTAATGAAAAGGCTCATCCTCTGTGTTTGCCCTACTCCAAACCATTCAGACCCTTCCCCAATCTTAAATACTTCCTGTTGTTCAGCAGTATTAAGTGACCATCTTTAAGAAACACTCATGTTACACAGTGCTCATGCTCTTTGTTTAGGTTACTTCTATTGAGAATGAGTGATTAGCATTTACCAATAAAATTCTAGACACATTTTTGGTTATCTGTTGATTTTCTGTAAACACTCATCCAGTGCAGGACACATGCACACACTCTCACATACTACAGACAATTTCGAGATTCCGAATAGCTAGTAAGTGTTTCTCAACCCAGGGACCCCAGATAGACCACACTTTCGCTTTCTCCCATCTCTCAGCACATGTGAACCAAACAGTCAAGAACACCAAGTACCCAGTACAGGTGGGCTGGGGGCTGGGAGGGAGCAAAAATGTGGACTCTCTGGGGGTCCGTGAGGACTGGTTTGAGAAACACTGGTCTAACTGCATGTTTTTTTTTTTTTGAAGGAGGAAATCAACGTACCCAGCAGAAACGCATATACTGTAGACACAGAGAACATGCAGGCTCCACACATACATAGCAGGGAGCCATATTCAAACCTCCAACCCTAGAGCTGTGAAGGAGAAGTGCTGCCCACTGAGCCACTCATGTCTGTGTATTGAAAAAATACATTTTGTTGCACTTTTAAATACAATTTGTAAGCAGGGTCTGCTTGCAGTTAGAGAACAGCCACAATTCAACTACACCAAATAGTATATTCATAAAAAACAAATAGCTATATATATATATATATATATATATATATTTTTTTTTTTTTTTTTTTTTTTTTTTTTTTCTTCTGACTGGGACTGTTGATGGATACTGGAACTGTATGTTGATAAACTGAGAGTGGGATCCTCTGATTGATACGGGAGGAAACCCATGGCAACATGGGGGGGGGGACTGCAAACTGCAACTCCAGAGACATGACACCACATTTTTTTCCCGTTTTTGTTTTTTCTGTACGAACATAAAAAATAACCTACAAATCGTCATATTACAACCAGATATTGTATAGTGAATGTTCAAGGTTTAGGAAATTTCCTTTAAATGCAGTGTTTATTGGGCACAAATAATTATCAAGAATATTTACCATTATAAAGTATCCAATAATTTATTAGATGTGAAATACTGAAATATTATTCATCATAATTAAAAATCGCCCGTCTTCTAAATGCTTATCCTGGCCAGGGTCAAAAGAAATTCTATTATTTTATGTGGTAAATATTTTTGCTATAATATTTTAAAATCAAACTTTAATTACCTATCAAGAAAAGTAATACCTTTTTAGGATTCTATATTTCATAAGCCATGGTCTCTATAAACTAACAGCATTTTTATTGCCTGCTATGAACTTCAATCATTAATGTTGACGTTTGACATTTCTTGCCATTTACAGTTGAGACTTCTGCACAGTAAAATATCGCAAATCGAATGTATTTTTTTCCCAGCTAGGGAGTAGTTACGAATTGGAAAAATAAATCAAATGTGTTTCAGGAAAATCTTATACTGAGATGCAGGACCATCCTTGTCCTTGGCTTGCCGGATGATTAAGCGTCTCCTGGCCTCATCAAACTCTGGAGAGCAAATGTACATGGGTGTGCAGTGGAGGTCTTATCTTAATGAACAGCAAGACTGTCAATTGGATACATTCAGTGATAATTTTCCCTCACCCGTTCCTGCGCCGCGATTGAGTCTTATCGCGAAGTGAGATGGAGAAGCACCATTAATTGTAACTGATGGTACACATTTTAACCATCAGCCACGCACAGGACCGAGCAAAGAGCAATGAGTATGTCAACAAATGCTGATGTCAGACATGTCGCTTTCTATGAATGTTTTACATAGAAATTTTTTTTCTCCTAAAGCCAGATGTTTTGTAAGACGTCTGAAATGCTCAAATCCATCACTTGACCAGATTTCCTCAGTTGACAAAGGCAAAGGTCTGCTAATCTGATCAAAGTACGCAATAAAAAGATTCCTTTTTTCACTTTTAATATTGAGGCGTGTTGTCTGTTTACATGTGTTTATAATTATTTCATATCTGATGTAACAGTTGCTAAATTGGACAAAAAAAGAATCTTCCAGTAATGCAGTGAAACTCATACAAGCACATTTTCTTCAGGCTGAAGTTCCACACCCTACATTTAAATCACAATTTCTACGTATATTAGTACAGTTAAAAAAATACCTACATAATACAAATATCAGAACTCTGAACAGGGGGTGCCGTTAAAGATTTTGGGCCCCATGGAAGCATATTATGTTGGGCCCCCAGCCCAGATCAGTAGGATTATGTTCCAAATTTTTTAGCGCCGCAGTCACTCAGGGGCCCTCGGAATTCTCCTAACTCTCCCTCACTTTACGGGACCCCTGACTCTGAATGCAATTCTGTGATAGTCTTGAAATCGTTCATTTTCCTTTTCCTAACCAAAATGAACAACGCAATTCTCACATGGACACATACAATCTTTATAACTCCACTGCGAGCATTAGCGGTCAGGACAGAGTGCCGGCAGTTAATATGCAGATATTCGCTAGTTCGTGCCTTTGGGTGGATGTTTACTTTGCAGCTGTGTCTGTCTTTAGGAGAAGTGCCTATTCCCTGGAATGCTAGTCCAGAATATGGAATGGTAGCAGGGCAACTCCACAAATATACTCTACATAGGAGTGGGTCGGTTGTCGTGCCTATATTTGCATTAATGCACTGGGTGAGCATCAACTCTGTTTTCTGAAGTTGAGTCCACTGGCATCTCACCTTGTGAAGAAGCACATGGTGAAACCAGCGCCCCAACATCTTCCGTTCCCTCACCTCCATATGGTCACTATGGAAACCAGGCAGTGGTACTAGTCACCAGGGAATTCCTTCCTCTTTGCTGCTCACTTGCCAAATAAGCATGTCGGCTCTATGGGGGCCTTTCTTTTCCTTCTCCCTAGCAACTGGTTGCTATGCTGCCACTGTTGCCATGCGATGTGTGTGTGAGATTCATAACAAATCGACCCTTTCTCACCGTGCACCTTATCAGGGAGAATGAAGTGTCAAAAAGCTTTGACCTTTCAAACCGCCTGCAGAAAAATAAGAAATAACCCTAAAACATAACACACACTTAAAAGAGGGATCCATGTTCAGAATAATTGGATATTAGTCTTCAGCTTCCGGAGGAATGACAGTGTCAGATTTGGCATTTAGAGTTGTTTTTCCCATTTTGAGCTTTTACAAAAATAGCTAAATGTGTGTCTCTTCCCTCCAGCTTGTCCGTTCACATTTAGTTTGGCTCATAAAGAGAGTGTGGAGATGTCCGTAGGTTTGGGTGTTGATTACCTCTAGCTTGGGTCGGGTAGGCGAGCTCCACATTTTGGCAGGAGATTACTCTGCTATCTTGCTCATCCACAATACAGCATCCTCTTCAATCTGACAGAGTAGATTTCCTTATATGGTCGCTACGGCTGAGCCAATCATAGCCGGGAAGAAAAAATACACAGGGCCTAGTCCTCACGCTGCTTCCCACCTCTGCTACTGCTTCATTCATCACCATACAGATTGACTATTATGGAAAATAATTAAAAGCTACATAGGATGAGCCTGATCCGCTCGAAACCATCAGCGCTGTCAGTATTGGCATCATCACTTGAAAATTAAAGTGGACACAGTCAGGCTTTCAGGGGAATAAAGTAGTCAGTGATATGAGAGACAAGCAATACAAAATAATACGGCTTGATATGAACGTCGGCTTATAAATGCAAGAGATGAGCCGGTGCCACTCAGGAAAACTGGACCCCCCCAAGTCTTATTTCCTCTCACATTTCCAGAAGAATATCTGAGAGCAGCGTGAGGCATAAAGGCTGCCAGTGCAGTAGGTGTACTGAGGGGGCAGATTGACAATGCTTGGCAGTGGGTTGCCAGAGTTATGTTGGCTTTATAGAGGATCTAGGAGCCAGGCATCACTCAGGCTGCTAGCTTCCCCTCTAAACCTTACTATGTTTAATGCTGCAGTCAGCTGAGCCAGTGCACCGCAATATCGGTTTAATATTAGCAGGCATCACTTCAGCTTTGTAGAAGTGGCACATTCCAAGCTGACGACTGCGTAAGATAAGCGTCTTCTACTTCAGGAGCAGTAATTCTGGTGCTGCCAAGTCCGCTCATGTTTTTTCCAGCGTAACATAAACTTTTTGATTGCCTGTTTTGACAGCTGGCTTATCATTTTCCTGATCTCTGATTGTTGCCGCTCTGTTAGGACCCAGTTTGCCCTGAAGACTGGTATACAAAAGTATTGCAGTTCTGGTTTGGTCTGGTCTGGGGCAGGACTGAGCACTTGGGGATGGGAGTCATAAGCACAAGTTTGACCTACACCCTTTGAAACAAACAAAAGGTCAAATTGAAATGATGTGGTGAGAGTTCATGTGATGACATCAAAATATAGACCCGTTTATTGGACTGCAACTGAGCCATTTAAAATCCCCTCTAGACAATGGTTCTATTCCCTGTCCTAAGATTATAGTCAAAAATGAGCCTGAGCAGATATAATAGGCAGCCAATCATATATAGATACTTGGTGTAGTGAAATTTCCTATTTTTTTGCATCCCATCCAAGGTTTCCTGTGCCTTGAGCTTCCTGCGATTGGCTCCCGTGCCCAGAGCTTCCTGCGATTGGCTCCCGTGCCCTGAGCTTCCTACGATTGGCTCCCGGGCTCTGAGCTTCCTACGATTGGCTCCTGGGCCCTGAGCTTCCTACGATTGGCTCCCGGGCCCTGAGGTTTCCTGTGATTACCTCCAGCTTCTCTGTTACCTTGTACCGAATAAGCATTCAGAATGCAGACAAATGATTAAGTATTGTACAATTAAAACATAAGTATAATGACTTTGAGACTCCTGCCCACGCATTTTGCATAGAAGGCTTCATGTCTTGTTTGACAAGTCAAGATGAAAAAAGGGCAGAAAGCTAACTGACTCATCTTAAATATGAATGTGCACAACGTGAGCGGTGTAGGGGAGTGGGGGAGCTGGTAACAGTGTGAGAGTATAGATTCAGAACGTCAGAAGCGCAGTGATGGATTCTGTTTTTCCTAGTTGTTATTTAACGTGACATTTTGGGTCCCAGACATTGGATGCCCCCAGAGACCTGGTCTGAAGTTCCAGAAAGCCGCTTCAAGGTCAGCTAGGACCATAGAACCACGAAGAAAGCCAGCCACATCCATTCAGAACCAAACACACAACCTTTATTTGCTGTCTCTTTATTCACGAGGCATTAAAAAGTAATCTTCATACGTGGGCTGTTTATGAGATTTCCGCTGCTATAGCTGTTCACCCTTCAGAAATGGACAAGGAGAAATGATGCTGGAAATCACCTATCCTGCTGATTATCAGTAAAACTGGAAGCTTATAATATTATTGTTTGACAAGCCTTGGGTTAAACACATAGTATCAGAAATTGCTGTAAACTGGTAACTTTGTTTCTGAACTTAGATTGAATGTGTAATGCTATCTTCTAATTTAAATAAATGTATTGCAATGGCTACACTATCACTCTGTCCCTGTCCTGGAGATGCACAGTTTAAAATGAACGAATGGCCATTGCCTTCCTCAGGATCGGTAGTGAAACATCAGCGTTTCATCAGTATGCAAATCAGACACACTGCAGTCTACTTGAGGCCAGAATTATTTTTATTGGGAGCGTGTCGATTTTGTAACAGAAAACTCCTGGTTAAGATTCATGGAGTAGTTGCTCACAGTGTACTAACTACTGTCAGTAATTGAACGATATCATGCCTTACTGGTTTCGGTGTCGTACATGAAACCCGAGAAAAGTAAAATGTGGTTGAACCCTGAAATATTCATGTAATCTTCAATTAAAGAATTATTTCGAGAAAAGATTCGAAACGCGTCACTTCCTCCAACGGCGTGTGCTTGTACATTCAGTTAGTGTCGCACCACCTGACGCTGCTGCTTTATAAATGCTGCTGATAATTTTATACTAGCAAATTCAAGCCAAGTTAGTCATCGGGCGGCAGCGTTTGATTGTGTTAAATTAAGCGTCAACGACGAAGGAGTGTAAATTAATATCAGGTGATGATTTCTGCGCTAAAAGTCCTGTTTTTTTCCGCACCATTGTAATACAATATTTAAAGCATTTTAAAAAATGCTTCTTTGTCCTGCAAGCTGAAGGTCTGCTACTAGATCTGTACATGTAGCTATATATATTCTTTCCAGCCCAGTCATGTGAGCAACCCCATTTTTCATAAAATAGCTGAGGTCAGTCCTAAACCCGAAAGAACACATTCGCTGGAACGGGCCCCGCATACCATCCATGCGCCAGAATTTGAAACATGAAGATAAATATCACTTATAGAAATGAGTGAACTGTTTTCCATTTAGAAAAAAACTCCAGTTGCAAATTAGTTAGAAAGCCAGTTGGTGTCGAGGCACAGAATTAAATTTTCCCTTTTTGATTGCTTTGATCGCTATATGACTTTTGTCCACCCTTATGAATTTCTTTGGCATATTAGCTCCCCAGCGAGAATACAAGATAAGGAAATTGACTTTACCATGCAGATATAAACTGGCATAAAAATTACAAAACGCTTGGCTGTTTTGAAAGTAGGCTACCCTCAGTATTAAATTACACTGAATATAATTTTACTTATATCGAGTGGATAATTCTGGTTTTAAAATGTTTTTAGAATTATCCAGGAATGAATGCCTATAATAATTACTTTATAGGCCTAACTCCGAAAAAAATATAACAAATATTTTCGTACAAATGTATGACCAATATTGAGTGAATAAAACAGTGTTTACTTTTTGAGGAGAGGGGCTTCTAGAATTAGATATAACTAATCGGAGAATTACAAAACTACTGTACTGTACTGACCTGACCTGTACTGGGAAGACTACAAATTCCCAATTGGTGGTTGACTTAATCACGCTGCGTGATATATAACTTTCAGCATATAATAAGATGTTCATGTTATATGCTGCGCTATATTGTGTTTATATGTATATGGAATCTGAGTTGGAAACCCGACATCGGTAAATGGTAATAAATCACGGGGCTGACCTAAGCATGTCCCAGGTGTGGCCAGTACACCACCCTTATGCCCCCTTCATCCCGTCTGCTTAAAAATCGCAGCATTACCGTAAGCCGCTCGGACTCTGCCCCCTGTTGAATAATTTCACGCAGTGCGCGGCACCGACCGGCGCATACACCCACCCTCATGAATAATTGAGCGGCGACGCGCCGAGCTCCGCTGGCTGGCGGGGGTAGCGGAGGTGGCGATAGGCGTGCTCGGGCTGCGGACGGCGTCTCACTGGCAGAGCACCCTGCTTTTTGTTATGAATCGGCGCACACTGTCCGTCCTGCACGTCCGGGGGTCCGGGGACGGGACTGGCGCTGTAGACGGGGCCCGGCTCACCTTACAACGCGCGGCATCTGTTTAACAAAAAAAACCACCTCGCATATGTTGTCACACGCCGCAAACAAAGACCGCTGGCTGGGCTGATAGAGGACGCGGAGAGAGAGAGAGAGGGAGGGAGAGAGAGACACGGGGAAAGAGGGGAGATAGTTGGGCGCTCTTGTGATATAATTACAGCTGAGAAGAAGCGAAAAGTCAAGATCGATCGTGCAGAATACGGTAGAAGACCGCTCCTGCATTGGCTGAACGGGGCACAAGCAAGGAAGAGGTAGGGTTTACCAAAAATACGTGGATGCACAGAGCTTAGCGTTTCCTAGCCTTTATTTACACAAATGCCATAAACACCTCCGAAACCTCAAAGGGTCTTATCTGGCTTCATTTCCATCGCTTGCTCAACGAAACCCACAAAACGTGTTGGCCTACTTTTAAGAGACATTATTTCTGTGACTAGCTAGGCATTTCTTACTGACATTGTTTTTTTTTCTTACGGACATGGTGTAATTTTTTTTCCATCGCTTGATTAATTAGATTGCTCTTCAAATGTGCGCTATGAAGTCACCGTCAAGCACGGCACTGACATTATTGTTTCCATTATGATTTTATTCATCCTGTAGTCGGGCTTCAGGTGGCCATCACGGTGAATTGCATGTCCGTCCTAATACCCATGTAACCCTAATAAATGTCGGACTGCAGGTATTGCGAATTATTCAGTATCACGGATATCAGTTCACGCGCCTGTTTCAATCCGGTGTGTAACGTTGTTGAAGATGCCTGCGATTAATACTAAGAATAAACTTAACGGCGTTCAGTTCAGGTTACAGTGTGGGTATGGTGATCACAGCCTGTAAACAGCACATTACAGGAGGTGTACTGTGCCCCCTTTCCACCATACGGTAACCATATGGCAAATGCACGGCTAACCGCGCCGATAAAAGACAATCGGATTAAATATTCATTATGATAATACCGGCTATCTGATGACAAACGGGCACTCGCGTCCGGCCCTATTAAGCGGATATTTAAATAGTTGCGGGAACGTGTGAAGCGTTTCGGGTGATTTTAAAGGCTGCGTGCTACGAATTGTGAAGTACAGTAAGACGTGTATATGTGGATGCCATGCATTAAATGTTTACGGGGCGCCCTTTGGGTAGTACGCTGACTGGATCAAGTGAGGGGTGCAGTAATTTTCCCTTTAAAAGGAAATGATACGGTGTATTGCATAATTCAAGGAGGCACCGGGACCGGTGCGTGGCGCCCTCGGCAGCCCATCACTCCGGCCATTGAAGGTCGTTGTCTGGATGATGCCGGAGTTGACGCCTTTCGCAACACGCGGTGTCAGTCAATTTATCCCTGCATTATTTCCCTACGACAGTGTGTTGGAAAGCCGTATTGATTGAAGTCGAAATAATGCACGCAAGGTGTTTGGGGGATTACAGCCGATGCACGGTGAATTGTGAACAAGTCGTGAATAATGTTGGGGAGTAATCGACGCATTAAGGCATATGTAGGAAGGGCCGTTAAAAAAGGGAACCAGGTAGACAGTATGTTACGGGTATTAGAGGGGATATTCTAGGGAAGAAAGCGTCTGATCCATGGCTTGTCACCGACCGTAACATTTATGATCTAATTAGTATTACTGACTGCAGCTTGCAGTGGATGCGGCAGCACGTCTGCTGTTCCCCAAATGTAGACCGATACTCATTTTTCAGACGCTATTATCCATAGCAGTTTACAGTCGAGGGAAGGGTTGCAATTTATGTGTGCT
>JAODJU010000095.1:13622856-13654316 GCA_026776725.1 Gnathonemus echidnorhynchus | reverse complement strand
CTGGTGTCACTGGAGAGAGCCTCTTTTAGAGGTATCAGTAAACTGGTGTCACTGGAGAGAGCCTCTTTTAGAAGTATCAGAAAACTGGTGTCACTGGAGAGAGCCTCTTTTAGAGGTATCAGTAAACTAGTGTCACTGGAGAGAGCCTCTTTTAGAGGTATCAGTAAACTGGTGTCACTGGAGAGAGCCTCTTTTACAGGTACCCGAAAGATGGGGAGACATCCTTGGGTGCTTGTCTTTAACTAAGTCCCACTCCTTCTAAACTCTTTTCAGTGGCATTTTGAGATCCAGCTTTTGTCTTGCACGCTGCTGTTAACAGGTGCTGGCAAATGCGAGGCTGTGTGCCATATAGCTAAACAGTTAAACGCCCAGCTGCTGCCCGCTGGCTGTTTTGTGGATGTCTCCGTTTGGCCCCCGGGAATAACCAAATGCTCTTGACTCGTTTCGCAGCAGCAGATCTGTTCTGGGGTTTCGCTTTGTGGCTGAGTCCCCACGTGACTCCCCATACTACACTGAACGGAACGAAGGCAAACGAACGTGGCAGTGGACTGAAGAGGATCTCGGGGCGTCTGGCCTGGGAGACCAGGGAATCGGGCCTGGCAGAGGGTCTGGCCTAAGCCTCATCGAGGCGAATTAAGGAAGCCCCAGGCGGCACCTTGTTCCATTGTAATGAAATTCCAGCACGTGGTAGCCTGAGTGGGAGGGGCACAGGGGGGACAAACTCCTGTGGGCTTGTTAGCGTGGAAATCCCTGCTCTCCCATCCCTTATCCCCACGTAAGGAGGCAGGAGCCATGCAGGCATCTGTCGCGGACCACTGGCCTGCAAGTTCTCGTTGGCTGGTTTAGTGGACACTGCCGCCAGGTGTCTGGTGCTGGTTCTGGTTGTGGTTTTGCCTGTGCTCCACTGTCTTGGGCTGGGGGGTGTGCTGATAGATGCCCATGTCCATCAGTCTTGAAATCTCCATGCTTGGATTTTTTTGATGTGCAGCGCGTGTTTCCACTCCTTCCTGCTTTTTGTGATCCGATATTGGTTTTGGCAGAAGGTTGCTTGCCAAAAAGCATCAGACACTCGCTGGGAAATGCACTGATGTTCACGAGACACGTTCTGAAAGGTAATCTAGTTCCTCCACAAAGCCTGCCGATGACGTCAGCGACGCAGCTGTTAGGAGAGAGGAGGAAGTCTGGCCGGCGGTGACCAGGACAGAGCCTCTCGGCAGACAATGTCCCCCTTTTGTTCTTGCCCCCAGGGCGCTGGCAGTCCGTGCTGTCAGGACTCTTATGAAACTCCCCGGGTATAAAAGCAGGCCTGTTTGGAGTGCCGAGCGACTTTAATACGCAGATTTGCATGTATCACCTCGCTCTCTGGCTGATGAACAGTTTCTCCCAGGCAATGTGAGGAGGAGTGGATGGCCCCCTTCATCGAGAGCCTCGCTTTCAGTCGGCTGTGTTCAATTTGATTGGCTCTTGCTAGTGGCAGGTTGTTTGTCGGATTGTGAGAAAATCTGCACGTTGTCCAGACTGTCCAGAGTGCCTGTTTTGTTTATTTATGTGATCATTTTATTATACCTTTGGCTTCTCATGGAAGCAGCTTTCTCACCCTGTTGGCCGTGTGGACACCTTCTGAGATGTGTGGTAAAGTCCCTGTCATGGCAGTCGCTTTCCGATATAGCCATGCAATAATTTTTATGGTGTGGTTATTATTTTGATGCAGTGCAAACAGAGCAGAATACGGGCTTCAAGGGGTTGAGCCCCTGCTGTTTTCTGTTTAGCAGAATAACTACTGGAAGGTAGAAGTGGAGAGGAGCTACACAAACTCTAGTCACAGGCATACACATGTGTGAAGGCCCCCTAAGATCACCAGCAGACCTTTAGAACATTGTTAGTGGCCAGGGACCTTTGATCGGAATTGAAGCAATGTAGTGCTGAACAGCCATGTTGGACTGGAGTTCCACCCGCTGTGCAAATGAAGTGTCTCTTCTAACCGACCTTCGTCTTTTGATGAGCAGGAGACCTCATGTAGACACATCCGTTAATGACATTTGGCCCAAAGGCTGTGTGCTTGTTTAACAGCCATATTTGGTTTCACTGTTATTCAAACAGTGCTGAAATTGCCTCTGGAGCAGCTCCTAGCCCCAGATTACAGGTGAAAACCTTCCACCTCATTTTCAGATAATTTTGTGTTATCTTAGTTGAACCTACTGAATTGACAGCAGTGGTTCTGACCCGCTGTGGTTGTAAACACCTCAAAACACCTGTGTACAGAGAACAGGAGTGTAGCACCTGTACTGTCTTAGCACGCATCGCATAGATGCTCATTGGCCGCGGTATCTCTACCTAGCATAAGCCGTGATGCTCCTGGATACTGAATGACAGGAATGACTATGTGCTTTGGTCTTCCTCTTTCCTTAAATGAAGTATAAGAGAAATAGGCACAGCTTTTCAAATGAAGGGGCAGCCAGATCATGTAGCATCTCAGACCCCACAAATCCATAAGCGGGTATCATTGCCATTTGACAGAGCGATAGCATACGACGTCCTGGAGGTTGGCACACCCCAATGTGGGGCTCAGTTTCCCTGGGACTTTCTCGATCCAGTGCATTTGGTGCATCGCCTGCAGGGTGACTTCATTAATGCAAGCCCACTATGCTGCAGTGGTGAGGGTGCAGTCTGACACATTGGTGGAAAAATATTTGCTGTAACCGTGACGACATGAGGCTGCTCCTGATTTCGGTGGGTCTCACCCCTGAACCTTTCCAGCAGACTGTGTAAATGTCATATTGATGCTACGTACCTCTCAAATATGCTGGTCTTGTACAGCTCAGATTAATTTCTCTCTAATACTAATTTTCACAAGAATCTTTGTTTATGGGTTTTTTTTAATTATTATTTTTTCAACTCAGATACCCATAGTCTCTGGCTGCCTATGTGTGTTCTTTTATGGCTGCAATGACGAGACTAACTCAGTTTTTCTCTGGCTGGGATCCTTCCATCATAGACACAGTACAGAGAGCTGGGGGACTCTTGCAAGACTTAGAAACCCGAGGTTTTGCTCTGAAGTAGACCGTTAACCCTGTCCTGTCCACCCCTTTGCCTTTTAAGTAGAGTCTCAATGGGAACATTTGGTGCGTTTATAGCTGCAAAGACTGCGGGGCCAGACTTCCTGGCGGTGCCTTAAATCTCTCGTGTGTCCTTCGGCTCCTTTTGTCCACGGCTTATCTGGTGTCTGCATCTTCTAAGCACTACAGATGAGCCGCAAACAAACTCTGTGAGCGAGCAGCCAATTTCCCGTCAGTCTTTTAGCTGTTGCTCATTCAGTGCCCTGGAGATGAAGCTGTGATACTTGGTAAAAAGTACCGCTCAATTCGGCGACAGAGTGCAGATGGTGTGATCTCCGTCCTTGCAGCAAAATTAAGTCTGCCATCATTTACAACTCACCTTCGGCTCGACTTTGGTGACACCTGGTGTTTTGGCGATACATTAATTCCGCACAGCCCAAAGTGTGAAAGAAGTTCCCTTTCCCTGGGGTGTACCGATTGGTCGTTTTTGGCAGCGGGGTTTCTCGCTTCCCCATGACTCAGCCGCACTCGGAACCTACCTGGCAGGCTGCTCGGTGAGGCTCGGGTCAAGGTGCACCCTTGGCAATGACAAGTGAGGACGATATCAGCAGATGGCTCCCATTTGATATTTTTGTAGCCCTGCCTTTTCGCTGAACCCAGCCCTGGATGGCGTCCTTACTCCCATGAGTTTGCCACTCGCTCAGGACCATGTGTGTCAATCCTGCCCATTTCCCCTTTTGCAGAGGCTCCCTTTGGGATCGGGATGGGACCGGGCCTGTGGCCCACCAGAGAGGAACGTCACACTCTGCTCCAGCAGCAGTGCCTGTGCCCGTGAGGACCACGTGCCATTGCCCACCGAAGGTGAGTCTTTCCTCTTGCTGCCCCTCAGGACTGAGGGAAGCAGAATGCCAATAGGTCATACTTTCACATGGTGCATGGGGAGCTCTTGAATGATGGCCTTGCATATGTGGTTGGTCAGTGGGGTCTTTGTTGGTGAATCGGTTGTGGGGCTCTTCATCGTGGATGAACCACGCTGGATGGTGGTTCAGATTATACCAGTTTGTTTGCAGACTTTTACCTTGTCCCTCACACTCTTCACTGGACAGTAGTCACTGCTGCGGGTACCCTGCCTTCTTCATCTGGATGGCTTTTGTTCAGAGCCGGCTCCCTCTGTGTCTCTCTCCATCTGTTTTAAGTTGGCTTTTACATCAATAGAATGTGGGACCCCCTAGTTAGGAGTAGTTAAGCTCATCCATGCAGACTCGCTCTTCTGGGAACCTTGGGTATTTGTTGACAGTCGGGTATTATGGCTGCGTTGACTGGGCTGCAAGGCCCAGAGGGTCAGAGATTGAGACCCTGGCCTGACCTTTACTCTCGGGGCTCCTGATATCGACCAACCAGTGACTGTCAGTGTGGCGGCTCGCGTTCAGCTGCAGGGGAAACACGTGCCATTTGGTCTGTCAAAGGCCTTCGGACAGATACTCTGAGCTTTGTACTTGATTGATGACTGCCTTCATATTGGGTGGGTAGGAGATACCGATAATGCTGAACTATACATGACTTCATTAAAACTCCTCAAATTGCAGAAGATATATGTGGAATGGCGGTCTGACCTCAGGTATCAATGCTGCCTGGTCAGATGGACTGGATCCTTGTATTGCTACCAAGTTCATATGAGCTAGTCGTAACAGGGCTGAAGGGTTCTGATCCTGAAAGGAGAGTGAGCATCTGTGGGTTCTGAAATTACTCTGTGATCGTCAGAGGTCAGATGTTGTGTGTCTACAGGACGCCCATATCAGATCGGCAGGTGGGAGCCAGAAGCCTTCCAATGAACGCGCCATGGCAACGACAATGATCACAGCAGTGGCGATTAGCAGATTATCGGATTTGATTTACAAGAGACAAAGCCAACCCCCACAATATGATAAAGACTATCCCTGATCTGACCTGGTTGTGCCAGGCCACATAAGACTAATTTATTGAAGATGTCCTTGTGTAAATGTAAATTTTGTGTTGTTGCCTGGGGGTTGTGTATTTTGATTTGGTGTTTTAATAAAGCGAATAACGAAGTAATGGAAATGTAACAGTGCTTTGACACGGAGTTTAGAGGTGAGGTAAATAGCTTTGTGGCGATCGTTGTAGCGTTTCACCACTTACGCTGTAATTTCCACCTTGTGAGGCAGGTTGCTAAAATTAGATACATTCTGAAAAACACTGTGATAAGAGTTTGTCAATGTCACAATGCTATCTCATCTTTCCTGTTGTCTTCCCTCTCTCTCTCTCTCTCATGCTCTCCTTTTTTCCCTCTGTCATTCTTCTTTTCTCTCTCTCTGCTAGACTTGCTGAGGAGTCTGAATATAATTCATTCTTTTTAAGTGCAGCGAGTCCTGCCAGTGAGTCACAGCGAAGCTTAATTTAGCTTTGAACCCCGAGTCAATTCCCTTTCACATCTGACTGACTTTTGTTCCCACTTCCACAAAGCCTGACTCCTACATATTACGCTTTTCTTGTTGTTAAGTCAGCCGGAAAAGCTTGGGGCAGGCAGTGTATGCAGCATGGTACAGATTCCTCTGACTCTCCTTCACTTGCTTTTTAAATATTTTGTGTTAATGTTGTATTCGGGCGGCGTGGTGGATTAGCTGGTAACACTGTTGCTTCATGCCTCTTGTGTGTTTGTGTGGAATCTGAAAGCTCTCTCCAAGCCCCCGTGCCTGTTAGATGGCATTGGTCCCCTGCCCGTAAGCATGTTCTCCCCATGTTCATGTCATGTGGACTGCCTCTGAGTATCCTGTCTCCCTTACAGTGCACATTGAGGTTGGTGGGTCAGTAAGAATGTGCTCTGACATGGACTGTGTGCGCTGTCTAAGGCTCCTGCCCAATCTGTACCCTGCTGATAACCTTAGCATATACGGTTTTGCCTTGACCGGTGAGCTGCTTAATGAAAATGGATGGATGAGAGTTGTAGAAGTTCTCCACTGCCCATAACCATGCTTTCTCCTGCATTGGTGTCAGTATTTCTTAGTGGGCTTAAAGCAGGTCTTGTTTGTCTATTCAGTGCTGTCTTGATGTGAACTGGATCCAAAGTAAATCCAAATGCCTTGCATGTTTGTTGTTTTGCATGTATTTCACAGATGCTTCCAATTTGATTGCTTCCTGATTGAGTGTTTCTGAATTTGTGTGAGACTCACGTGTCACATCGGCTGCTCATTGGGTTCCGCTTCTGCTTCTGTGTCTTCCGGCCCTTGGCAGGGTGACAGCCCTGAGGGACAAGGAGGCCCTGCCCAAAGCCCCACCTGCTGTTTTTTTAATTTGGATATTTGTAACACCAACCCCCAGCTTGTCTTGCTATATCAGTGCATTAAAAGGATAATTATCCTGTTCCCCACCCCCAGCCCCAGCTTACTGACTGCTACCAGCATTGCAACGTCCTTCTAATGATCTGCAGATCAATAATATATCTGTGTGCGCAGCAGACTAGAGACTGATTGTCTGCCCAGTAGTGATGATGCATACGTTGCCTTTTAAAGTCATGATGTCATTGATTGAAATTACACATTGTTAGTAATCCATTAATTCCTAGGAAAGTATTTACAGTGTGCATTAAGCGTTATGATGGAGAATGTCTCCTACATCAGATTAATCTGTATTTTCCGTTTTGTGTATATTAGGATACTTACGTCTCCTTTTTCATCCAGGTGATTTATGGGCTGTGTAAAATGTCAAGCCCTATGAAATATATTTAACTGCTTTCCATTTTTCTTTATTTCTGGTTTAATGTATTTTCTTTGGGTTTTTAATGCTGGGGTTTTGGTTTTCTTGCTGCCTCAGTAAAAGTAGAGCTGCCGATGTCGAATGCTAATATAGTGGTGCAGCGGCTAGCACTGCTGCCGCGTGCCTCGAGGGTTATGGGTTCGAACATATACCCATCTCTCTTGTAAAAGCATCTATCCTGTACAGGCCTCCGGAAGCTTAGGACTTAACACAGGAATCACAGACGTCAATCTTTTATTTATTTTTTTAAAGCACACAATCTGCTTTTTGCAGGTTGACACGGTCTCAGCTGAGCCCTACCCAAAATATTTAGGTGAATTTTTAATATTTTGTTTCATCGGTGGCCATTAAAGGTTCTGCTCTGGTCAAATTGTTTTAACATTTATTCTGCTCTTGAGTGTTTTTTGACTTTTATTGAAGTGGGAGACCAGTAGGCTGTGCAAGCACTTATATAATGTGTCCATTCAGACAGCACTCAGTGGCTGGATGCAGCCTGACCAGTTTAACCCTTAGGGAGCCAGTAAAACTCCAGTTCTCCATACCCTCCTCACTGGAGCCTGTGGAAGCACTTAAGTACCGGGAAGCTGCTTCTGCTGTCCGGCGGATACGATGTTCCCATCTGGAGTGGCTGGGGTCTCTGCACACATTAGCATGTCATTAAGAGCAGTAGTGTCAGTAAACCTGTGTGTGCATCTCATCTTCCAAGCCTCACGTAATCACCACTCTGCTGGCTGATTATGACCTTGTTTTTTAAATGGTCTTGATTACCTTGATGATCTTATTGTTTTCATGCATGCTTCTGTTTCCTCTGTCCGGTCTGGAAATTGCTGTCTGTTAAACCTCGCCATCGTCTGCACGCATGCAAAAAGAGCTGGACTCCAATGTCTTCTGGATGAATTGCCATGTGACCCCGTGACACCAGCCTGCGTTCCTCCTCCGAGATTCAGGAATTACAGAATGGGAGGCACAGCGGAGATGGAGGGAGGGGGAGAGAGGGCTGTAATTACATGCCATGTCATCTTTATGGTCAGGCTGGGGCATTTGGAAACATCGGCAACAGACGCATTTTGTGCAGCCCCCAGGCGTAAGCCGTTTCGGGGGGGTGGCTGGGAGGGTGCAGAACGCTGGCTAACGGCCAGAGCTGATCTGAGATTACAGACTGTAATCTTTTGTCAAATTACGAGACTGGAATTTTGATCAGCGACGGTCGTGTTTGAATAGGTGGTTCTGTTCTCGTCGATACCGCGGCACACGCTGGTCCTGAAAGGGCTTCATTGATGTACCCAACGCAAATGTGCGAATACGCAGATCCCTGGGCCCCCTGTGGCATACAGCAGATCTCAAGAAGGGAATCTTTCAGCGGGTTCTGTGTTCCCCACTTGGCACAGACCCATCAGACTGCATCGTCAGTGATAGAATTGCTGGGGGGGGGGCTAAGGGGAATTGGTGAAGGGAATAGTCTACAGAGATACTCCCGCCCCCACCAACACCACCATTAACCTCTACACTCCTCCGTTGGGTCCGTGTTTGTCCTCAGGGTCTCTCTGTATGTCTCTGCAGACAACATCCACATTTTTGATAATAAACCAGCTTCTCTCAGAGTTAATTTAACACCATGTCTCCAAGTGCCTTTGCACACTTTCCTGCTGCTTGCGAGAATTACACACATGTTCCTGGAAATTCTCGCACGTTCGCTTTTACTAACATTAGCATGTTAGTCAATTGGTTTCTTATTGTTTTCTCGTTTTTGGGGTAAACACTGCCCAACAGCATTGTCCCTACTTTGCACCCCAGTTCTCTCTACCATATCGCCTGTTCCAATGAAAAATATTTGCATGTTAGGGCCCAGCAGGATGGCTCTCTTAAAGGATGCAGAGGAGGCTGCAGATACCACGCTGAAGGTCACACTGAACACAGTGAAGGCTAGTGTGATTTATCCTGCAGTAAAGATGGCTTTCAGGCAGCGTTCTTATAAATGCACAGCCATGCCTAGAAACGTGAGCTGTACAGCTTCAACATGGTTTGCACAAATTGCTTTGGACAAAAAAATGCGTGCGCTGCATGAACACATTTTAACGTCAGTGTACAAGAGCAAAAGTGTAATCTTGTTGGGGGGTGTCCACTAAAATGTGTTGATGCTCTACTTCCCTCTATGAGAATTAGGGGTCTGTATAGCTGAGTATAGGTGTATAGATGGTTCTCTTTCAAGAGAAGAGCTCAGATGGACAGCTGCTTGAAAAGGCTTTGGTGAAGGCCTCGAGTGAAGAGCTCAGATGATCTCCAGCAACACACTGCAGTGAAACGTCCTGGGGCTTCAGTGAAGAGCTGAACTAAAGGGAAGAGCTCCATTAAAGTGAAGTATGGAGATGAGACCGCAAGAGGCTTAGGGAAGATCCATTTTAATACCACCAATGAAGATCTCCAATGAAGAGCTCTGGTGATTTCCAATAAGGTTTTGCTTAAGTGGCTGCTGGAGCAGCTCTCTGAGCCACAGAGGTGGAAAGTCGAGGTCCAGAAAGTACAAATCCAGACCAAGGGTTTGTTTCAACCAACCAGTTGAGTTCTCTGTGATTGTGACTTTATACTCAACTTGTTGGTTGAAACAAAACCTTGGTCTGGATTTGTACTTTCTGCACATGAACTGTCCACCTCTGTCTGTAATTGATTACCTTTGTGAGCACTGCCTAGAAGATGATGGTGATGGCCACTGTCTGCTGCCACCCTAATCTTCACCGTAATCTGACGTCCGCCGGGGAGGACGTCAGCAGACAGGAAGTGCAGACTGCGGAGGACACGCCGGCCTGTGATATAACGGCGCTCTCGCCTGTGATGCTCGCCGCCCTCTCGCCTGTGATGCTCGCCGCCCTCTCGCCTGTGATGCTCGCCGCCCTCTCGCCTGTGATGTAACGGCACTGTCGCCTGTGATGTAACGGCGCTCTCACCTGTGATGCTCGCCGCCCTCTCGCCTGTGATGTAACAGCGCTCCCGCCTGTGATGCTCGCCGCCCTCTCGCCTGTGATGTAACGGCGCTCACTTACATGTGATGCTCGCCGCCCTCTCGCCTGTGATGTAACACCGCACTCGCCTATAATGTTACGGTGCTCTCACCTGTGATGCTCACCGCCCTCTTGCCTGTGATGTAACGGTGCTCTTGCCTGTGATGCTCGCCGCCCTCTTGCCTGTGATGTAACGGCACTCTCACCTGTGATGTAATGGTGCTCTCTTGTCTGTGATGCTCGCCGCCCTCTCGCCTGTGATGTAATGGTGCTCTCGCCTGTGATGCTCGCTGCCCTCTCGCCTGTGATGTAACGGCGCTCTCTCGCCTGTGATGCTCGCCGCCCTCTTGCCTGTGATGTAACGGCGCCCTCTCGCCTGTGATGTAACAGCGCACTCTCGCCTGTGATGCTCACCACCCTCTCGCCTGTGATGTAACGGCGCTCTTGCCTGTGATGCTCGCCGCCCTCTTGCCTGTGATGCAACGCTGCACTCACCTGTGATGTTACGGTGCTCTTGCCTGTGATGCTCACCACCCTCTCGCCTCTGATGTAATGGCGCTCTCGCCTGTGATGCTCGCCGCCCTCTTGCCTGTGATGTAACGGCGCTCTCTCGCCTGTGATGTAACGGCGCTCTCTCGCCTGTGATGTAACGGCGCTCTCTCGCCTGTGATGCAACGGCGCTCTCTCACCTGCTGCCTGGCTGCTTTCCTTTGATTCAATGTTAGCATAAAGGCCATCAGACGTTTTCAAGTGAGGAAAGTCTCAGCCTTTATTATACATAATTGTGCGTGTGAGACACACAAGGCAAATGTGTGAAGTGGAAAGCAGGACACAGCTGCTGGTTCTGCCTTAAAAAGGCCTTTGTTTTTGCTTCTTTTTGCATTTCCTGTCCTGCTCTCTCTTTGGAGACAAACGCACACATACAGGTGAGCGTGAAGTCTGGGGTTCAAGAACAGAGACAGACATTTATTTGGCACCCCTGGGGCATTTTGAGGGGGGCTGGGGTCCTAGTCAAGGGCCCAACAGAGACGCGACTGTTCTGCCGGGGACGGGATTTGAACTGGCATCCTTCCAGTCCCAGCCGCAGAGAGCGATCCCACAGTTTGGTGTTGTTTTTCAGAGCAGTGTGGTGCCTTACTGGGAAGCACTTGCAGCCTCACGTCTCCAGGGGAGCTGGATTCCCATCCTGCCTCTGTGTTTATGGAGTTTGCGTATTCTTCCTGTATCTAAGAGGGCCTCATCCCCTCTTCCACCAAAAAAAAACATCAGCTTGGGTGAACTGGGATATCTGAGTTTTCTGTATTGTGCCCCCTATGATGGACTGGCATCTCCCCCTCCCTCCCCACCATCCGAAGAGCTGCTGGACCCCCATGAAATTAATTTTTGTCTACTGGCCTGGTCTGGGGTCTTCCCTACCCTCTGCTCTCTAGGATAGGGCCCAGGCTCACCGAAACCTAGGTTGTATAAGCACTTATGGATCTATAGCAGTGTTTCCCAATCCGGTCATTGGGGACCCACAGACAGTCCACATTTTTGCTCCCGTCCAGCTCCCGGTAGGGAGCAAAAATATGGACAATCTGGCAGGGAACTGGGAGGGAGTGAAAATGTGGACAGTCTGTAGGTCCCCAAGGGACCAGATTGGGAAACTGCTCTATAGTGTTATTTTGTGTATTGTAGTATCCGTGTAATAACATTTCACATAGAATACCTGAGGTACTGTCGGTGTTCATTTCACTAAATAGTGTGGATGTAGGCAACCTTTCGGGTGAAGTCCGTTTCCATGGCGAGCTGTATCCAGATAATTACACCCAGTCAAAGATGAGATAAAACAAAATGCGAGCTGCTGTTCCAGCCCAGACCGTTACACCCTCTGATCGCACCTTGCTTAGATAAACTGCTGAAAAACGATTCCTTTTTCCTCCCCCACTGAACATCATGACAGCGAGTGGGTCTGTATCCTCTTTGGTGCGACAGTTATTTTATTATATAGCAATTATTTTATAATTCAACACGTTAACTTTGTATTCCTGCATGTTGGCGAGGGAGGCTGAGCCTAAATAAACCTCAGAAAATGGTTTTGCGTGGTAAACTGCAGCAACGTCATTGATTTTGCTTGGATAGCATTAACGAAGATCTGGGCCGTATCATAAACACCCACAACGTTGTATTGCAAGTGGATGAAAGCTCTGTAGTGTTTCCTGTAATATCGTTGCATTTGTGTGGCATGTCCTCCAGCTTGCGGCTGAATTGATCTGGAGCTGACCTCCTTCTGTCATCTGGCGTTTTTTTGTGCGTTGCCATGGGGATTCCTGTTGAGGAGTCAAAGTGACACCCCAGTGGAGCCCGAAGGTCCTCTTACATATTCGGGGGGCCTGTGACTCAGTGTTGTCATGCAGTAGATGCCATGTGTTGTCAGATGTTGCACAAACAGAAACTCTAACTCATATGTCATCAAACAAAATAACAAGCATTGGGCACCTTTATGTAGCCAAGAAACCGAAACGGTATGATGTAGCACTAGTGTTTATGTCATGTTAATGTGATACTAAATGCAGAAAATGCATTCATGTGAACATAAGGCGGCTGTTTGTATACACACACCGTCAGCTTAAGTCATAGCACTGTCAAAAAGGCCGCACTAAACTTGCGCTGATTCCTGCTGACCACAGAACAGACTCTCTCCCGTTTTGCTGTGTCATACACTGATGCTCATCTAGAGAGTGTGAAAACGATGTGGGGTTTGTCTGTTGAAATGTAGACAGCATGAGACTCACCTTTGCGGTCGGAGACACGGCAGAGATGCTGTGAAGTTTAATCTTAGCTGCTGAAGACCAAAATGCATTTTCCTTCCTGTTTTTATCATTTCTCTGTTTGCAGCGAGTGCTGCAGGAGGGGCTGCCTTGTCTGAGAGCATGTGGGCCGGCCCTGTTGGGGAGGGCTCTGGCGCTGGAGCACCTTGCCGGGCAGGGCGACTCGAGCGCCGTAACGAGCTGAGCTGGAGAATCTGCAGCCTCCTCGCACCGCCGGGGGGAGGAAGCGTGTCCTCCCCACTCATCCATCTCAGACAGCCGCCGAAACGAAAGTGCCAAGTTCCTGCGAGTTTAGCGCAGCTTGTTAAAGCGTTTGGTGGAGTTGGGGGGTGGGATTTGGGGGGTGGGGGGTGGAGAAAAGCTTAATCTTTCATACGCTGGATGTGGCTCAGTCGAGCTTCTCGGGAGAGAATAATTTGCACCGGGAGTATTAATCATGAGGAGAAGGTGGCTTTCCGGGTTGCTCCTGAGGACTCATGTTGTAGCTTCAGTCTTTGGGAGAATCTCCTGCTGCATTTAGGCTAAGGCAGCACTGGAAGCCCAGCTGAGACTGAGTGGACATTAGTGAGTGTTTTGGCATTACCTGCTGCTGCAAGGTTAAGGTTTGCACCCTGTTCCTACAGTAAATCAGAGGTCCGGGGTAACCGAATACAGAGCGAAACCTTGGTAATGCAGTATTAGCTGCGACTGGTACTTCTTCTTGCTCTGAAAATTGTAGGCAAAATATCATCGAATTAAACTGCTTATGCGTTTCATCTTGTGTTCTCTGAATCTGCATATTAAGCCAGCTGAGCTTGCAGTTTGATTCCTTTGACTCTCTACACGTATATATTTATCAACATGCATAAAGCTGTATATAGCAAAAATGAATAATTTATCTGTACAAGTTTGTAGTCTTAGTTTTCCAGTCACCTCCAAAAATTTTGGCACCCAGAGCAGGAAATGTATGAAACAAATGGCTCACAGCTATGTAATATTTAAACTTTAAACTTAATTATTCAGTTGAATGAACCACAATTGTGGAATTATAAAATTATTCCCCAAAATAATAGTCTCCTTGCAAGGTTAACAGTAGTGAGACTTGATGTTTAATAGGATCAGGAGTCTCAGTGGGAGGGATCTTATACGGTTCCTCCATGCTGGATCTTTAAAGATACTTTTCAGTTCGTGACAGTTGCCTTCAGTTCAAGCTTTGCAGATTTTCAGTGGGGTATGAGTTTGGAGACCAACTGCAACCATGTTGATTTTAATAGGGTAGTTTTTTACGGTGTGATATAAAGCTTATGTTAATATTACTGCAGTTTTCTGTGAGATTCCGTTGGTATGTGCTCCCGTAGCCCCCCCACGACCCTGAGCAGGAGAAGTGGGTACAGAAAACGGATGGAAATTTCTAGTTATCTTTGTTTCTGCACAGTGCCTATCAGGAAGTAACATTAAGTGAATGAACCTTTGTCTGGTCCTGCAAACAAGCCCCTTTGAATATCGACAGTCACCACTATTTGAATTTGCTGTGCGCTGTCTCGCTAAGCAGCACTCTGACCTCACTCCTCTTTCGCTTCCTGCTTCGGTGTGGAATCTGCATCTTCTTTTCTCTGGTCGGTTGCTCTCGTTTCCTCCTGCAGTTCAAAGGTTGAGAATGCCCTTAGTGTGTGATTGCGCTTGTGGCCTGGCATCCTGATTTAGGGCCGGTGCTGTCATGGCTCTTGCGCCAGGGACGGAATCCAACCTTGCCATGAGCCAGCGTTGTTATGGACCATGAAGAATTAGATAACATTTGTTTCATGATTTTGTGGGTTATTACAACATAGTTTGGAAATATTCTCAGGTAATGTTGCGCATTGAAATGATATTTGACTTTTTAGCATTGCAGAGATTTATTGGTTTACGCTCTATGGGTTCGTAAGACTCTTGGTCATTCATCATGAGTCACGTCCAAGTGTTTCCTCTGTCCTCCTTCTCTCCTGTTAGATGGGAAATTAGTCGACTTCAGCGTATAATGAGGCTTACAGGTAACTGTGAGTTTCGCAAACAGGCCCTGTCACCGTGTCTGAACCTTAGCTCATTCCCGCTCTGCCAGCTCCTGCTTTCGAAAGTAAAGGATTTAAAAGCAAAGTTAGTGGTGTTATTGTCTAGCAGCCATTATGTAAAACAGGCAATTAGCTCCAGTCCATGTAAGCGGACAAAGACTTTGATAAGAAAGAGCAGTGAATAGTCTTTGGACGGTTTGAGGTTTTTGGGGAACTATTTTGAAAAATTTTGCCGGTGCCACATCTTCTCAGCATCTAGGCCTTGTTGTTTTCTTTGTGATTTTTAATTTTCTGATGATTATGGTATGATTGGTCTGGCTCCTTCCTGTTCACTGCCCACTGTCATTGCCCCTAACCCCCACCTTTTATCATGTGGGTGGTGGGCCCACAAAATTGCTCCCAGTAGCCATTTTGGACTAAGCTTTGCTGGGTTACTTGGACTAAGGATTCTGTGGAGGTGTCAAATCTCCCAATTGGCTTGGGATCTTCTTGGGGACCCTCCAGAAGGAGCTGGGGTCCAAGGCCTTACGAGGAGGTCTCATCTGAGGAGATTCCACTGCGGCCATCACCAGGAGAGGCAGAATTAAGATGGATGGATGAATGGATAGATAGTCTACAGAGGCCAGTTGAGGGGAAGGATTGAGCGGTCCATTCTGACAGTCACATTTGTTCAGCTTCTGGAAGGCCAAAGCTCTTTGGCACTGAGAAGCCCCCCACCAGCTGTGTGGTAGTAAATACTGGCAGAATAACCCCCTTCATGCCGTTGATCTTCCTTGATCCTTGATAAATCCACTGTGCGTCACGGAGGACGGGGGCATGTGGGCCGCATGCTACTCTGGCTAACCACTCAGCTGCAGATGTGCGATGGACCTTCAGGGAGTGGCAGCTGGATGCACAGCAGCCTTTCCCAGGCTCGCTGCTCCCTCCCGCTGGCTCCTTCCGCACCTTCGCTGGGAGGGAGCCGCGCCGTGACCGCTGCTTCTGCAGGATTAACACGTCAGCCGGGCTCCTGCTAATGACCGAGCAGCTCCTCTCCCAGGTGTGTCGCCTTTTGTTTAACATTTATAATGAATTGGCCTATTTATATATGCAAGACTTTATTATAAGAGGTTCCCTGGAGATCAGGACACCCGCTAGCTCGCAACGTCTTGTTGGTGATGATGGTAATGATGAGGATGATGACAATGGAATTTAATTCTGTGCTCTCCAAACACAGGTGTGGAGATATGAGGCTCATTGTGTGTTGAGGAAAACCGAGGCTCTGGAAATTGGGTTTCTCCTCCAAGCTTCTGGGGAGTCTTTGATGTCTCCAGGTCTGCAGGCTCAGCCCAAAGCCCTGCTCTCCTCTGTACACCAAGCCTTGAATGCCATACTGGCTCAGTCCCGACTTTATCTTCACATGCAAACAAACGGATGAGCGGAGCCTGGCCGCCATGACGTATGCACTCACTTTACTGACATGAAGGGGGGGGATCTGAATAATTGCTTTTTGTGGCGAGGCCTTCACGGCCCACGTGTGCCGCAGTCAGAGCAGCCCCTTGCTAATTGCAGAGCAGATAGAGCGCCTGGTGATGGGCTTGGGGGGGGTAGGGGGGCTGCGGTGGCAGGGGAAACTTTTATCTCCTGGGAAGGTTTGTCTCAGTGAGCAATAATGAGCTTGTATGGAAAAGGGGTGGTGGGGGGCCGCACTTTGCTGTGAGACTTTTGTCTGTGGTGCCATTTAACATGCGCCACAGGGGCTGCAAAAGAATGGCAGAAATAGAGCACCGCAGTGGGATGGTGTTTCGACGGCTGTAGCGCGGAAGAGCCATGAACTCAGGATTAACAAGTGCTGTGAAGTGTATGGTCAGGAAGAGGAAGAGCATCGCACTGTAACTGCTGTACAGGACGTGCATTGCGCTGTAACTGCTTTACAGGAAGTGCATCTCGCTATAACTGCTGTACAGGAAGTGCATCGCTCTGTAACTGCTGTACAGGAAGTGCATCGCTCTGTAACTGCTGTAGAGGAAGTGCATCACACTGTAACTGCTGTAGAGGAAGTGCATCGCGCTGTAACTGCTGTAGAGGAAGTGCATCGCGCTGTAACTGCTGTACAGGAAGTGCATCGCACTGTAACTGCTGTACAGGAAGTGCATCGCGCTGTAACTCCTGTACAGGAAGTGCATCGCTCTGTAACTGCTGTACAGGAAGTGCATCGCGCTGTAACTGTACAGGAAGTGCATCGCGCTGTGACTGCTTTACAGGAAGTGCATCGCGCTATAACTGCTGTACAGGAAGTGCATCGCCCTGTAACTGCTGTACAGGAAGTGCATCGCCCTGTAACTGCTGTACAGGAAGTGCATCGCGCTGTAACTGCTGTACAGGAAGTGCATCGTGCTGTAACTGCTGTACAGGAAGTGCATCACGCTGTAACTGCTTTACAGGAAGTGCCTTACGCTGTAACCGCATTGCAGGTGTATGCCCTCCGGGAGACCTAAGGATGTGTCAAGGATTGGAAATTAGCTGCTGCTGTTTGCTGTATCTGACAGGCTGAAGTTGAGAGTACCTTCAGGAAAGGAAGGCAACTTCTTTCTGTGACATGAATATATAACCCGACCATTAAAATGGAGGCCAGACGAGGCTAGGCAATTCACATGTTTTCCCATAACCGCTTATCGTGTGAAATCTCATGATGACCCTGGAGCCTATCCCAGGATGCACAGGGAATACAGGCACCGATCCACATGTCCTGGGACTTTGGGAGAAAGCAGGAGCATCGGAGACGACCTGTCTGGACAAAGCAGGAGAATGCATGACGCCCAGTGGTGGAGGTGTGAGGCCAGAGTGCAGCACATGGAACTGCAGGGTGTCCTCTGCATGGGGTCACTGGGAGGAAAGATGGAGCTGTGTCACGTGGTGTGGAAAGCTTTGATCAGGTGTGACCTGGAACTGTCTTCTATTCAAACATTTCTATATTCTATTCTATTGTTTATACTGGTGTACTCTAGGGGAAAAAAGTTTTCTGAGAAATATTCAGCATTTATGGCTAAATGTGATATTATTTCCCCCTTGGGATCAGTGAAGCATATCTTACCTTGATTTATGTAATATTTATCTTATCTTTAAATTCAATGAGTTGTAGCTATGGCGTCTTAGATTTTAACAAATAAATGGGCTAGGTTTTGGTCTTGTATTGGCAAGTGCCATTCGACTGAGATAGCAGTGGTTTCCTTCACTGCGCTGTGACTTGTCAGTGCTGCTCTCCTGTATGCTGTTGACCAAAGCAGCAGACATGTCACATCCACGGTGCATTTACATTCTGCTTCCTGGATGCAAATGTGCATGTGCGTTGGTGTGCATTTGATGGGGGACACAGGTGTGGGGGGGGGGGGGGATCTGTCTGGCTTGATGTGTGGGATGGTACTCAGTGAGCACCTGGGGTAGGAGGGCGTGAACTAGGCTGTCAGAGACTTTTATGTTGATGGGCTTATTAGTTCAGGATTGTGACCCAGTCAGACATGATCTCCATGCACATATGCTATGTGTCAGTTCAGCAGACGGACCAGTCCTGCCCTGGGCTCCTAGTTTGCTGTTTTGGTATTGAGGGCAGTGACACGTGCACCTCCTGGCATTCCAGCATGCGGCCAGACCACAATCCAAGAGTGTCACAGATATGCAGTCTTACAGATGTGCCGTCTTACAGATGTGCCGTCTTAGAGATGTGCAGTCTTAGAGATGTGCCGCCTTACAGATGTGCCGCCTTACAGATGTGCCGCCTTACAGATGTGCCGTCTTACAGCATATGAATTGCCTACTGCAGGAAAGGATGGTGAGCTGAGGCTGCTGGCATTTGACTTGATGAATTTGACCATCAAATTGCATTCTGGGAATGAGCCTCCACAAAGTCCCCCACATTTTGTGGTCCTCTATTCTCAAATTCTCACTGGAACTGGTACATTCCCAGTTTAATTGAATATCTCGACCTTATGTTTTGTTACTGCACTGGAGGTTATTAAAGGGATTAGAGGAACGCAGTGACAGCGCATCAGCCCGATTTGTCACCTGTGCTGTTATGCCGGAGTGTGTCTGCGTTGAGGTTTAGAGCACGCCTCCGTGCACCAGCCGCTGCCCGCCCCGGACTGTGTGCCTGTCGGCAAAGCCGTCGAGCCCAGGGTGAACGCGACAGACCACCTGAACAGAGTGATGGCCGTCAGGCTGACTAAGGTGTGGAAATGGTGAAAAAAATCAAAGTGATGTGTGTCGATGTCCCCCTAGACCCCCCCCCCCCTATTCAAATCTGACCCTGGATTCCAAATCCAGGCCTTGTTTTCAAGTCTCCCAGGTAGTTAGCTTAATAATTTCTGGCTCTAATTGGCTTCACAACTGGCTCTCAGGTAAAGGAAAGCTGGAAGAACAGCAGTGCTCAGCCCTTGAGGACCGTGATTTGAATAGTCCTGCCTTCGGCCATGCTGACAGTTATTACTCTGGCTGGACTCTCTTACAACCGCCGTCAGCAAGCAGTGGCCAAGGGGATAATTATTTGAAAGTGTAGAAAAAACATACATCACCAAAGCTAGAGCTGGGCCCTATCCTGTATCGAATTTTTACAGTATATCTATGTTTTTTGAAAACAAGATATAGGATGACAATACTGTTTACATCAATATACTTCAATTGTGCCTTGCACATAGGGCTTCATTAAAGATTTTTTTAATAGAAACCAATATTGTTTCTTCCTGGTTGTGAACAGCACTGGAGCTTTGGTCGTGGTGTTGCACAGAATCCCAGAATTCACAGCCAAAATCAAACTATTTGGTTAGCGGTGTCTTTCGGGGAAGCTGATGGGGGGGCAAGGCGAGGATTCATCGATACTTGGGCTCATTCTGCTTTAAAACATTGTTAAAAATACTGAAATTTGCAGTGTGTGTTTTATTGTGCTAATACGGCTAATACCCTAGAATGGTCTTTTCACGTTTTCACGTGCACGTTTAATGGTTGTCGGGCTTCTGATTTTAGAGTCGTTTGCCAAATAGGTTTTAGATTTAGATGTTTTTTTTTTGTTCATAATCATTCACCTTCTGTTTTGAGAGCAATATCATAAACTGAGAAAAAAACCTTGTTTGAGTCATGTTCAAAAGATATTGCATTTTTTGGCAGGGTAACCAAATTAAAATATGTTTATATTAATAATCATTGGCAGTTTTTGTCATCATTGCAGAACGCATATGAGACAAACAATATCATAGCCTGTATAGGGGGCTGAAACATGTTTATCTGGATACAGGTGGTCTTTGGATGAAAAACAGGTGAGAACTGTTGTTTAAAGACCTAAGTCGTTTACCCATGATGATTCGCCATTGTGGTTTGGAAAGGTCCATTGATTAAACTGCGTTTGGTGGAGCAGCGCACAGTGACCATCTGCTTTTCGGCTTTTTCTGCTTTTCTGTTTGCTTCTTGTGTTGCTATAAGAAGGTTCTCCCACCGTTCAGCTTTACACATGTAGCGCAGCACTGGGTCACATCCACGAGTAATTCGATCGCATACAGCCACGCTGGCCCAGGCTCCACGTCACCCCAGGAGCTCTGTGGCAAACAGGATGTGTCCCGATGGAAAAGGCTGTGCGCCAGATCGGTGTGGTACAGGCCTGTTTCACTCATCATCTCATCCACGTTTGTGTTTCAGCAGCACCATTTTCTGAGGAATATCCTGTTTGCGATCACTGGAAGGAAATCTTTTTAATAAAATGATCCAAATGCAGCTATGTGGCTTAGCCGAGTGCACAGAAAACCTACACGAACGCAATAATTTATTTGACCGCAGGTAGCATAAAGGACCATGTCGTGCCCAACACGACTGGAGAGGTTTTAATTAAATTCATATCCATGCTATTGAAGGAACATGACACAGGTATATGTCCTGTGTGGGGCTTAAAATGCTCCAGTGTGTCAACATCGATTCCGAAAGGGTGCAAGATCCAGTTCACATTTGGAGTTTCCTGTGATTGATCCTAAACAGGCTTTGCCAGGCTCTTTATATAAATGAAATCAATTCCCCAAGCGGAAGATTAAGCCAGTTTGCGGCTGGGGAGTCATCATTACCTCCAGATGACCTTCTGGGGGGGGGGGGGGGGAATAAGGCCTCCTCTATCATGGGGATGAATCCCGTCCTTGCTGGCCCCCGCTCGTGCATCATTGCGTTCTGTCGCATGCTCACACCGTTAAGCGATGTGGAGGAGCTCATTAAAACGGAAGCCTCCCAGTTACTGATGACATTCTCACTTAATATTTCCAGCATGTTTATTAATGCATTTCAGAGGCAGGAGACTTTGGCAATATCTGAAACGTATCACGATACTGGATTTAAGCATGAATCATAAAAGCATAAATCGCAACCATGAAAGGGTATTTGGATGCATTTTTTGTATATATCTTATATGGAATATAAAGAAAAGAGTGAAAAAATTTTATATGCCGTTTTTAAGAAAGTATTACTGCACTGTAACAGACTCACTGTTGATTAAGGTAATGAATAGTAGCGGTATCAGCACATGCTATTTTTAATGTTAACAATCGGAACGCCGTCTCTAAACTGTCCATCCTGTTTCCATAACCGCTTATCCTGTGCAGGGTGACTGTAAGCCAGCCTATCTCAGGAAGCACAGGGCACGAGGCTTGGGAACAGCCTGAATGGGATGCCAGGCCCTCACTGAACACACACACACACACAGACACACATACGCAGACACACACACACACAGACAGACACGCAGACACACAGACACACATATGCAGACACACACACACAGACACACACACACATACGCAGACACACACACACACACACACACACACACACACAGACAGACACACACAGACAGACACACACACACAGACACACAGACACACACACACACAGACACACACACGGTTTATGTATCCATATCTTCATGGGGACTCTTCATTCATTTCTATGGGCATATCCCTAATCCCAACAATGACAACCTTAACCCAGTCCTAACCTTAACCATAACCATAAGTAACCAAACAAAATACAAGACATTTGGCATGTTTAGTTTTTTGATAGCAGAAAAAATCTCCCCACAAGGTAAAACGTTACAGGTTTTCATCACATTGTCCCCACAATGTAATAATTACAAAAATGCACATACTCTTGCACAGTGACGCACAACAGCCAGTGAAGAGTTAGCAGTTTATTGAAAGCGCATTTGCTTGTGGACGGGGGAGGCGTGCAGATCCGACAAACACCCAGAGCCATGGAAGGAACCCAGAAGCCCAGGGGAGGGGGGCTGTAGCCACTCCGTAGCCCTGCCCAGTCCTGAGAGATGCTCTGCAATGTGTGTATTGATTTAAAAAGGACCGGAACAATACATTCAGCAGCCTAGCTGCAGCTGCGATGTCACCGTTTCTTACGCATGCTAATGTAATGAATGCTAAAGGTAATGCATTTATGAATCACAAAGGCATTGACTTTTATGCCTTGATGCTTTATATCTTACATGAATGGGTGGAGTTGTTCCATATATGCATGTTTGACTTTCTGTGGGTGATGGATCGAACCCCCCCCCCCCCCACACACACACACACACACCCCCAGTGGTTACTGTCATACCTACCTGGGTGCTTCCTGTTAGTGTAACAAAAAAGCAGTGAAGTCTTCAGCAAGAAACTTGACGTGGCGGCAGCGGCAATAAGAAGCTTATCGGTTATCAGCGTGATTCTTAAAGCCGCAGTCGTCGGTGCCTGGCGGCGCAGAGCTTAGCATTGTGTCGTGCTAATAAGCTGCTGAAAGAGAGGCAGAAAACTTTCTCCCTCAGAAGAGATTATGGATAAGGGGGGGGGGATGGCTGCTGTCGAATGGCTATGCTGAGGAGAGCAAATCTGGGGAAAGCAGCAGCTCGGACTGCAGGTTCTGTATGATTCGTCTCTGTGTCGGAGCCGTTCTGCTCCTCCTCCGTGCTCCTCCTCCGTGCTCCTCCTCCGTGCTCCTCCTCTGTGCTCCTAATCCATGCTCCTCCTCCGTGCTCCATCCGCGGTTCCGCAGTTCAGGTAGACGTGGGTCTGACGCGGCAGCGATGCTCAGTGCAGATGTGATGCACTCAGAGCAGCAGCAGACGGCCTCATTAACGCTGCAGGTATTAATGGTGTCTTCCTGCCATCGTGCCTCCAAGCCTGACCTTCTCCAGGCCTGTGCTCACTAACCAAGCCATCACATCACTGTCTATTCAACCATCTTTGTCTTTCCTGTGTTTCCCTGCAGCTTTATTACTATATCGATTGCTGCCCCCCCCCCAAACTTTCTGGACTTAAATTCTATATCTTGAATGCTTGATAGATCAGACCTTGGGGCAGCTGAGTGCTGGGAGCCGTTGGCATGTCCTGATGAAACCCTAGACTCAACATTTTTTCCTGCTCTGCTTCACCCAACATCAACACAAGCAAAAGACCATGCAGGATCCTCCAGACTGCCACTTCTGTGCCCCCCCACCCAAGCCCCACCGGTATCTCCGGTTTCTTGGGGCTGGAGAGTTCCAAGCCCTGTGACAAGGTGGGATGTCTTTGGCCTGAAACGCCCAGGTGCCGCGGAGAGACGGCACCTGCAAGATGAGCTGATATCACGGTCCGATGCTGCCCGCCTCTCCAGATGGCAGAATGTTTAGACTCCTCTGGGCTCGACAGCCGTCTGAGGATCTCACCCCCCTCATGGACCATCCAGACGGGCCGCCTTTTAGAACTCTTTTGGCAGGGCTCAGTCTCAGCCCGGTGCTCGGAAATAATGGCCCACTGCAGGAGCCGTAAGTGAAGACTCTACTCGCCCCTCCTGCCTCCCCGTCCGCAAACGGTTTTATTTAAAATGCAGAGAGGAGGCGTGCAAACGAGCTCCTGGATGGAATCTCAGGCTTTTCTACTTTGGGATGTGGGTATGTTGTGTCATGTGGTACTCGTGCTCTGGACGACTTCCAGGGAATGTGGTTATGAGTATGAAACACAAGCTTGTTCCTCATTTTCCTGACCAGGAAGTGAATAGATGGTGTGCTGATTATTTAGAAATGTTTTTGGGTTGGGGGTGATACTGTAATGGGGGTGTCTGTGAGCTAAAGGCCGAAGCCGCGTCTTCTACACTGTCAGTGGCAAACCACTTCTGTTGTGGGACAGTGACCTGGCTGAGCGTCCATCCTGTAGGACTGAAACCCACGCCATCCCGCTCTCGCCTGCCTGACTGCGTGGAGAGTAGTTCCCCCGTCAGAGTTTGGTGAGAGACCATTTCACGGTGATCTTAAGGGGGCGTGGTCAAGCTAAGGGGGCGTGGTCAAGCTAAGGGGGCGTGGTCAAGCTGAGATATCATTCCTACAGCAGCAAAGCTCGTCTGAGGTGTTTAAACCCAAGGACATTAATAAAAAATAAAATATGCACAATGTTAATATATTATGCATTATATTAATATTAATTCTATGCGCTCCCTCAGTCAAAGGTTATAAAACTTTTTTTTATTAAAGTGAGAACATAGACTCAAGATGTATCCAGCGTCGAACATCCTGATATGTAGCTAACAGGCCAAACTGGGCTGATGTTTCTTACATTTAAGGTGACAAAGTGACCGTGGCAAATTCCACCAACGTGTCATGCAGCAACGTGTCATGCAGAACATTTTTTTGCTGATGCTGGGAAGACCTTCATTTAGTGGCAGCTGCTTGTTTCCGATGGCATGTTTTTGAGGGGCGTCCTGTTCGGGGTGCCCCCCGGCCTTGTACACTGGGCTTCCTGGGATGAGCTCCAGGACCCTCACGACCCTGCTCAGGATCAGCGGCTGGAAGATGGATAGATGTATGGATGGATGGATGTTTCTGAGTCGATAGCATCTCATACAGGATGTTTCCTTGACTTGAGTCATGTGCTACCTGCAACAGGATCCTGGCTTGTCGAATGGCTGTACTGAATAATTAGATAGATTGATGTATGGATGGTGAGTCTTGTCAACATTGCACTTTCTTATTTAGACAGACATCACTTTCTGTGCAATTTGCCCAAGTTATGTAGAAAGCAAAAATATTATAATTTAGGGGTGTTTATATTCATATAATGCTTTTCCTGACATAGTTGTCCCATGGAGCTTAAGAAAGATCTGGAATGAAGAGTCACAGCGCAGACAGACATGACAGCAGCATTAAATCCTGACGGCTGGGGGAGCATCCCTCACCTTCACTGCCAGATGGTTCCATAGAGCAGGAGCCTTGCAGCTAGACGGCTTTGCTGCCAGCAGTTCTTTTATTTCATTGAGGAATTACAAGAAGGCTTGTATCCTGCGGTCGAGCAATGTAGTTCAGTTAGTTAGCCGATGGCTGATAATTACAGAGACAAATCTAGAAGCTTTTTATGATCTTAACGGGAAGCCAGAGGAGAGTCAAAAGAAATGTGCCGTAAAGTGATGATACTTTCTAATTCTGGTTCAGTTCCTGCTGCAGCGTTGCGATTCGGCTGCAGGGCAGAGAGTGTGCAGTTTGCGCTCTGACACTGCAGCCGTCTGATTTGCTCCAGACAAACGCGTGTGCAGATTCACCTTCATTTTGCAGCATTCTTAAGCTGTAGAAAACATGAACTGGATAATGAGCTAACATCAGAAGTAACAGAGAGATCTCTGTCTGAAATAGGAGATGAGATTTGAACAGATGCATCAAAACAAGCGTTCATGCTCTCAGGCATCAGACCTGAACACCCTGCATTTTATTCACGTTGTTACCTCAGAGGAACAGAACTGTTTAGAGATCATTTCCACTCTTCTCTGTTTTAATGTCTCGTGGGAGTTTTAACTAACACAAAATTGTTCTGAGGCAGAACAAAAAATTATTGGTTTACAAGATAACCAATCAGACTGTAGAGCTGATGGGTGCAAGCAACTAGAAGAAGTGGGACCAAGACATCTGATTGGTTTCTCCCACCTCCTCTAGTTGTTTGGACCCACCTCCTCTACAATCTGATTGGTTATCTCTCTGAACCAATCATTTTTTTGTTCTGCCCTTAGAACATTTTTCCCATGGGCATTTTCATCCCACTGAATGCTGGCTGTGATAGCTGAAGACAGTTTCATCAGGTCAGACACTGCATTTGAAAGGCAAATCAATCCAGTTGTGCCCTTTTTTCTATCCTTCTCAAGGAGTGCCATAAACACAGTGATGTCACAACACAGATCCCAGTGCCTTTAGGACGCTCTATATGACTCCAGATGACATCTTCATATAGCTATTTGATTTTTTTTTTGCATAATTGGAAAAAGAGCAGGAAAACCACTGGAGGACAGTTTGTGAGAGGCCAGTGTGCAGCTCAGGGCCTGTAACAGAAGTGACTGATCAGCATTATGGAAAGCAGCACTGGCCTCTATGAGCATGTTGTTGTGTTTCCAGCATCAGAGGGTAACACTGCACCATTTATGCCTAATGCAGCTCCTGCGGTGAGGACCGAAGCCAGGGTGGAATATTTCAGGCGTATTATGGGTTACTAACTATGTTTTCGGTTGGGAGCCTGCAATCTTTTAGGAAGAAATGTGAGGTGTGAGACAGGTCTGTAGCTGTGTCTCATGATCTAAATTGTGTTACTTAATCTGAACCCCGGCACTTCGAAAGAGTCGGCAGCAGCCCGATTAAAGGAAGGTGGTGTTTTGTTTGAGGGCGGGGCCTTGCAGGTAGGAGCAGGGTGTGATTAAGAAGAGTGTTTTTTTTTTTGGTTGTTGCAGTCCACATTCTTCTGAGAGACCACATCTGTCCACTGAATCTGAAACTGAGCAAACTGCCATTTATCAGCCTTAGTAGTAAAGGTGGTCAAAGACGCAGACACAGTGCTGTGTGACGTGGGGTTGTGAAGTTAGCTGTAGTTTTAAAAAGAGGCTGAGTTTTATGTCAGAAACTTGAGTAATGTAAGTTAAATAAGTAATAGAGGTTTTTTTGTGCTGTGGGGCATATCAGTCCGTGGAGACGGTGACAACCTGCAATTTAAATGTTCTTCTTTTACACTGGAAGTTTGCGGGTTTCAAGTTGAAGAGAGCATGTGTGTGGCCCCCCCCCCGGGGGCAGACCGATTAAAGCATGGTCCGAGCATTTCTGTGGATGCGTGGGTCACAAAGCGGGGTGGGTAAGCGGCTGGGCTAGACAGCTGGGCTGGGTAACTGCTCTCATTACAAGAGTGGGCTGGTTAGATAGCTGGTCTAGGCGACGGGTCGGTTAGACAGCTAGTTCAGTTCATGGAATGGGTGGGTTATATGAGTGGGCTGGTTAGATGAGTGGCTGGGATATGGTTGGGTTTGTGGAACGGGTGGGTTATGAATGGTGTAGACAGTGGCGCCTCCTGTTGGTTGGTCCTGACTCTGGGTGGGTGGCTTATGAAGCTGCCCACAGGATGGGGGGGGTTTGTTCTGACTACATTTGCTTTAAGGCCCCTGTTGCATGTCGCCCCAGTGTGAGTGTCATAGGTATCGATCTGCGTTGTCTGGTATACCACCGCTGAGGTACCCTGGGTAAGGAATCTTTCCTGGGACAGTATTCCTGCACAGTTGCTGAGGATATTGCATGTTCCCATATATGAAGGACCTGCTCTACCTTCTCAGGGGCCCTAGGCAAAGCTCTACTTGGGGAGGCCCCCGTACAAAGAAAAATCATGATTAATTCACTTCCTCTTCAGTGCAGGAAATGCAGGACCCTAGGAAACTACCTGCTCTGCCTATAGCTAGAGCTGACCTGTTTGTACATATGTGTGTGGGGATGCTTCATATGAAAGTATGTACACGCACATACAAGCAGACAGACAGACAGACAGACAGGCAGACAGACAGGCAGGCATTCAGACAGACAGACAGGCTGACAGAGACAGACAGACAGACAGACAGACAGAGACAGACAGACAGACAGACACAGGTTTGTACTGTAATTATATCGTTATGGGGACTCTCCATTCATTATTATGGGGAAAGCTCTAATCCTTGCATTATGACCTTATTCCCTACCCAGCACTAACCTTAACCATAAGTAACCAAACAAAATACAAAAGTTTTTGAATTTAAAATTTTTTTTACCATAAGGTAAAAAAAAAAAAAAAAAACGGGTATTCATCATATTGTGGGGACATTTGGTCCCCACAAGGTAAGGTATACCTGGACCACACACACACACACACACACTCATAAGAGACACTGAGCTTATTATTAGCAGAGGAGGGGCGCGTCTCTTGGTAGGCAGAGGTGGCGGGCTGGGCCATCGCTAAGCCTCACTCTGAGCGGGCGGGCGGGCTGGGCCATCGCTAAGCCTTACGCCTTATACTCTCTTTGCAAGACCTGTGTGCCCTGCAGGAGCCACCATGTTGGACAGCAGGGGCCTCGTCAAGGCCTGGGTTCAGGCAAAGTGCCCTTTTGTCTCCTAGAAGGAACAGAGGTCTAAACTAGGCCCGGTTTACAGGTATCCTCATGAAAGGCTGTGTTTTTGTTTGCAGTCTCTGTGCACTGATGATGAACCAGACAGAGTTGATGCTGGTGTCCTTAGTGAGGTCAGC
This sequence comes from Gnathonemus echidnorhynchus, assembly GCA_026776725.1. Classification (NCBI taxonomy): domain Eukaryota; kingdom Metazoa; phylum Chordata; class Actinopteri; order Osteoglossiformes; family Mormyridae; genus Gnathonemus; species Gnathonemus echidnorhynchus. The sequence goes on along the minus strand of JAODJU010000095.1, from coordinate 13,626,127 downwards.
AGTACTGTCTCACCCCCCCCCGTACAGGAAGCACCCACGGCCCAGCATTACGGAGCAGCTGAAATGGAAATTACCCAAGCAGCAGCCCTCTTAGTCATGAACCGGCTTCTGCATTTTTTCTACATCCTTTTTTCATCATTCTGCTCCGGTGGCCCAGTAAAACGTAAATGGCAGCTCATGCTACACGGCGTCTTTATCATTAGCCATAGCGAACGACCGGATCTGCAGACACCTCATTATGTTGTCTTTGTTTCCAAGGTGTTTTTCTTTTCTCCTCTTTTTGCCAAAAGACGGAATGAATTTCACTCCATTTCTCTCCCTGTTGTCTTCTTCAATACCCATAAGGTGACGAGACGAGTCACTAGCCCTTGATTTTGGGTTTTTGCAGGTTATTGCTGGTAAATGTTGGCTCTCCTTAATGCCAGTGTCTTACTGGTGGATGTGCAAGGCCCTTAAGTCCAGATACCCATCAGTTGCTGTCAGAAGTCCTTAACAGCAGACCGTTGATGACCTGCACTCAGTGCTGGTTTCTCACCAGTCAGGCGCCCTTAGAGTTGCTCTTCTCTAAGACCAGCACTGCCAGCACATTATTACTGAGGCTGTTAGCTGGACAATTAGCTGTCTAATTGACTTAACATGATTGTGTGTCCATCGCCTCCCAGCGTGTATTAGCACGTGCACAAATGGCGCGATCAGCATCAAGTAGGATCCTTTGCAGGTTTTTCTTATGCCCTCTAGTGCTAAGCCGGGATTCTTAACAGTCTCTTTAAGGAAATCGTCGGAAACAGCGGGAGGGGTTAATTAGCAACTCGGCTGGATTTCAGTGGGCGGAACAATCCAGATTAGATAGCCCCCCCAAACAACGAACTGGGTACTAAGTGAACTCAGCATATCAAGTTTCCATATCTCCCCCGTCTTGAAAACAGCATTCTCCCCCCCCCCATCCCCCATTGGGTGGGAGGGGCTTAAGGTACGTATCTGTGTTTGGTGAGGTATCACTTCCTCAGTGCCATCAGGACCGTGGATGCCCGGTTTCCTTGGCAGCGTGAAAATGATGGTGTTGCAATTGGGCCAGCAGCAGGCGCGTTAGCAACAGTGTTTGTGTATGTGTATGTATGTATTTATGTGTATGTATGTATGTGTGTGTATGTATGTATGTGTGTGTGTATGTATGTATTTATGTGTATGTATGTTCCTGTGTATGTATGTATTTATCTGTGTGTATGTATGTGCCTGTGTGTGTATGTATGTATTTATGTGTTTGTGTGTGTATGTATGTGCCTGTGTATGTATGTATTTATGTGTATGTATGTTCCTGTGCGTGTATGTATGTATTTATGTGTATGTATGTGCCTGTGTATGTATGTATTTATGTGTATGTATGTTCCTGTGTGTGTATGTATGTATGTATTTATGTATGTGTGTGTGTGTGTGTATGTATGTGCCTGTGTGTGTATGTATATATTTATGTGTATATATGTGCCTGTCCGTGTATGTGTGTATTTATGTGTATGTATGTTCCTGTGTATGTATGTATTTATGTGTATGTATGTTTCTGTGTGTGTATGTATTTATGTGTATGTATGTGCCCGTGTATGTATGTATTTATGTGTATGTATGTTCCTGTGTGTGTATGTATGTATTTATGTGTATGTATGTGCCTGTGTATGTATGTATTTATGTGTATGTGTGTGTGTGTGTGTGTATGTGCCTGTGTGTGTATGTATGTATTTATGTGTATGTGTGTGTGTGAGTATGTATGTGCCTGTGTGTGTATATATTTTATGTGTATGTATGTGCCTCTCTGTGTATGTGTGTATTTATGTGTATGCATGTTTCTGTGTGTGAATGCATGTATTTATGTTTATATATGTTCCTGTGTATGTATGTTTGCATTTTTGTTTATGAATGTGCCTGTGTATATATGTATTTATCTGTATATATGTGCCTGTGCATGTATCTATGTAATTATGTGTATGTGGGTGCCTGTGCGTGTATTTGCGTGAGGTGTATGTATTTATGTATATATGTGTGCCTGTGGGTCTGTGTGTTTGGGAGGGTGTTTGAGCCTTTGTAATGGTAGCTTCAGCACTGGGCCGTTAGCAGGGGCTCTGGGGATGGGACAGCGACCTGTAACGCAGACCACCCCCGGTGCTGGGGATGGGACAGCGACCTGTAACGCAGACCACCCCAGGTGCTGGGGATGGGACAGCGACCTGTAACGCAGACCACCCCAGGTGTTGGGGATGTGACAGCGACCTGTAACGCAGACCACCCCAGGTGCTGGGGATGGGACAGCGACCTGTAATGCAGACCACCCCCGGTGCTCTCCTCTCTGCATGTATCACACACTCAGCATCTTCTTACCCGCTCTGCTCGCTGCCGTGAAGCTTGAATAGTGGTTGTGGCCTGTGCTCACTTTCCCCAAACCGCTGACGGCGGGGGTGAGGGTCGGGGTGGTGGGGTCTGGGCTGTGCTCTTCCCTCCCCCCTCCTGTCAGCCTCCCCATCTACATTTATTGGGTATTGAGTGCTTGTCCCTACGGAATTGGTATCACTGCATAAGCCCGTATTTGCAGACTTGCGGCGCGAACCAGCCCATACCACCTTCATATCTAGTTACATGCAAAGTTCTGAAAGCGGGGGGGCGGCAGAAAAGGTGGGGGTCTTATTCACAGCCTTTCTACAGTGTAACCAGGGGAGGAAAGGAATGAAGAAGAGGAGGAGAAATAGAGGGGGAGGGACATAAGAGGCAAATACATCTGATCAGCTCAGCATTAACGGTCTGACCGCCAGCGCCCCCCGCCCCATCCGCGCCATTACCACAGTATAAAGGCCACAATCTGATCCATTACTCCTTACTGTCTCCACCTCTGTTTTTAATAATTGTTTTTTTAATCTTCAGAGTGTATTGGTGGTTCACACCAACTCCAGACCAGTTCTTATGTGGCTCTGAGATGTGAAGCACGAGTGACTGTGTGCTGCCATGGACATTGGCTACATAATCTTGATGTGTGTGTGCGTGTGCGTGTGTGTGTCTGTGTGTGTGTGTGTGTGTGTGTGTGTGTGTGTGCGTGCGTGTGCGTGTCTGTGTGTGTGTGCATGTGCGTGTGCGAGCGGGTTTACCTATCCTTATGGGGACACAATATCCCCATAACGTGATAAATATCCGTTTTTTTTCCCTTATGGGGACCGGTTTCCTGGTCCCCATAAGGGAAAAGTCTATTTTATAAAAATCGGTGACTGCTATGAAAAAACTAAAAATGCAAAAA
>JAODJU010000095.1:13610757-13622123 GCA_026776725.1 Gnathonemus echidnorhynchus | reverse complement strand
TCATAGTTAGCATTAGCATTTTTCCCATTGAAATGAATGAGCGGTCCCCATAAGGATATGTTTACCCTACGTGTGCGCGTGTGTGTGTGTGTGTGTGTGTGTGTGTGTCTGGGAGCCGCGGCTTCATCATCAGCCACATGGGGCGCCAGAGGCCACCTGCAGAGTGTGTGTTAGAAAATCACAGCAAGATATAGAGAGGGAGAAGGAGAGCTGTGGGAGGGAGGGAAGGAGAGAGGGAGGAGAGAAATGGAGAGAGGAAGAAGGGAGGGAGGAGAGAGGAGGAAGGGAGAGGTGTTACCCACAGTACTGAGATTAATTAGCTTTCTCCATGTGGTACGGATACAAGCTCAGCTCCTGCCCTTTGATGCCTGTGTTTGTGTCTCAGTGCGTGAGGCTGTGTGTATTTGTGTCTCAGTGCGTGAGGATGTGTGTGTTTGTGTCTCAGTGCGTGAGGCTGTTTGTGTCTCAGTGCGTGAGGCTGTTTGTGTCTCAGTGCGTGAGGCTTTTTGTGTCTCAGTGCGTGAGGCTGTTTGTGTCTCAGTGCGTGAGGCTGTTTGTGTGTGGGTCTCTGTGTGAGGCTGTTTGCCTGCCTATTAGTCTCTTACCCTGCTTCCATATCTGTTTTTATACTTACTTTTTTGTATGCAGAGCTGTTTCTGTGCTTGCTTCTCTGGTGTTTGTGTATGTATTTGCATATTCATGTATGTGGGCGTCTGTTTCTTCTCGTGTCTTTATGTGTTTATGTCTGTATGTTTATATGTATCTCTGTGTGTGTGTGTGTGTGTGTGTGTGTGTATGTATGTGTGTTTCTGTATCTGTGTGTGCGTGTGTGTACATGCTCCAGTCACACATGGCTCTCAGCGATAGGCCAGTGCTGTGTTGGTCTCATGCCCCTTTCTCCGTCCCTGGCTCTCCTGCAGTGTCCTGCCCTGTGATTGTCGTCACTGCGATCATGAACCCCCCACCCCCCTGTCCGGTGTCCCTAACGCATCTTTAACATCACTGTCACACTGAGGCTCATGCATGTAATGCAGCAGAACACACCAGCGTTCAGAGCATTTGGCTCCACAGTTAACGCCCTATAAGAGTCTTAGTAGGGGCGGGGGGCTGCAGGGGGCTGCAGGGGGCTGTTGGCGCTTCATCCATCAGCACCTTAATATGGGACCTGGCCCTGTGAGTCAGCATTCGCTGACGTGGCATCTTAACCCAGCTGTCCTCTGTGAGCCACCCTGTCTGAGTGTTGTGTGCCTGTTGTCTGTGATCATACATCTGATTGGTGTGTGTGTGTGTGGGGGGGGGATTATGACCAAATGTCCCCCACAATGTGATAAAAACCAGTTACTTTGACATTGTAGGAACCTCCTTTTCATTCCCCACGAGGGGAAACTCATTTTTATAAAAATCTGTGAATGCAATTAAAAAAACTAAAAAAGTCAAAAGTCTTGTATTTTGTTTGGTTACTTATGGTTAAGGTTATGGCGGGGTGGGGGTTAAGGTCGTCATAGTTGGGATTAGAGTTACCTCCATAGAAATGAATGGGGAGTCCCCACAAAGATATAATAATAAACCTGTGTGTGTGTGTGTGTGTGTGTGTGTGTGTGTGTGTGTGTTTGAGGGCTGTCAGTTGTTATTGGTGCATACCATGACTGTATCACACCCTGCTGTCCAGTACCCAGACACATACCATAATAATGTACTGGGATCTGAGTCTGAGCGTGGGGAGGATCAGTGAAACCCCCCCCAGTGAGGGACCAGTAAGTGGCGCTTGGCTGGGGGGGGCTGGGTTAGCTGGCCTGCAGCATGGAGCAGCCCTGACTGACACCGTCTCCACTCTGCCCCCGCAAGTCTCCCCCTCCTGTCTCCCCCCTCCCTCCCTACTGTGGAGCTTCAGCTTTCTAGGTAGCGACGCACCAACCCACGATGTCGCGGGTGTGTGTCCGCGCTGGCTCGGCCCCCCCGTGTCAGATCTACATAGCGATCAGATGTGATGCTGCCGGCCTGTAAGGAGGTGAGAGGAATGTAAATGGGGGGAGGTTTGTTTGGGGGCCGATGCGTGTGATCAGGCGATCTAACCTTCAGGAGCCGACGCAGCTGTGCTCGTCCAGGCTGGGAAAAACATCATCGGTGCTGGAGTTTACCTTTCTGTCTCACTTGGAGAGCCTGACTCGTCCTGTATGAGAGGGTGCTGGTAAAGCTGGCAATTACTCTTCTGATGGAAGAAAAGAGGCGGCCCTGCTGATAAGGAGGCCCCAGGGAGGAGGGAGGAAGAGCAGGGAGGCGAAGGCAGGAGGCGCGTGGCCTGATCATGCGAACAAAAGCCTTTGAAGTGTGACGTGACGTTCCGCAGACGGGGGGGTGCTCTGGTGCGCTTTGATCACGGCTTCTCTGTGGGTCCACGGCGCCGGTCCGGATAGAGCTGCGGGCCCGTGTGCTGCCCGTGTGTCTCGCTGAGACTCCTCCACCTCTTTCCCGTGTGATGGTGATGATGCTGTTTGTGTTCTGCTCTCCCGGCCTACACAGATGGGCTGGCAGGCGGCCCGGAATCCCTCTTGATTAATTAGTGATTGAAGAGTCGTCAGCAGTGAAACTTTGTTACCGGTCACCATAAATGGTTTAAATGCGGCCCCCACACCGATGATTCCACCCCCCCACCCCCCATAGCACTTGCCATTATTGATATTACTATGATTTATGGGGCCACGTCTGACTGGTGCTTCCTAACCCTAAGATGGATGAGATATATCCAGTGGGGGGGGATTCTGCAGATGGGGGGAAGGGTGGCAGATTATCTGTTTAATGAGGAGTGACCCTGTTTCACTCATACCCACCTGGAGGGGGCAAGCTGGTGCTGTAGGGTAGCGCCCCCCCTGCCCGCCCTGCATCCTCCACCTCGCTGCCGTCGCCGTGCCGTGTCCCCGTGCCGTCGCTGTGCCGTGTCCCCGTGCCGTCGCTGTGCCGTGTCCCCGTGCCGTCGCTGTGCCGTGTCGCCGTGGTGTCGCTCTGTGGTGTCGCTGTGCCGTTGCTGCCATCACGCCATCCTTCTGTGCGACTTAAGCTCTCCCAATCTTCCCCCTACAAACTCTAACAAATGGCCCCAAAGAACCAATCTGCAAATTTGTGTGAGAGATGAAAGGATTTCAAAGAATCCTGCACTGCATTTACGCAGCAACAGACTTTCTGGGGCTGTAGTTGCCTGACTTCAGTAGGGAGTTGTTGTGTGTGCCGAGCGTGTGCGCGTGGAACCCTGTGTGTGCCGAGCGTGTGCACGTGGAACCCTGTGTGTGCACCGAGCGTGTGCGCGTGGAACCCTGTGTGTGCCGAGCGTGTGCGCGTGGAACCCTGTGTGTGCCGAGCGTGTGCGCGTGGAACGCTGTGTGTGCCGAGCGTGTGCGCGTGGAACGCTGTGTGTGCCTTTTCCGGAGGTGACAGCGAGGGTGACAGGCGTGCCCCCCATGTAATCACACTTACCGGCTGTGTGTTTGTTCACCGGGGGGGGGTATAGCTTTAAACAAGCACGCCTTGCGTTATGCTGCCCACTCTTGCCGTCTCCCGCCATATCAGACACGGGTTCAGTGATTGCATTGCAGTGCAGTTCTTAGCTCGGGGTTCGATTTGGCCATGCCTGGGGAATGGGGAGCCTCCCCCAGCATGAAATGTGCACCTGGTATCTGGCAAAGCAGACGGGTGATCGGCATGTGGATTGTGCCTGGAATGTGGACTCTCTCCCCCCCTCGTGCTTGGAAATCCCCTGCATGTCCCCCTTCCCATTTCCTCACTGCCTCACTCACAACAGCCTTTGACACAAACGGCCTCTTCCACACTTAAATGCGATGGCTTCCCATCGCACTCTGCGCCCTGCTCACGAGCGTCAGGCACATTTTAAAGATTATCGTCCCCAGCTGTAGCCTAACTGAACACTAATGGCATTGGCCTATCCCGACCTCTGACGCCCCACCCCCTTAGATCAATACCGTTAGGACATGGGCAGAAGGATTTGCAAATGTTTATTGGCTTGTTTGAGGCTCCCGACTGATCAAATGGTGGAAGGGAATCGATCATCGCTGCCGTCTTGGACCTTTCGATAATCTGCCCCCACTTACAGTGGACCTGTAGTTCATGGAGAACCTTTTTGTTTCGAAATGGCGTAATGCTATTTATCATTAATATACACCATTGCTTAGTAGAGTTGCACACCTCTGGATTCTGTTACCTAGCTGGTGAGAGATGAAAATGGCTTTGTTATTTTCTGTTTCTGTACTGTTACACGTGTGAGCCAGCAGGTCTCAGCTTGCTGGCTCTTGGTGAGGGCTGGGGGCCCAATGTGCCTTGCTAGTCTAGATCACAGCCATTCAGCATCCTGCGGAAAGAGACTCCACTTCATGTTTCCTTTATAAGGGCCTGTGTTTCTGCTGGTGTATGGAGAACAGCCCACCTGGAAGAGAGAGTGTGTGTCAGAGAGAGAGAAAGAAAGAGAGACAGGGAAGACAGCAGAGTGATGTGCATGAAGTGGAGGAGGCCTTTATTAAAGAGAGAGAGACAGCTGTGAAAGAGGAGGAAGCAGAGTGAGGAGGAGGCCTGCATCAGGAACAGAGTGCAGTGAAAGAAGATGAAGAAGAGTGAGAAAGAGGAGGCCTGTTTTAGAGAGTGGAGTGCAGTGAAGGAGGAGGAAGCAGAGTGAGGAGGAGGAGGCCTGTATTAGAGAGTGAAAGAGCAGTGAAGGAGGAGGAAGCAGAGTGAGGAAGAGGAGGAGGCCTGTATTAGAGAGTGAGAGAGCAGTGAAGGAGGAGGAAGCAGAGTGAGGTGGAGGAGACCTGTATTATACAGGGAACAAACCACACCAACAAACCAGGCTTGTGTGGCTCAGCAGCATAGAACCTGCATCGCTGCTGCGCCTTATGTGCAGTAACACTGAAGGGTGAATCCGTTTCCTCAAGCTTCCGGTTGAGATTGTGGTCGTCTCCTCCCTGTGAGGGGACCAGCTGATCCCTTGCGTTGTATTTGTGTGTTTCCCTAGTCCTCCATTTTGTAAGATCTTTTGCAGAAACACATGGAGCAATGCGGGAATAATGATGATGCTTCTGTGAGAAAGCAGATTAGCCAATGATGAGTGTGTGGCTGCAGTTACAGCCATATTTCTTGTAAACCTGACTATGTCTGTCTGGACTTTAGGGGCCATGCCAGGACATGTGCGTGACTCAGTGATGGAGCTCTGTGCCTGTCTCTGTATGTCTGTATGTCTGTGTTGACACATTTTGCTATCTTTTAGGGATAAAACCTGTGTTACCCTGGGGACATTATCACAAAAATGCACATTTTTGTGATAATGTCTTATTGTTTATGTTTTTGTATATTGGTGTTTTGGGTTACTTATAAGTGAATTCCTCACACACATTTTGTGTGAGTGTGAGTGCCTCACACTGTATGTTGTGTGTGTGTGTGTGTGTCTGAGTGGGACATACACTAAAGCAGCAGCTTCCTGTTCCAACAAGACAGCAACTCCCCAACACTCAGTGTCGTACCCGGGTACCCTCACAGGCCCGATCGAAACTGACAGCTTCAGGCAAGCCCGAGCCCTCACATGGCGTGGGGGGTTGGGGGAGATTACTCTGAAGGTCGACACGAGTCTGTCGCCCGCCGCTCTTTCTGCTCCTATATCCATTCATCCACAGCTGTGCTTGTCCCTCTGTTTACATTTCAACAAAGATGGCTTCCTTCCTTATCGGTACCTTTTTATGAATGCCTGAGTGTGTCCTCAGCTCAGAGTTTATCCTGCTGGTGTGATCAGGGCCCCCCAGTGATGAATGTGACTGCTGTATGTGCCCGTCCTGTTGCTTCAGGGTTTGTGTCAGAGGGCTAGTTGGTTAGCATACGTAACTAGTCCTGAGATGCACATTTCAAAGATGTCACAGACTTCAACTGTCACCCCAGTGTTCTACCCAGATGGGGGCGCCAGGGCCTTCCTTCCTCTACTACCAGCACATCGGATAGGACGTCTCAGTGTTATTAGTGTAGTCCTGACCTAATGGAGATGTTTCAGAATATTCTGCAGGACTAAGAATGAATGTCTGTTGTGGTGACCAAAGGAAGCTTCATGAACCACTTGCTGTATTTTCTGACCCCACTAGATGGTGTGGTCTGTGGGAAAAAAGGGCTCAAAGAATGTCCCAAAACAAGCCAAGAGCACCATCTAGTGGGGTTAAAAAATACAGCAAATGGTTCATGAGGCTTCACTACTCAGTTGGTCCACAGCCTCATACAGGCCCACTGCTGTCAGGCGAGTTGGGTTATTTGGGTCCTGGTCACACGTCCGTGAGGTGCCTCCTTCACCTCGCTGTCTTCATCTCGCCCGAAGGTTCTCGCTGTTCATGCTGACAAGCTGCCATTTGTCCAAGCTCTGTCACCTCAGCTCATCTTCAGCGTCTCCTTTGTGGACAGAGATCGGCTCCATGCCGTCCCAGCCAGCAACCAAATGGCGTTAGAATAAACTCGCCTTTTCACGGTCACACTCGTGCTTAAAATCATTTTTAGGGGTGATTCAGAACCATAAGCATGGACAGGAAACGGGTGAAGTGTCATTAATTGTTGAGTAATTACGTCGCTGTGAGGAGGCAGATGGAGGCGGCCTGGTTCAGGGACGGCATCCAGAATCCTGTGTCCTCCTGCATACTTTTCATTTTACCTGTGGGGGGGCTGCACTGTCACATCGATGTGTGACAGTGACGCGGTGCTGGGCGGAATTTTCCATTTGCTCTTTTCCTGCCTTATCGTGACCTAAAATATGATGAATCTGTCTCCTTTATGATATCTAATAACAAAGACAATTCAACGAGTGAAAAACACAGATTTGTCTGTCTGTGAATGTTTAATCTTGAATTAGTTCTGGAATAATCCTGAATAGTACACAGACATGGCTGGTTGATGACGAACAATTATTTTGGGGCCCCATTTGAGGTGCACTTGGAAAGTCTGGTGTGCTTCCAAAATAAAATAGGTGACTTTTTATCTGCCTGTTAGGCTTCATGACGGTTCAGGAAGATCATTTCAGACAGGTGTACAACCATAGCTTCCTTGTTTTAAGCAGTTTTTTTCTGGTATCTTGCTCATTTTCCTCCGTGCCCTGTGTTTAAAGCCAAACGTGTATTGTGAACGTTTTGTCGTGTCTCTTTTTCCTCATTGAGAGGCGTCACATGTCGGCTAGAGGGAAAGCGATTCAGGCAGGTGGCTGGGAGCGATCCGTTCCTCCTGTCTTATCCGTTTCCTGACATGCCTGGCTAGCTGAGCTCCTCCCTTAAGGGGAGACGGAGGACGTGCGACGTTGTGAGTCGGGGGAGGCAGGTAGAAGCCTTCATCTTGCACGCAGGAAGTAGGGCGAGTGACGGAGAGCGACGACGAGGACGCTCAGACACGCCGCAGACGGATCCCCGCGCTTCCGCTGACGACTGTGATCTCACCTCGTGGCACTCTCTATTTCGAGTGCGAGCTGTTGCTATGACGATGCAAAAGCGGGCGTCATTTTAAGGGTGCCCAGCTGAGACTGAGGAACGCGAGAGCAGACAGTGAGGCTTTAGGGGAGGGTTACGCCGATGTGATCCCCCCTCACTGGAGCGGGCAGAGGTCGTCTGGAGGCTTTGTGACCCCTCACAGGTGTGGTGGCCTTACGGCTGAGCCGACTCTCTCCCTGTCAGTGGGGGGAAGCTATGCCAAGCACTCATAGTACCTGAGTCTTGGCTGCTTCCAGTGCCGGCACCACTAACTGATCGGGGGGGGGGGGCCTTCTGGCAGGGGTGTACCACTCCATGCAGAAGCTGGGGGGGTCCTGTTTTGACCTCCTTTCCTTTGAAGGAGCATTTGAGTCTTGTCCCCTCCCCCCCCAGATCCCATGGAGCACCTGGGATGTGCCTCCTCAATGACAGTGATCGCCATGGTGACCTGAGAGAGGTTTCTCTGGGTCATTCAGTCAGGTTGCGATGAGAGGCCTGTTGCCGGACCCGTCTAGCTGAACAGAGGCGGCTTCTTTGCCCCAAACGGAGCAGATGGTGTCTGTCAGCGGCTTCACCCTGTCCTCTCATGTCTGCGGCCGCAATGGTACATTAGAAAGAACCAGAAAATACTGTTACACCATGATATTTATAGTTCCAGATGTCTTAATCCAAAGCATTTTGTTCGCCTGGATATTCGCTAATGGCACATGCTGCCAGAAACCAGGCCTCGTTCAGTGTTTCCACATACGCTTCAGGTCCCGGTTCCTCTATTAAGGACATCCTGTGGTGTGTCTAGTTCCTTCAGGGAGTGTGACCTTGGGTCACATGACCCATAACAAAGATGGCCACTGCCTAGCATTGGAGACGGCGTCCTGTCCCTGCTCTGGCGCCGCGTTCCTTCAGCTTGGACCCGCGAGCTGGAGACGGGACGGCGGCGATCAGCACGAACACTCCATCCGCTGGCTCCTGACCCGCTCCCCGCACCGCAGGCCTCCGCAGGCCATCCAGCCGCCAGCGTGCCGATCGTCCCCCTGTGGGTAGTTTCCGCACATGCTGCATACAGCTTCCTTATCAGCGTCGTTTCCCTGTTTACCGTTTCCAGGGGTTGGGCTATTAACCGGCCGCGTTTCAGACAGGAAGGGCTAAACGTGGGTGTTAGGAATCGTCGCTGTGTCGGTAGGGGGCTTATTACAAACGTTTCCATCCATCATCCGACCAATTATCCAGTAGAGGGCCTTGGTGAGGCTGGAGCTTCTCGCTGTCAGCGCAGGGCATGAGGCAGAAGACAGGGGGCCTGGGTGGGGATCCAGTGCATCACAGGGCTCACAGCTGCTCGTGTACTTTGTAGAGACAGCAGTTCTCATATTTGTCTGTCCGCCATTGGGAGGTAGGCCTTGGACCGGTGGCAAGACGGGCGAGCTTCTCACACGCTGCGGAGGAGAGACTCGAACCCACGACCCTGGAGACGGCAGGCAGTAGGTTAGCCATGAGAGAAGCTCTCTGACTACGCATTCACTATACGTCCTCATGCTTTATTACAGGCTGAGCAGCTCCCAGAAGGGCTGGGCTCTGATATGGAGAACGTGTGGAGGGCGGGGTGGGGCGGGACCCCCCCCCACGGAGGCTTGGATGGTGGCCTCGCGTGTCCCCTTCCTATGCCTGAATACACCACCCCTCCCCCCAACTCCCTCAAAAACCCGCTAATTTATTCCTCATGCCCTTCCCCGCTGGTCCTTCTGGCTGAAATTATTTTGTTCTTTGTTCATTATCCCATATAGATCCACCTGACAACATCCAGCGACTGATATTTAAAGAAAATGAAGGTTAATGAGCAGTATGTCCTGGCATCTGTGCATGATGATGAAGAGCTTTTACCGAAGCAGGCCGTCCGCTGTCAGGCTGCCTGCTGCCGGGTGTGGCCATGACCAGGCCAGAAGATAGGCCTGGCATCTAGGCGGCACGGCACAGGGAGGCCAAGCGAGCGCCTGGACCACAGCGCAGTGCACACGCACGCTCCTTGGTGGGGAAGGCTGCTGTATTACCCCCCCGGCCTGTGTGTCAGAGGCGTCCTGGGGGGACACTCGCTTACAACAGCAGAGACACGGGCCTGAATTATTGAAGCCACTACTTCTGGCCAGATGGGCTCCATGTGCTCGCCGATTAGCCGGGCCAAGAGGCTGACATCACCAGTGTGCCGTCTCAGCTTACGCTGCCTCCACCCCAGGCCCCTCGGCGTGACATCGTCATACATCCCGGCTCTCCGCTAGGCAAGGTGAACGCCTGAACGGTAGAGGTCACATGAAGGGCTTGTGTATGAAGCCCCCCACATCCTCCCTGAAACGGGTCACATAATTGGATGCCAGGATTCGAACACGGCGGCCCTGACTGATTTTCCAGCTGACCATGATCTCCGACCCACACGCCCGTTCTTTATATGCCTGGTTTATGCTCTCCAGCCGTAACGGTTAATAGCAATATAACATAAAGATAACATCCAAAGCAGCCCTATTGTCTGAATGATAAAAGATGTGTAATTATTTATAAGATCACTTGAAATGGCCTCCCTGCTGCGTAAGGCAAGATAAATCATGGATCGGCTGAGTTATGAGGAATTTCTTGCGATTCTCAGATGAGAAATAACACATTGACATGTATGATGCGTGTTGGTTCCGCTGCGTACCTCTCAGGTTGAGTTCTCTGGCTAAGGTGCCACAGCAGAAGCTCTCACGGGGTCAGAGGGGTGACCTTCAGCTCAAGAGTCCTCTGCCGTAACTGCTACGCTGCCACTTCACGGCGATACATAGAAATCCTCTTCCTAGCCGCTCTCGGAACGTTTATTGGAACACGGGCAACAAGAACATTTTCAAGTCAACAGTGAACTTTAATGATGGGAGGAACAAAGCAATCGAAAAATCAAAACATGAATGTCAGCAAATGAATCCCAGCTATCATATTTATCATGTTAATGCAAACCACAGCAATCCTGCAGCTTGGTGGGGATGTTTATGCTCCCTAAGAGCAAACTGCACAAGACACAGTGTTCATGTAAAATGCAAAAATGGTGATTGGGCTGCAGCATCTGGCCGAAATCTGTAAGGACACCTCTTAATTAGGGAGAGGGCTTTTCCTGCCTAACTCGAGATTCTATGTAACCTTTGCGTGTGTGATGTTCTACCTCTTCTGTACCTCGCACGTCTCACAGTGAGGTTAATGCTCAGTTGTTCTGTCACCCATTTCCGCAAAGTTCATCTCAGAAGGTAAATGCAGGGCTGGTTAGAGTGAGAATTTTAATTCGAGAGAAGTCTGCACATACATGCACACACGCATGTACATGTATGTAACTTTTATTACCTTGTAAATAGTCTGTAGGGTTTGCATACTACCCCTAACGCTTTTGATACAGCTAATTTTAGGTTTATAATGGAATAATATAGATTATTATTATATGTAAGATTTCTTGCATGAGTGTGAAAGCGTGAGCGTCACGCCAGATGTGCTGTTCCTGGGAGTTCCCTGGACATGCTTTCTGCTTTTTTTGGTGAGCGGGAAGCAGTACTGTGTTTAGCTGGTTACCGGTGACCAAGGCTACAGCCTTTATCCACGTGGGGCAAACCTGCCTGGCCGCCACAACACGCCCCTATCGACATCCTCTCTCCTCACGGCATGTCTGTGCTCGCCGGTGACCTCTGGGCCAGTTACAACCAAGTGGATCTTTACTGCGTAGCTGGTTCCCAGGGGTTGGTTCACACTGCAATCGGCGAGTCCCCGAACATCATTCACGGCGCTGGCCGTGCGTTTAGAGGGGCCGCCGGGCGTGTAGAGGGGGCCGCAGCGCGTCTGGAGGGGCCGCCGGGCGTGTAGAGGGGGCTGCAGCGCGTCTGGAGG
>JAODJU010000095.1:13484055-13510144 GCA_026776725.1 Gnathonemus echidnorhynchus | reverse complement strand
CCGTCCCCCCATCCGTTCGAGATCGCGGTTGTCGGGCTAAAATCGAAGCCCCCATTATTTATCTGGGGAAGCTGTACTCTCAGCAGGAAAGGCGTGCTACGACCCCAGATAGCGACACTCTGTTCCATCAGAGATTGGATTGTTCTATACTGTAAATGTAACAGAAAAAAGACAAATTACTTAAGACAAACCTGTACTTAGCAGAAGAGGAAAAAAATAATATTTATAATTTTAAGTTATATAAAATGTATATAGATACATATACATACTTTCAGTTTTGTTTTTGTTTCGTTCGCTTTTGTCTGTTAAACACGTCTGAAGAAGGTGACTTGGGAAGCGTGATGAGGGGACATCTACAAACTCCGCTTCTTGCCTTCTGCACTTTCTTCCTGACGGGTGTATTCTGAATTACCTTTCCTTTTATTTACGCTGCCCGGTCCAGAGCCTTGTCCTTACCTGATGTCCTGAAGGCCCCGGGATTTACGCCATCAGAGGCCGCGCCCCCGCCCGCCTCGACCCGCTTGGCTTCTCCCGAAAGCGCTAGATCTCTTGTGTCGCATTAGAACCGCGCAGTGGGGAACCGGTGTACCGATACCGATGTACCGTGCGAGACTGCAACACTGAAGTGCAGGCCATCTCGGTTCCGGGGAAAGGTGTTCCATCGGCACCCCCTGACCTCCGCGCAAAGGCTGGTCTGCTTTTCGCTGCCTGGTTCCATTCCCGTTCGTACACTAGGAATCTCTCCATTTTCAAAGCCATGTGCGATTGACCTTGGAGATGTCCCTTTAGCACTTAGTAAATACAAGAAATGCAACAGTCAGTTGAAGTAGTTTAGCACCTGAAAGCTATTTTTTGCAGGAATACAAACCACTTTTACAGAAGAAAGGCTTTGATCATGCGAGAGTCCTTATCTTCAGTTTCATTTGTTACTTTTTTTTTCTGCACTAAATGCCTGTGAAGTTCTGACGTAAGGGTGCACTTTAACATTTATTACGTTATTATTATTATTACGATTGTTTTTTTTATGTTTTCTGGTGGGTTAGGGCGTCTTCTCTGACTAACAATGATACTGGAAAATTCTTTGTGAGTAGTTGTTCTTATTACTAGCAAATAGCGAACAGTTATTGTCTTTGGTGGAGTTTTTATTTTTCATGCAAATAAACGGAAAATAATTTAAAAAGAGCAAACAAAATGTCTAAACGAATGAAAATGTATTGCTTTTATAGCACAACCTGTACCTGCTGTATATACGGGCCAAAACGCCCCCCCCCCCCCCACTCTAGTTAACCCTCCCGCTGTTTCCACGGCGATGACCCATCCTTAAGATGCAGACCACCACAGCCAAGGCCTACTTGGATCCAAACTGGCCAATGTAGTTCCCTGTACAGCATTTTTAGAACTACAACCCCAAGGTATGTCCGTATAAAGGTCCCTTTTAATTATCCGGGTGTCCAAGCCTACTTTGTGAGCAGGTTATTTAAAAAACAGGTTGACATACAGGGTTGCTGTCAGTGGACGATATGCCCAGGTGGGTGTACAGGGTCCTTTACATGCTGGCATTCGGGGAGATCCCCCACCTCCCAGAGGTGAGGTCGTATAACACCTGTCACTCACTCTTTTGGGGGCTGTCCCGGGGAGTGCAGGGGAAGCAGACACTGACACAAGGGCCAGGCTTGTTGTTTTGATCCACTTCTCTTCCGTTCAACGTCTAAGTCTGCATTAACTGTCCTTATGAGTGAGTAGATTTGAACTCTGCAGACTGTGACTTCCTACTATTTGGTATCATGCCAGGCATGAAAATCATTGAGAAAACAAACAAACAAAAAAAAAAAAACCTTAATCCACCCCCAACCACACAACCGTGGCCTACTGTAACCAACGAAGGCTGCTTATATGGGTCCAATTCGGCTTATTTCTGAGGTGGTGACGCAGACGCAAAAAGCCAGTCTAGCGCTTAAACAGCTTATGGTTCTAACTACTTCACTTCTTTCATTTGTTTTGTTTTTTTTCCACTGCTGGATAGCTAATAACTATGTATTTCTTACTGTTTTTTTAATGATGAGAGAATGAAGTTTCAGGTGCCATTGTACGTGCTGGTTGGTGTGATGAAGAGGTGCTGAGCAGTGAGACGTTTCAGGCCACTGTGCCGTCAGAGTCGGGGTCTTGGACGCCTGCCGGTTACGGCCGGAATACCGTAGAGAAGCCTTAGCGATCGGACACACCGCCAACGGCAGAATGTTCTAGATCCCGAATAAAAACATACCAGAGAGGATCTGATGCTTGGCTATCCTCTTCCGAAGAGAGAAAAACAGGCAAATATGAACTATAACTACATTTTCAGTGATGGACATTAAGACGAAGGATATTTTGGGGTGTTTATTATTATTATTATTATTATTTTTTTGTAGACTTCCAATGTAAATGACTTTTTTTCTGTACATACTTGATGCATGTTTTGTTCATTATTCCAGTTCACACACACACACACGCACACACACACGTATATATAAGTATATATATTTCCTGGTTTGTGATATCAATATCGTACTGAAGTAGGAGGAGGGGAAGGGGCTAGGGCTGCAGTCTGTCCCAGTCCTCCTCTCTCCGGCCTCACCGGACAAACGCAGGTCCTTGGTTTTCTTTTCTTTTTCTATGAGTTGATTCTGATTTCAGTGTATTCGCTTGCTGAGCAGAGTTGCTCTTGTCTGTAAATGTGAACTGTCAGATTGCTGTGATAAAGTTTCATGAAAAGCCCAATAAAAAAGAATGCGTTTTTATCTCACGAAAATGACCGTCTTTTGTGCCGTCAGAAGGCTCACCGGAGCAGTGCCCCCATCTGCCTGTCATTTCTGGTTCAGACAGCAGCGCATGAAGCGACTCACCCGAATGCTGCAAAACTGACACTGAAATAACCCATAAAATAAACCCTCAGCTGCTTACCGAGATGCAAAGCCTGGAGCTGTTACTCTTTATTTAAGGAGAAGGCGGTGGATTCATCTGCCAGACTCTTCATAATATTGATAATTTTCTGGGCTTATAGTTTGGAACTCACTCTCATATGAAACGATGCCATTTTTCTGTGACTTGCGGATATCGTAGCTCATGGTTCCTTACAGAGTGTCAGACCCCAGAAAACTCAGATCTTCCTCGTATAAGATAGCCCAAGTCGCAATTTCTGCAAGTTGCCAAGAGACTATTAAAGAGGTTTTAAACTCTCACAATTCTCTTTTGTCCTATTCAGCAGAATATGTAAATGTAATAGGTGCTTAGAAATGCTCACCTGCACACCAGAAACATGTGACTGAGTGAATTTGCATCATAGTGTGTTTGTGTGTTTGTCCTGTGATAGACTGGTGCCCCCTACTGGAAGCTGGGTGCCCCCTCTGCCTTGTGCCATGTGTTTCCTGGGTGAGGCTCCAGCACATTCTGACCCTGTACTAGAAAAGCGGTTGGAAAATAGATGAATAGGTGCAGCTCATGTCCAAAATCCATTTATCAGATGTGTTACTATGGGTATACCTAGAACTACCAGATAAGTAAATCCATTCTGGTGTATTTTATAGGGAATAATTTTCATTAAAATTTTAACTTCGTTAGCTTGATGATTTCTTACATTATTAGTCCATCCATCCGTTCATTATACCCACTTGCCCTGTTCCGGGTTACGGGGGTCCGGAGCCTATGACAGAAGCAATGGTCTCAATACAGGGAACAACCCAGGAAAGGTGCCAACCCATCGCAGGGCACATATACATGATAAGATTATTATTATCATTATTATTATTATTAATAATAATAATTAGTTAAACATTAATGTATTATTAATACTGTATTATAAAATTGAGGCTAACGAATTTGTAATATCCATTTGTGAGCCGTTATTAGGGTTTAGAATAATCTGAGCAGTGATAATTTCACAATTTTATGAATGTAAGAATGACTCTACAATGTACTTGTTTGTTTTGTAACCTTCTACTGCAAACATCCCACCACACTATAGCCTTTGTCGAGCTCAAGCAACATAGATATTTACAGTCTTGTGTCTATGCAGTCTATACCTCACAGTACTCGCATTAAGCAATACTAATCCAATACTAATCCAAGATCTCACCTTAAATAACCCAGCTGACCACCTGACCCATGTTGGCTCTGCCATCGGATGGTTCTCCGTGTCCCTGATGCGCATAACTCACACCCACAGATTCAGAATTTTTCACAAATGATAGACCAACAGCTTTTAATTGAAGGCCTCATGAATGTAAAGCACTCTATCCAAACCGATACAGATATTGAGTGATGATGACTCAAGTGACTTTATAATAAAATACAGCTAGAAAACACAGTCACATCAATGTTACAGCAAAGTTAAAGATATGAATACACTACTGCAGCAATGGACCCATCAGCTGGTACAATACACATATGTCATACCCAAATTTGACCACATGAGGGCAGTATATGTATATCGTGATCTTCATTGTGTTCAAATGATCTGGCAGGCAGGGCACCAAGAAAGGAGCTTAAGGGGAATTTGGACTTTCCCCTTCTGTCAGGGTCTTGAAGTGCATGGATAATGCCTCTTCCTCTGGGTGCAGTGGTCTCCGGAAATCTTCCTTTGTCACAACGTATGCCACCACCACCCCAAAGCCCACAAGCAGCAGCCCCAGTGTGTTGGCCAGTACACCCTCCGCTGTGAATTCTGAGTATGTCGGCCTGGAGACAGAGCAAGACGGGACGCATCTGAGCACAGTGCGGAGAACAGAAACTTCTGTAGCATCACGGTGAACCGGGCCTGTGCTGCTGACTTACGTGATGGTGAAGAGCAGCTTCTCTGTGATGCCCAGCAGGCAGGTGGCGACGGCCAGGGCCAGGAGGGCCAGGCCGAAGAAGACGTGCAAGGAGAGGTAGCAGTGACGCAGCCGCTCGGAGACGCCGCCGAAAAGGAAGAAGCTGAGGCCCAGCAGCCACTGTGGGAAGAAGGCAGTGCTACAGATGCCCAGAGAAGCAGCAGGCTGGCTGGACAGGCCTCTGCTTAGCCTGGCCTGCGGAGCCAGTGTCACATCTGCCCGAGTCATATCAAACGCAAGAACCGTCAGAGATAATAGGTGTATGCTTCATATCTCCTGATCTGCCTCAAACAGAACCTCAGCTGCAAAGTACCGTGAAAAAGAAAATCCCATACTTCTAATAAAGCGGTAATTCTCAGTCCTGATCCTGGCGATCCCCCTCCCCACCCATGCCAGAATGTTTTCATTCCAGCCCACACTTCTTTCAGCCTGCCACATTCATTATTAGCCTGTGAAGGACCGTATAAGTCTGACTGAAGTAGAGTTGGGATGAAAACATTCTGGCCGGAGAGGGGACAGGAACAGCATAGAAAAGCACAGTGAGAGAGGAACATGAGAGTAAATAAGAGAAGAGTAGTGATGTCGCTTATTTAGTAAGGATGGTCCCTGCAGCAGCCAGTGTTTTGCCTGAGACAGCCGCCACCCCCTTATACTCTATAACTGGCTACTGATCGGTTACCGATCAGCGGCGTCCAAAGGCTTCCTGTGCTTAGTGATGACATCACACAGCTGTGCATGTATTTTGGCTACATCAACTCCCTGATGTTTGTAGGTTTATGAGCATTAACTACTGAATTTAGGGTTTAGACTCATTTTCTTCATCCATGCTTTCTGTCTCAGATCATTGTCCTGCTGTGTGTTTCAGGCAGTCTTCAGCCTGTTGGTTTATCGTCAAATATAAGGTTCCTTCATAAGGGTGATTCATCCAGGTCCTGATGCAGCGAGTATCTGTGATGTTTCACCATTGTTATGAGGGACGTTCTGTGAAGTACCTTATTTGGACTTCCCTCAGCCAAAATGTTGACATGTCAATTTATTGAGGAACGATCCATATCTCTTCCACACATGTCATTGGTGACTTCAGGCAGATGCCTTTGGATTGTTCTTCTGTCATGAATATTTCCAGAGCATCTGTGTGAATGTGGGCTAAACAAATCTGACCTTTAGCAGAAAGAACAGGGGGCAGCAGAGCCCCCAGTGTCGTTCTAGGGTTCTTTGTGAATTCTGTGACAAATTTAAACCTCGTTTTTGATATTTTGCCAGGATGGCCCATCTACCAGGGTAGATTAAATACATTTTTGATTTTTGAACATTGGACATTTGGAAAAAACATGCCTGACTGTGGTTTGCTAGAGCTCTCCATTTGGAACATCTCTCCAGACTGATAGGAATCTAGCATGGTAATGTCTCCTGTTCAAAATGATCTAACATTCCACAGCACTCCTGGTCTTATATTGCCCTAGTCCCAACTTTTTTGGAATGTACAGCAGGCACCAAATTCAGAAAGAGCATATATTTTCAAAAAACAATATAAGGCCCATCTATCCATCCATTCATCCATTCATTCTCCACTGCTCATCCAGGTCTGGGTCGCTGGGTCAGCAGTCTGAGCCCAAACTTTCCTCTCACCATCCACCTCCTCCAGCTCCTCTGGGGGAATACCAAGGCGTTTCCAGGTCAGCCAAGAGATATAATCTCTCCAGCATGTCCTGGGTCTGTCCCAGGGCCTCCTCCCAGTTGGACATGACCAAACACCTCCCCAAGGAGCCGCCCAGGAGGCATCTTAGAGAGATGCTCAAACCACCTCAGTTGGCTCCTTTTGATGCAGAGAAGCACCAGCTCTACTTTGAGTCCCTCCCGAATGTCCGAGCTTCTCACCCTGTCTCTAAGGCTGAGCCCAGACACCCTACGGAGGAAACTCATTTCTGCCGCTTGTATCCGTGATCTCATTCTTTTGGTCACTACCAAGAGCTCATGACTATAGGTGACAATAGGAACATAGATCAACTGGTAAATCGAAAGCTACTCCTCCTGACTCAGTTCACTCATCACTATGACAGACTGGTGCAATGTAGCTGTTTTTTTTTTTGTATTTTTCCCGTTAGTTTAAAACAGGTCAAAGAAGATTTACAAAGCACTGCTTTCTGTTTTCATTTACATTTAACATTCTGTTCCAACTTCTGTGGCATTGGGGTTTGTATACTAACATAATCCACAAAAGGATCTTTGTAAATACTGGTGGCGGCAAATACTTCTTTACAGCACTGTACAGGGTATCTCCTACTGTGAACCCATTTACATATAGCATTTATAGCGGAACATACATTTATTTAGTTGTATTTGTATGCAGATGCAGTGTACACACCACTTTAAAAATTCCCAGACTTGCAAAAATGTTTCTAAAAATATGCATAATATTTTAAAGACAACATGCATTATTGTACCCTTAGTTTTTACGCAAATGAATAATGGTAAAAGAATGCTAAATACGGTCCAAGTTTGGGCCGATCCATGACAGGAGGAGGAGTAAAGAAACAGAAACAGTGGATCATACCTGCAGACAGAAGAGGACGAATGTCAGCATTCCACACCAGCTGTGCAGGGAGTACATGCTGGGGATCTTGGCACTCCGATGGAAGTCAAACACAGCCACAAAACCTTCACAGAAGAGCAGAGAAACAACTGAGATAACACTGCTAACTGACCCAAACCTATTGGGGCTTAGAAGGTATCAGGTATGATATAAAGAAAATGTTTAGAACCTATTTGAAACAGAATAGAATGCCTTGTTTGTTATTGTAACATTTTCATTGTAACAATGAAACTCAATGTGTGTGATTACACAGTGATGCTTTGAGATACATGTGAATTTTAAGAAAATGAAGATAAACTAGACTGTTAAATAAACAAACAAGAATACAAAGTGTTAAAAATATAAACGAAATAAGAAAGTAAAGAAAGTAACTGCTCTTATGGAATACTGCAGCATGTTTAGGGAACATTTACATATTATAGGTAAACGCATTATTGTAGTAGGTGCTTCCTGAACTACATACTATAATTACTATATATACATACTGTAAGGTACTTAAGCAAAATGGCCTAGAAATATTATTAGCAAGCTTAGAATATGAAAATAACAGTAAAAAATGAAGGGCCAACGTGCTTCAAGAGGGAAAACAACATTTATACATGTTATATCTGACAAATCACTGATCTCTTGCGGATATGGTGCAGAGATAATGATTAGAGACCTCAGACCATGTGTGTCAGACACCTCCACGCATGACCCAAGCAGATCAAGCGTGATTCAGTCAACAGAGAGCGGCCAGGTGAAGACACGCCCCACAGTAGCGCCGGCATTGCGGCTTACCCACGATGCTGATGACGAGGGCGATGAGGTGGAGGGCAGCATGCAGTAACTTAACGCTGCGTTTGGCCTCATTCCGGAACACCCGGTACACCATGATAGCTGGAGAAAAAGAGCAGATCACACTGAGGGTCCCTGCTTTGCAGCATGGGAGCTGCCCTCAGGACCAAGAATCTGTTCTGTTCCTAACACAGTTACCAGGGACACTGCTGGGTCAAAGGGGTCAGCAGAATTATATTTAAAAACTCTTGCAGAACAAATGGGAACCTACATATAGGACCTACAGCTTAATTATACCTGTATCTACACATGATATTTACCTTCTGTTCATCTGCACATTGTGAAGAATCTGGGTTAAATAAAAACCTCAGGTATTATTGACTCTAAGACAAGAAATTCCCAGAATCATCAGTGGCACACAAGGTTAAAGTGTCCTTCCTGAGAGATAGAAAAGAAACGCTTGAAATACACAGTGGCCTGCAAGGCCTAGAAAAAGGTTATTTCTATTCAAACAGCATATCTTGGACTGACAGAGGACTGCTGGTGAGTTTGAGGACAGCCCCCCCCCCCCCCCCCCCCCCCCCCGGGACGCTGAGATAATGGTGTATTCGTGCTTCATCCCTATGCCTGGGGGCCACTGCTAATGTCATCTGTTTGTCCAGATTGTCTAAGCGTGATGCGTGGACGACCCTGTGCCCTTTAAAGGTTATAACCCTACAATAGAATTAGGGAGACAGAGCTGCAGACCCATGACTTTTGACTGATGCAATCAACCCAATTGCCGCAAACGGTTTTCTTAATTGGCCGCTGTTGGGCTTTTCATTTGACATGTAAACACATTTTCTAGTAATGGCCATTCAGATAAGAGAAGCAGATTTCATTATAAATATAACTACTCGCTCAAGGCTCACTGCGAGGTGCTTTATTGAGGACAGCTGTGGTACTCATTTATTTGTCTATCTATTTAACCAATAAGATTCAAGAGACCGTTGCTAGGTTATAAATATGGTCACAATTAAGAGGAGTTCGTTGAGTCATCCCTACATGGGTTGCCATACAGCAAAGAGGTGAAAAGTCATCATCACTATATCAATTGCTAACACAGCTTTGATCATATTCTAGCCAATTAGACTAGAGGAGAACAAGTGTATTTTGATATGAAGGACGACACAGGACAGCACAGATACAGACACAGCTTCTATTTGTAAAAGACAATAATAAAAATGAGTCCCACATGTGACCAGAGGTTCTCTTTGGTAAAGAATCGCACCAGTATGAGAACCATCCCATATGAGTGCACTGCACTGCACTGAACCGTCCTCAATGGGAAATGGAGCTCAGGTGAATTACTTGCTTTGTATAAAGAACCTTTACATCGCTCAGCTCCCCCAGCCCCCCCCTCTCAGTTCTCCTACACACCGGTAACCTGAACAGAACTAAATCAAATCTCCTCGTCTCCAGCCTTGGTAACAGTATTATCAGCCACTTCCTGTTGCTGGGCATGTTATTTTGGCTGCTACCGCCCCCCCGAAAGCCCAGGCTTTGATCCTATCAGTGCAAACCCTCTGATCTCCCAAGACATTTATTTCAAATGGCTCGACGGGACGGAGCTGCCCACTAACTACCTCCGCTTGTATTAACTCCGAGCTGCAGCCTGTAACTGAGGTCTCAGCATCTTACTGAGAAAAGGAAAACCATTTCTGAAAAGACCTTCAGAAGCAACAAGCAGACCGCCCCCCCCATCAGCCACGTCACCCTCCCAGAGTGAGTCACAATGCATGAATCATAACTACAGCCAATTCGCGTCAAAGCCAACGCTGGATGTTTTTTAGCAGCCAGGGTGATGGTGACTCCTGGATGCTGCTGTTCTGAAGGAGACCAATCAGTTTACAGAAAGCAGGAGTTTAATGCATATTAATTAGAGTCTCTGGAAACCCTTTATTGTTAATGTACAAATAAACCATAAGTATTAGCTTCTACGTTTGGTCCTGTAGCTATGTCCTGGCACTGGAAGTTTGAACAATTTGACTGTTACATCAAATTGCATGTTACAGATCAGGCTGGGTAAAGGTCAGAAGCACAAAGAGCTAATTTAGTTAGCTTTTTTTTTTTTTTTTTTTTTTTTAAGAGTGCTGTTTCGGAAAATGGACTTTTTATTAGATTGTCTGGATTTGAAGACCAACTGAGAGGAATGTGAGCCCTCGGGGAGAGCTGAGCTACACTTCTGCACCGAGGATGGTGTTGTACCCATGCGGGCGACCGGTGTTGGGTCGAGAAAGCTACAGGGATACAGGGCTGATGACGGCGCTCCTACTGACCATCTCCGTACAGGAAGACCAGGCCCAGGACCATGCAGAGCGGGTGCACGTTAAACTGGTGGGTAGTGCCGTCCCAGGCATAGCCACCCCGGTAGTGTCCCATCCACACACCAGTGATAACTACACAGGCCAGTCCAAGGAGCTGGGAGCCGGCCACATACCAGGGGAGCCCCGGGGGGCTGGCTTCTGTCACTGGGCTGTCTGCCATGGGCCTAGAGAGACAGGGGCAGAAAGTTCACAGCTCATTACACCACTATCCTTGTTGCGCACATCATAAACAGATCCTGACAATCGAGGAGAATTCAAACATCAAAGTCGTTAATTTATTACAGTACATTGTCACGTCTCCTCTAATACCAATCTATGCCAGCCATTTCACTTATGAACACGAAAGTTCTAAGCTTGTTATTGGAATACAAATTACCTCATCCTAAGAAAACCAAAAGATGCGACCTAAGTGAACTTTCTTTTTTGGTAGTTCTGAGATGGCAACATGACTGCTTTCCAAATTGATTCGTTTTTGGCACTTGGATGGTGTAACTCTGAAGAAGGCTTTACGATTGGGGTTCAAGGACCATGGAGATAAAGAGAGGAAAAGAGGAGTAGACATATAAAACAACAGAACTTTCATGGATTACTCATTTATTAGATTTATAACACAAAATATAAACTAAAATAGCACACAAAACACATATATGAAGACAGAGATTATTGGTCTTACTGAAAAAGCATAAAACTCCTTTTAAAACACCACAAACCGATGCTTTCACAAATTTAACCATAT
Organism: Gnathonemus echidnorhynchus; assembly: GCA_026776725.1. Taxonomy (NCBI): domain Eukaryota; kingdom Metazoa; phylum Chordata; class Actinopteri; order Osteoglossiformes; family Mormyridae; genus Gnathonemus; species Gnathonemus echidnorhynchus. The sequence continues at coordinate 13,498,825 of JAODJU010000095.1, read as the reverse complement.
GGATGCTGAGAAAATTATAACATTTTTCCTAAAGACTAATAAATGACATGTTTATATTTTACATGGGTGGGCTTTGTTATTTCACACTTGATACATATTTTATAAATATATAAATTCAAATATGTACTATAAACTGGCTCACTCAAGTTTAGCGTTTGATGTCTGATGTAACTTTTTCACTGCAGGCAACAAGTGGCCCGCTGTAATAGTCATTTTCGAATGTAACGATCATGCAGTCAGTGCGATCATCGCCAGGCAGACCATCATCGGCCCGGTGTGGTCATCACTCAGACTGCAGCGTCGTTGCAGGGGCCTGAGACTTGGTCAATTACTGGCCCGCTTGCACCGCAGGAAGCTGGAAACGACCTCCTTGGTATTGCTGGAGACCGAGCACTTGCACAAACACTACTTGCTATAAAAGGCACTCTGGCAAAACACACACTATGTGTCTCAGCACAAATTAATACCCTCACCCCAGGAAATACAGCTATTCAGTCCTGGCAATGCGGCCCATAATGAGCCTGTTCACAGACAGACTGGCCAGCCTACACCTCGCAGTATTGTGACAGGGTATGGAACATACAGTACATTCAAATTGCCTACCTGTAATTCTTGGCAGCACCTGTTTGTTTTAAGAGGAGGATCCCAGGATCAACACCGGCCTGGAAGGCCTTCGCAGAGGTGCCTTGTACTGTTTCTCCCCTTCCTATTTATTTAGGCCCCGTTCGCACTACAACCTTAAAAGCTCTTACAGTGATCAGAGTATGGAAAGGAAGCAGTACTAAGCTTTTCCCCCCTTCCCTGGGAATCTTAGAGACTGGATCCTAGCCTGAGCACCAGAGAGAAAAATATTTCTTTTTGCGACACAGTGGCACAGTTTAACGTTGACAGAAGACAGGAGGACACTCCCCTTAGTCAATACTGTGGCTCGTCTGGAAGGAGGGAGTGGCTAGATATTCTAGGCAGTGTTGTCAGAGCTTATTGGCTAGCAGAGAACATTGAGCCCACCCTGGTTTCTATGGAGACCTAGAGGGCAGGATGATTTGCTCACAGGTTGCTTTCCTGTTGAAGTGAGCTCGACTGATTATCTCTCTTTGTAACGTGTGTAATAGTGATAGCCATTCTGTTCACTCAGAAAACAAATATATCTATGCATGTATGTATGCATGTATGTATGTGATACATACCTGTGTGTGTGTGTATGCAGGCACACACACATACATGCACGTAAACATCTGCATTAAACTGAAGATGGAGAAATATCCCATTATAATATTTTATATTTAATTTACTAATTGTGTATAGGTGATTATTATTAGCAGTTTTGAAGGTAATAGCCAATTTCGTTTTTCCCTTTCTTGCAAATGAATTCATAAACGTTCATAAAGGACTTTAACTTATCCCCTGGAGATATTTTGATGTAGATAACACTTTCTGTCACTTGGACGGAAAAAACTTCATTGTTGAGCTCTGGTAATTGATTTCTATTTCAACTGGGGGTACTGAATTGAATGGGACGACTGAATTTTCATTTAGAAGTGTTAACATCCAATTGGTAAACTTAAATTTCATTATTTAGGAAATTTTAAAATGCAGGTGAAATTCGCTATTTATAATTCAGATTTTAAAAACCGAAATAGTTTGCTATTTTTTAGACTTTGAATTCATAAATCATCCTTCCATCGTCCAACTGTTATCCCAGTTCGGGCCATGTAGAGGATGGAGTGCCTTTTAAACTTAATTAGTTCGCTTTTTTATCTTAGTCGTTTGAATTCCATCGAATGTAGTTCTTGTCCCGACTGAATACAGTCTCCACATATTACAATCTGCGTCATCTGCGTTTGGAATTACGGCTGTATATTCTTTTCAGATATTTTCGCAGCAATTACTATCGGTATAATGGCAGCAGAAATTATATTGTGTTGTGGCAATATAAAACGGTAATGTAATAATTTAGAGAACGGCTTTCTTCTTGACAGTTAGCAACACTGACTCCATTACGAGAACAATGTAGGCCTATACAATCAACTACGGAGTTAAGAGGGCCACTAGATTTCATGCTAGCAAATCCAAACCCTAATTCACGAGGAGCCTCTGTGGGAAAACAACGCATGTGGGTGGAGGTGTTTTCTGCTTTTTCAGAAAGACCTATAATCTATGACTTCTGATTTCTATCTCACGTTTCGGCAGTTTGACAGGATCGACAAGAGACTCAGAATTTAGCAAAAGTTAACCTATGGGTTACGTTGCTGACTGCTGAGTTGGGCCATAAGTTGTGATCCTTGCTGAGACAATTAAGGGCCAAAGCTCTATATAAGTGAGGCCAGTAATATTAATATTTGTGAAGCTGGACTGAGTATCTGTATCAGGAGAGTGAACTTACAAATATTATTACAGAAGCACTGTAATTTGAATGCACTGTAGAAATTGTACAAATGCAAATAATCATTTAAATTTTCTAAAGATTCCCCTGTAGGCTTATTTGAAGTACTTAAAATATTTTTTGCCCCGTTTTCACAGACCCATAAGGGTTTCTTTTCTCTCCAGTTTTTTTCAAGGATGGATGAATTGGTAAGCAAAAGGAAAACTTTGCGTGGAAATAACTTTATGTTATTCTGCTCTGTCTCATTTATGATGACTTAATTATATCTTAACCACTAGAGGGAGGCAAATGTTAATGCAAGTTGCGTCGGATACGCTTTAGTTTTTCAGGCGATATCAAATGTCTCCTAACGAGAAAAAAAAAAACTTAAAAACTTTGTCATGCTTGAATATATCCTTACGACTAATTGCCCCGTTGTGTATTGGGACACATTTAGGTAATTGCCTTGTTACATGACGCCTGTCAATATAGAATGTCACATGTCACGCTGTTGAATTTGGGCTATTCATACATTCAAACCAATTTTTTTTTTACCATTTTTTTTTTTTTTTAAATAGATGGCCTAAATAGATGGAGATAAGTTGTATAGTACACCACAGTACAATTCACTTGCGTTTGATGATGATGTTTTGTCATGATAGTGGCTTATAATATATTACTTAAATAAATGAACATCTACTAAGGTCATAAAATTTCGTTGATATAATTGCAATAGTATGCTTAAAAATCTTATTGGGGTAAAATATGAGATCTTTGTATTTTCTTTTGGAAATATTTTTCTTCAGGATGAGATTTAGGCAAGGTGGCACCGAATCCGTCTCCCAACTGAGGATAAATCCTCAACATTAAAAAAAGAACTACGTCGCTATGGAAACACGCTTATATTTTCTCCGTAGAGGAATCAGATCCGCAAGAGTTTCAGGGGTCACTTATACGAGAACTGAAAATACGGTAAGTTTCTATCATGTGTTGCCATTGAACCCCTGTCGAAAACTATATTACCATCTGACAACTGATCTAGCAATGTTATGATTAGTACTCACAATCTGACAGCACTTATCAGTTATATGATCCGATGGGTTTATTAAAGCGCAACCCACTACTCATATTTCAAGCCACCACTGCATAGCTAAAATATAAGTTATATAATATCTAAATTCGCCCAAAAACAACTGAACAGATAATCAATATCAAAATCTGAGACAGACATCCCAATTTTTATTTAAGTTTTGCTTGCACGTCTAAAAATCAGTTTGCTTGATCAAATAGCGAGTACGAGTTGTAGTTAGCGGGGCAGGTAGGCTATTTGTTCATATTTCGTGTAATGATTTGCAGGCGGGCACAGCTGACAAATACCAGATTCGGGAACATCTGAGAAAATGTTATCCTTAAACTATAAAAATGCCTACGGGATAGTTTGAAGGATCGTCGCCTTCTATTACAAGAATATTTTATATGGAATTAGACGTTTTCCTTACAATACGTGTTTTCAATCAGTACAAAAAGCAACAACATGTACAACAAAAGAAAAAACGTATTAAACACATTCGTTCGTCCGTCGCCTCACCGCTGATCCTGGGCACATACACGCACACCCACTATGGGCATTATAAAGACATCAGTAAGCCTAAGTGCATTGCTTTGGACGGCGGAGAATCTGTGAAACACGAAGGACACGCAGCCATCACACAGAAGGCCTTCGAACCCACAACCCTGGAGGCGCAAGGCAACAGCACAACACACTGAACCACCAAATCATGCTTATGTGGTACAGTAATCGGTTACGCAAATCAAATTGGGCGCTTTTAGATACACGTTGGCATGGTTATATTTGTGAACCATATAACATTATTGCTGTTATGTCATTATCAAACATGCGATGAAATGGTGGAAGACTATCTGGTATTTAATCCCGACCTTCAATTAGCCTGTATCGACAAACCCGAAGACAAGCATATTAGTTTTGGATTCGAAAATATGGCACCAAGCAAGATGTCATTTGTTATTTAAAGTGACCAGTGCGTCATTCTTGGCAGGCTCCCTTAACTGCAGTAAGCTAGCTTAGGAACTCTTGACGTAACTATACTAGTATTCTCATTCGCTTTAAGGAGAGGAATGACGTCTTTTTATGCGCTTATCCTCTTCCTGAGAGCTCACCCTTTTAAGCGCAGGAAGGAATAGTATGTAATATTAGCGCGTTTGGTCATGCACAGCCGTGCTACTTAACATGCCGTTCAGGCGCGCAACCGGCGGAAACCATGGCAACCACCAAGACCCTGACACCACTGGTGCTGGCAAGCAAACAGCCGTGGCTGTTATCTTTATCCCTTTCGGACACTTCATCAGTACAACTTTAATAAAATGCATAGCAGTCTTTATAATATTTGTTTGGACTGGATAAATGCTTTTGTGTGTACATTATATGGCTTTACTATTCAGCCGGCTACTGGCACCTATGTAGGCGGCGTTTCTCCACAACGTCTTATCTTATGTCAGGGTCTTAAAGGCTTTTCAATGGGAAGTCAGAGATTACCGCTACTATCAACTGCATTTTGGAAATGCGGCTAAACAGATTTCGAGGTTACAGAATTACACTCTCATGTATTGGCTAATCAATGGGTATATTTATATAAGTGGGGATAAATTTAAAGCTGCAATAAAACTTCAGACTATACTGCCATCTGTATTTCTCCATAAAGAATCTGGTCGGTAAAAATAAAGATATTGCCTATTTTTGCAACAGCGGCTGTAAATATTGCTGCCAGTTCTAATCAGTGAAATTTCACGGTGATGACTAGTTGAAAATCACAGACAACATGAACAGAACTTGCTGCCATAAACATTAAGCCCGTGAGACTCCGCGGTCTCAGACACTTACCCTGTCACCACGCCCATAAAAGAAAAGGGGCGTAGTAATATATACTAAAATACAGGGCGGAGTCCTGAGCAGCATCACGTGATCACACCAACGAAGGGCAGTGACAGTGGCCAATAACAGTTCGAATGACAGTCTGATTGTGTATCACGTGCCCTTGTTCAAACCAAAAGGAATTCAGATATCCAATTACAGTCGGAGCCGCAACCTTGGTTGATCACATGACCTCAACTCAAAAAACCGGAACTTGTGTTTTACGGTCTGTCATTGCGCGTAGAAACTACAAAATCACTGAAGTGAAAACAGACGAAACTTCTACGGGCTACTACAGTTTGATAGAAAGGAAATACTCTGAATGAAAATCCTTTATTCATCCATTTTGTCAAATACTTGGTATCTGATTGGTGGGAATTTAGAAGCATTGACAGAAATCATCTTAATTGTGCTGAAAGTGTTATAGTTTATTAGAAATATCACGTGCTTATAATTTTTTTTAATTTCTAAAAATCATTATATTCTGAAACATACGTTTATTTACTGCTAATTAGAACAATATAAAAAGTAGTAACGTATTTTGTTATTTGTAATTAATAAGAAGTTCAGTTAACTAGGCGTCGGACTGCAAATATCGCGTTATTTACGACGTATTAAACAATCCCTCTTAAAGTAACAACTATAAACAGGTCATTAACGATACAAAGAACTCAACAGCTGCTGTTATGGGACTCGGTTACTTAACCGTAGTTAAATAACAGTAAGTAAAGGGATATGTGTGAATCAGAGAAATATATTACTGACAGTCGTATTATATTATTTCGGACCAGGCATAATAATGTATGAAAAAAGAACTTTGACAGTAAGCTACGCCAGAGAGAATCCTTATAATGATTTTGCAGAGACAGCACATTTAACATATAGTAATATCAAAATAAAATTAATCTTTATCCCCTTAGGGTGCAGTCACCACAATATTATTTGACTGTAAACTAAAGTGGGTTTTGCGGTCTAGTTAACCTGAAGTCTGTAACATGAGCATGCAGGGCTTGTTCAGCAGGTTCTTCTTGGCTGACTTGTGGTTACCTAACTTTAAGAATGGGTCTATTTTTAATTGACCAGTGGTATGATTTACTTACTATACTGATCGGTGGACATGAACCTGGAGTAAAATAATAAAGGACTAAACATGTATATGTAATTTATTATGCAGACGTTTTAACAACAAAGAATGTGCATTAAGGGTCAGATGAAGTAAAATGTATAACATGAATTATACAGTACATACGTTTTAGAACATATAGGTAATCTGCTGTTTAAATGGTGTCCAACGTGCTGGTCTAGAGCAATATCTGTTGATGAGTACAGTAAGAATATTCAAAATGTGCCAAAAATCCATATTTATACAATGGCATGAATGTGGATTTGCGATTAATAAATATTTTGTGATGAAAGTTATAAAAAAGTTCGTTTAAATATTTTTAGGCACACAAATAGGCCAAAAAAAATTCTAAAAGTAATTAAACATCAAGACACTACCTTAGTAAGCCCCCCGGTTGTAATTGCCCATGAAGGGCAAACCCCACAGTTCTGTTAAACGGGGGCAGCGGAAATCACACTGAGGAAATACATTGACTTGCGGACTGTAAGCTGTCACTTTACATCAAAGAAAAGCTCGTCTGTATTAACCTTGAGCAAGTTTTTAACCTGTATCACAGTAGTAAAATATTCAACTGTATATGCAAAACATGCATTATGTCACTTTGATTAAAACCAGAAAATATATTTAAGGCATACATTTAATAAATCATGCTAGGTTGAAAAAAGAAAACATTATACTGACAATGAATAATGTCATCCTTAACTGTAGGAGGCCACGGCGACACTCTTTTCAATTATCAGATATCTATGTTTTTTGCGCATTCAGCCATAAAACAGGGTGAATCGCTGTATGATCGTTCGCAATCTGTTATCCGCTAGCAGATTCAGTTGTGCCAGACTTTATATGCATCTCGCGGAGAGTAAATAGAGTGCACGGCGCTCAAGGCTTTCCAACCGGTGTGCCATCACGCTGAGGTGTGGGTTGCGCGCCCCGCCGTAGGTTACTCGGTGGTTGTGCCGTCTATTTTTAGGACTCACCCCCTCCGGGGGGAGTGTCACGTGACGCCGCCAATGACGTCACTGTAAATGTTGTTGTTGGTGGAGGAGCCGCAAATATGGAGGAAAGAGAGCTGTGACGGGAAAATTACTGCTTCATACCATCGGGGGAAAAATAATATTAAGCCATCCAGCAGACGGACCGACTGTCGAAGAAGCGTTCTTCACCTTCTGGACAGGCTAGCGGATATTCACGAATATCAGGTAGCTCAAATGGTAACTGTTGTTTAAGCGCTTTCATTTTTAAAATCCCGATCCTTTCAACTGGTTAATGTTAGTAGTAGTAGCAGTCAGTCTCTCCTAAAAAATGCTTGCATCCAATAAAACATCCATCCACTCACTTCTTACCTAGTTAACCGAAACCTCTGCCGGATGCACTGGCTTGCTTTCACGGACGCTCGTAAGATTTATGCTGAAGATACGGACTATTTTTCTTGGCTAAACATCGGCAGCAGCAATTAACTTTACAATATACACGTCCGATTTCCAACGAACACTTCCAGGCGGTCTGATTTACCCGAGTTTGCCCGTTGCGGTGAGAAAGCGATCCACTGTAGTTGCGATGGTTTTCGTAGAAACCGACCAAAATATTTGATGGTACACGGTGGGGCAGCTGTGCATCACATCGTTTATTTTACCCGCATTTTTACCCGCACTGATGCCATAGTTGTGATGAAGGGTACATTAAAACTTTATTATTACCTAATAGTTTTTTCGGAGTTACTGATTTATACCTGGGTATAAGGCGAATGCAGAATACGACTGCATCAGGAGGGAGGGGGTGCAATGCACAAGAATAAGTAAAACGTATAAATAGCTTTACCGTGAAAAAGTAAGGCGTGTTAGTTATCTGTCTGACTGACAATGAGTTTCAGGTTTATGCACGTTTTATGTAAATTTTTACCTAGATTAATGAAATCTCTTTCATGTAACAAGACAATCATTTATGGAGGATGCGATAAGCAAAATGCAGTAAGCGATGAATGTTTGTTTCATTGTGGTCTTGAACTTTAAACATAATGCCATGGAAGCATGCTTAAATATACTATATTAAATAGACCAAGACATGAACTATTATAGTCGTTTTACATTATAGTAAATGATACATGCATTCATATATACATATAAATACTGACATTAGTTTTTGCTTTCCGTATAAATTATTCAGATGTCAACAAGATCTGCTCTCTTAAACGACATTAATAGGCCTACCTGTTTTAAAGCAGAAGTACCCGCAGCCGATGTGATTACGCTCAACTCTGACAAACTACTTGTCAATGTGTTGTGCTAAACGATCCTTTACAAACACTTACAAATGCTCACAAACTAACATCACCGAAATTAATTGGCTGTTGTTCCATCCGGTTAAAACACATTTTGTGAACTGTAGGGAATTACAGAAGACACTATGACGAATATATATATATATTCGTCATAGTGTATATATATACACACACACACTTACAGATTTTAGGAGAAAGCAATTAATGATGGATTTCTCAAGCTGCTTCAAAAAGCGGGTTTTTAAAGAGCTATACTTATCGCTATGTCCTGTTACTGGCGTGTATATGAAAAATGCTGTATTATTTTTCCTAGAGGTTGAAAATTGTAATAAAACATCTGTGTTTTTAAGTATCCGACCGAGTTTACACTTTGGCAGGAAAATGCACGTATTACGCCTTCGGAATTTCTGTTTTAGTCAAATATTTGTATATCATCAGTGTTTTATCAAAAATAAGCGCGGAAAACGAAAACTCGGGTTGCTTTATAACATTATTATTTACTCGCGTGGTCAGATGCTGAAGATGTGTTCATAACCTTGAAGAACACGGTTTATAGATCAGTGAAATTATTTAGTTAGATTATTTAATATCAGCCTGACATATTTTTCCAACGTTTTCAAATATGCAGATCGCTGTCAACGTAATTCAATTAAATTACTAGGCATGTCGAGAGGGGAGAGATACCGAGATGGTGTTTAGAGTGCGAATTGCACGGCAGATCTGTTTTTGGTATCTCGGATGTCACTGAAGATATCATGATGCTGAATATGTCTTGATTATCGATCAGAAGTGATGCCCGGTGTTGTATTTTTCCTGCTGTCGAAGACGCGTATTTGTGTTCGTGCCCAACCAGAGAGCAGAGGAGGAGAAACGCCTTTATTACGATTTTTATAAATTATACTTTCCAGTGCTTTATGTGAAAACAAGATATGTAAGTGATCTTTTAGTTTGCTTTTTACTTTAACGCCACGGTGATGTAGCAGAGGTCTGGATATTGCGCCTCCTCAGCTTTGTGTGAACTTCTCCTCTGGCAGAAGCCGTTACACGTGCGTCTATTTGCCCATCAAGTGAAAGGCAGCAGCTGGCGTACTGTAGATACGTTTAGATTTAGGATTAGCCTGGTTAGACTGTCCCCGCCTTATAAGCATTATTAAACGGTGAATTTGGAGCTCAGATTTGGAAATGACAAATATTTCTAGCACTCTGCTGCACTACCGTCTGGTTATATCAAAGCAATTATTGAAAAACATTGTCATCAGTTATACCTTCATTTGATAAGGGAATTGGAAAATGCACATTCAGGATGAAAAATAAAGTTTTGACAATCTTAATATTAATTATAAATCCCTGGCAGTGGAGTTCTCTAGTTTAAGAGGATTCATTTCGCTGTTGTAGTTGGATTAACTTGGAAGCCCTGCCTTTTCTCCTTTTCCTGACTGTCAGAACACACCTGTGTAACGCAGGAATGTTTTGGACTGCAGACGAAAGCCGAGGTCCCTTTGACCAACAAAGGAGGAACTTTTACTTGCTGATTTTCAGCATTATGTCATACATCAGTATGTTTAAAACTGAAAGGTCTGCATCCAATGAGTATCTACACTGGATATATTACAGAATAGGGCAGGTATATTCAAGGCCTTCCATCGAGACTTGATTGCATGAAGAATATTCCAGGTAGGGGAATTGCATCGGTGTGACGTGCAACTTGTAGCGCAACTGAATTTCATAATCCTGGAACCGGTTAAGCAGGTTACCTGGGTGTTTCTAAATAGGATGTACAGGGGAAAAAAGCCTAGAATCTGGGCCCTTGGTCCCTCCCTGGTAGACTGCCTGGGCTGGTAATGCAGTGTGAAGTGTTTATTCACATCTTATCATCCGGAACTCTGGGCCATGGAGACGGATTTGAGGGGGTACGGCATATAGATGTTACCAGATGAGCAGAATGGCGTAAGCCTTTGGCACTCTTCTGTTCTGCTGGTGAGGTAACGTTACTTAGTGTAGAGCGGGAGATAACATCGCTCCCGGGGATGATTGGGGAGGGCGGGTGGCCAGCCTGCAGCTCCTCTGCCGTACGGCGCTCGTTTAACCTTGAAAGCTGGGACTGCAGCAGAGCTCGGTGCAGCTCACGTAGCAGGAGACTCGCCGCGCTGCCGTGACTTTGCAGCTCAAACGCCGTCCCCGCAATCCGGCTGTGCCCGTCCCGGGAAGCTGTCAGCGGTCACCGTCCAGAGCGGCGTGGAGCAGCGGGAGGGGTGAACGCGGCTGTGGCTGCCTGCCCTCCAATCCAGAGATGGGTGTCTCCGGATCTTTGGAGAAGGCTGAAGAGATGCAGCCGCGAGGAGCTTGAGTACCACAGGAACTGGCAGAATAATAGTCAGTGAGCCAAAGATGTCGTCCTCAGGGCTCTCTGCCATTTATGGATGCTGTCAAAATCAATGTGGATACAGTTAAAGAAGCGTCCGAATAATCATTTATATATAATAGCTGTAGAAGGTAACATTTATATTGGGTCTGTTTATTCCTGACGCTCCTGCAGTGCGGTCAAAGAAATATCATCCTAAATGAAAGACAAAAATAAATCCATGAACTCCTATTAGCCCAGGGCGTGTAGTTGCTAGATTTGGGCTACAGAGTAGTGGGACAAGTGGCAAAATACTGACTCCAACTATATAAACATGTTCTTTTTAAAGTCATCTCCCTACTGCGACTGTGATGATTCCTAAAATCGGAAGGCGATGCAGACCGGAAATGTGTGGATAGCCTGGATGTTTCTGGGACGGTGGTGGCATTGTCCATGTGAGCGGTGCTTGTTGCATGAATGGGAGTCCAAGTTCATGAATGGACAGTGTGTTTCATCGGCACGGTATCCTGAGAAAACCGGACGGCCTTCGATAGTGTGCATTTTGCCCTTCTTATTATATTAGGGGGGAATGTTACCACACGACGTAGATTTTATAGATCCTTTCTAAAACTGCAGCAGGTGACTATACAGATGTACAGCATACTTAGCTCAGGTGCCCAAAAAAAATGGTTTAGGGACTGGATTTGGGTTTGGAAACCTTTACACTAAGACATGTTGGCGCTGCCTTCATGAGGAATTGCGGTGCTCGGTGTCAGATTCTGCAGCAGTACATGTTTTGGAGACGCACAGAAAGCTGTAAGGTGCCACGCGCTCAGGGTGTGTCGAGCTGTGTGCCTAATGGCGTGATTTTTCTACCATCGCTGCTGGTGTCAGGGATGCAGCAAGATAGCATTAAAATCTAATACGGGTAGGCAGGTTGGTGTAATGTTCGTTACCAAATTATCACATCGAAATATGTTGTGTCATTTACTAATCTGGGTGAATTAGCATGACGAGGAGGGCAGCTTCACTCGCGTACAGATTGTTTCTTTGATTTTTTTTTTTTTTTTAAAGAAGCACCCTCCATTTTGCTTGTTGACATTCCCTTTTCCAGATTTGTCGTCCCTCTGTGGTACTTGGCTCTCCCGGTCCCTGTTTGCACGTCATTACAGGAGCGCCTCTCTAGAGCGACAGTCCTCGGGTGGCCGTGTTGATTGCCTGGGAGGTCGAGGCATCCAGCTCTGCCGCACTTTGTTGTGTCAGGTTGTTGCGGGGACCTGGGGCTTCGTGTCAGAAGGAACCTGGCCTTGAAGTTGTGGAAGTTGCCAGTGGTGGAAGTGTGTTTTTTTTTTTTTTTTGGTCGCAGAGCACCCAGCTGCAGTTCCTGCGTGGCCTGCCTGACCCTGATGTCTGCTTCTGGGGGTCTGCCGTGTGCTCCTCTGGGGGAAGGGCATTTGTTGAGTTTATGTTGAGTTTATGTTGCTTCAATAACGGCTTTGTCGTGCCTCTGAATGGCAGCGGTGCTCTCAGGCAGCTATAAATGAATCAACAGAACTGTTGGCGAGCGTCTAACTCTTAATCACACCTCAGATGTCCCCCCCGCCACCCCCACAATGGATGGTATGAGGCTTCTCTGTGCCACCTCTGTGGGCTCCCAGGATACAGGTATTTTTGGCCAGCTTGTAACGCGCCTTTCCTCACAGCAGGAGCTGAAGAGCGCGGTGACCCAGGGGTCACTGTATGCGTGACACGGAGCTGGACGGTCCTCGTGCCCGCCGATCAAGTCAAGTGGGCTTTATTGTCACACCATCCATCCATAGCAGGGATATGGTGACAAGACCAAGGACCAAGAGCAAGTAATATGAACAGAGGGATTCACAATAAAAGTGCAGGACAAGGAGGCTGGGCTTAACCCTATATACACAGTGCCTGAATGTGCATCTATCATAATAAATAATGCATCGGCAGAGCACAGTAAAATAACTACAATCATGTCAGTAAGCCAGCAAGAAAAAGTAAAGTGCCCAGTGCCAGTGAGGGAGGGGCTTATTGGTATTTATAGGCTCAGGTAGGAGGTAAAGGGACCTCAAGGTTCTGGGTGTCCTGACAGCCTCAGGGAAGAAGCTGTATCCACACCTGGACGAATTTACTTGTGATTGTTCTTTTTTTGATTTACTTTTAGTTTCTTGTTTAGGGATGGTTGTTGGGAATCAGAAGCGGCAGAGGAATGGTTTCAGTGATGCCAGTCTATCCATAGGTGATGTCATAACACAGTGTTTCTCAAATCGGTCCTTGGGGACCCCCCCCAGAAGATCCACATTTTTTCTCCCTCCCAGCTCTCTGCCAGACAGTCCATAAAACATGGACCATCTGGGGGGTCCCAGAGGGAATGTTTGAGAAACGCTGTCAGGTGTCAGGCGAGGCTGGAGTTCAGTGGCTTTGCAGACCCCATTCTTTTCCCAAATAAGTAGCTTATATTTCTTCCTTCATTTATGTTTTTACTGCAGCAGTTCAGGTGAATCTCTGGCCTTCAAGGTAGAACAGCATGGTCTGATGCACTTTTTTTTAGCTGCCTGCCGCAACGGGAGAAATGATGTGAGCGTATCGCTGCTGTTTTAGCTCTTGAAACCGTTGTCGTCTGTCAGCAGGGAAATCCTGACCAGCATTGTTATGAGAGGTGATACAATTTTTTTTATATGACCAAAATTAGATTTTACTGGCAGCAGTTTTCTAGCACTAGGATTCTCAGGCAAATCAGCTAATTTACGCAAGAAATCGGTTAGTCGATAAGAACGGCACGCAGCATAAAGCCAACCTGATGGCGTGTTGACGGAACATAAGGAGGGGAAAAAGTTTCTCACTTTGAATTCCAGTGTTGGGTCTTAATTAGTTCCCAGTGTTTACGCACCGTGAGCTGACGGAGGTGTGCTGTGCGCTGCGATGTTTGGAACTGAATCTGGTGCCAGTTGAGTTTACTTTTCCATTGATCCCTGTGGAAGACGTTCTCTCTGGCGGCTGTACGGGCAGGTTTTATGGCCTGCGGTGACCCTGTGCCTGGCACCGCTGACTGCCACCGTGGTCTCTCAGTGGATTATACTGGTACCGTGCCCCATCTGTGGATTATACTGGTACCGTGCCCCATCTGTGGGTTGTATCGGTACTGTCAGTGGGTTACACTGGTACCGTGCACCGTCAGTGGGTTATACTGGTACTGTCAGTGGGTTATACTGGTACTGTCAGTGGGTTATACTGGTACCGTGCACCGTCAGTGGGTTATACTGGTACTGTCAGTGGGTTACATTGGTACCGTACTGTGCCCCTTCAGTGGGTTATACTGGTACTGTCAGTGGGTTATACTGGTACTGTGCCCCTTCAGTGGGTTATACTGGTACTGTCAGCGGGTTATACTGGTACCGTACCCTGTCAGTGGGTTATACTGGTACCGTACCCTGTCAGTGGGTTATACTGGTACCATGCACCGTCAGTGGGTTATACTGGTACTGTCAGTGGGTTATACTGGTACCATACACCGTCAGTGAGTTATACTGGTACCGTGCACCGTCAGTGGGTGATACGTGATGCACCTTCATTACACTGTACCAGCTCTAAGCTGCTTCAGTACACTGTACTGGCATGATGCACCTTCATTACACTGTACCGGCTCTAAGCTGCTTCAGTACACTGTACTGGCATGATGCACCTTCATTACACTGTACCGGCTCTAAGCTGCTTCAGTA
>JAODJU010000095.1:13370390-13382451 GCA_026776725.1 Gnathonemus echidnorhynchus | reverse complement strand
CACGGTACAGTGCAGGTGGGACATACACCTAGGAGAGCACCAAAGTGCACGGTACAGTGCAGGTGGGACATACACCTAGGAGAGCGCCATTTGCACATCTTTCCTCCCTTCACCGCTGCTTCCAAAGAGGACAGACTCTGACCTATGATAGAGCTAGCTTTCCTGAAAAATTCATTTATCTTAAAAGCCTCCATCACTTTAATATTAACCCACACAGCAAACCGCAGCTGGCTGTGACCGACTGTTAAATCGTGCAGCAGTTTACTGCCCACTGAGGGGTCGGAGTCTCTTCCAGAAAAACAGGCTGCTCTGCACTTTCTTGCAGACCTCCCCCATGTTGCTATGCCTGCCTGGCCTCTCTTGAATGTAGACACACCCCTTTTTAGGCACATTCATGAGAGGAGGACCTTCTGTAGCCGTAATGACAGATTACACATGTGTTGCAGAACTGCTCCCATTCTAGGCCAGATGCCATCAGGACCTGCTGCCTGGTATAACTGTAACCCTTTTTAGAAGGAATCGGGGGGCCAAGGTGGAACCTTTGTGGGGGAGGGCCCCAACTTATCCTGGTCAGAGTTATGAGAGCTCAGACCCAATCCACAGCAGCATAAGGAAAAAGGCTGGGGTACATCCTGGACAGGAGGCCCGTGAACTGCAGTCAGTTAACTGCAGTAATAATTGCAGTCTGGGACTCTGCTGTACAGCCATTGTTACTTTTAAGGTCATGCTGAATGTGCATTGTTTGCAGCCTAAGTGTACAGTGAAATGTACAGTGTTTTCTCCAAAGCTCTGGCTATAGTTGTATATGCTGCAACCTTATCTTCTGCTCAGATCAATGAAAGAAGCCTTCCATACACAACATTATTGAAATTCCATTACTATAGCATTGACATCATAAGCTACCTTGGAAAAAGGCATCAGCCAAACAAACAAACATACAAATAAATAAAAACAATAATTACAGTCTTGTGGTGCGACTATATAGTGATTTAAAGAAAAATTATAAAGTAATTGCTGCTAACAGTTTTAACAGTAGTATCTGTCAAAACCACCGACCCTCAGAATTCGACTGACATATGATGTGGGTATGGGACACAAAACAGGACCACCGTGGACAAAAGGATGCATCTCACCTGATTTTCTCCTTATTTTATTTAATGAACAGCAAATCGTGATACATAAATGAGCTTTATTTCACCAAAAAAAAGGGAGAATCCCTGTAGCAGAGAAGGTAGGGAATCCGTAACGATGTACACGTCTATAAACTGGGTCAGGTGGAGAAAACCGATCTTTAGCATTCTGGGCTCTGTAAATGAGACCATTAAGATGTTATTTTCCTGCCAAATACCTCCCAAAATATGTCATGTTCAGATGTAGGAGTTTGGAGAGAGTGCAGAAATATGTGTAACATACTGAGTAACTCAACCCGCCTTTAAAAAGAGTTTCCAGTGCATCACTTTTGAATATAACAATAACAGAAGAATAGTACAGAATAAATTTTTCTTCATTAAAGTATTTTAAGCAGTTTGCGCTTGATGTGCGCATTCGTTTGCCTGAGCTGTTAATGTTTGAGCTCACGGTCCTAACCCCCTCCTCTTTTTCGATGGACTATATAGCAGGTTTTCAGCTGACTGAGTGAGCACCAAAATCAAAAGTGAGGCAGGAAACCTCAGACATGCAGGGCTAAGTGGACATTTCCTGCAGAAATCGGCAGCCCGACCGTGGAGTGAGGGCAGACAGCACCGCCTTTGTGAGAGGCTGTAGGGCGAAGCTATCCTGACTGAGCCTTCTGGTCTTGCCTGCCTCCCCAGCTTTCATGCCTCCTCTCTCCGAAGAGGTGAGGAAGGGGACAGGAGGCCATTAGCGTGGCATATGACCCCCTATGCAGGAAGTAGATATTATTATTATCACTGCTCATTATCATCACTTAGAGAATCCCAATTTTCCACAGGTGTTCAATGCATTTTTTGTAACAATACACTGAATCGCAGTATCCGTATGGATGACATTCTTCAAAAAAAAGCAAGAGCAATTTTTATTCAGCATGTTTATTTAAGGCTCAAAGGTAAAAACAGGGGATCAGAGAAGGATTTTTAAGAATGACAAAAACCAACAGATAGTGAAAAGAATATTATAGAGAAAGATTAAAAACTACAGAAGATCCTCAGGCGCTTAAATGATATACTGTAGGGCGACTTATGTGACATGCAAAGAACACACAGCCACACGCAAATGTCAGATTACGAGATGCAATGTGCCAATTTCCAAATAAAACTCCACAGAATGTCTAAAGGGAAACGAGATGCCCATAGTCCTCTCTGCTTTAAAGCAATGCACGTTCTCTGTGGCAGCGTTTGCTGGTTCATAGCCCGGAAATGCTGAAAGATGTACAGAATTGAAAGGGTAGTAAAACTGCATGGTTCAGTTATTTATATTTTTCCAAAAACAACAATAGTACACCATGGGAATCTCTTCCTAGTGATTATATAATGTTGGGGAATGTAAATGCTTTAGTTGATCATTAGTTTTATAAGTTCTGCTTCAGTAGATTTCCACTGGCATCTGTTGTCAGAGACTGACCTAATGCTCAATTAAAATTCACTTATAACTGGAACATTATCTTTGAACACAGTGTTTAGATCCACATGGGACGTACTAAGGCCTTCCACCACTAAATAGTCTGAATGCATGTTGCCAAGTCTCTCTCACTGCCTTAGAATTTCTGTAGTATTTTCCACTTTATCTTTAACCTCTTAGTCAGACATATGAAAAGCTATTAATTTAGCATGTAAGCTGACTTCAAGGTACAGTTCAAATTTTTATAGTAGGTATTTTTTGGAAAATTCAAGTGCTGAGATTTCTGTGGGTTTGCTTTTTCTCTCTAGCACAGACACTGTTATATCTCTCTAGCACAGACACTGTTATATCTCTCTAGCACAGACACTGTTATATCTCTCTAGCACAGACACTGTTATATCTTTCTAGCACAGACACTGTTATATCTTTCTAGCACAGACACTGTTATATTTTTCTAGCACAGACACTGTTATATCTCTCTAGCACAGACACTTATATCTTTCTAGCACAGACACTGTTATATCTTTCTAGCACAGACACTGTTATATCTTTCTAGCACAGACACTGTTATATCTTTCTAGCACAGACACTTATATCTTTCTAGCACAGACACTGTTGTCAAAAAGCTTCTAAGCACCGATTGCACTTTTCATGCATGAATGTATTTTGGGAAACAAGCACTGTAACTCAGGGATCTCAAATTCCAGTCCTGGGGGGCCAGAGCCCAGCACATTTTTGGGTTTCCCCTCATTTAACACACCTGATTCAGCTCCTTGTGCTAATTACCACACAGCTGTTGAGCTGAATCACTTGTGATGGAACAGGGAAAGAACTAAGCTACACAGGGCTCCGGCCCCCCAGGACTGGAGTTTGAGACCCCTGCTCAAACCTGTAAATGTGTTATATTGTTGATACATATGTCTGTATGAAGTTATTGTTACATGAAAATGAAATAAAAAACAAAATCTAATTTGGCAAAATATTTCGGCAGTGGGCTTAAAATGTTGAACATCTTTTTTATTTGCAAAGCTCAGAACCATGTGTTGGAGTGAACAGTGAGATGCAGTTAAGACGTAAACATTTCTAGTGTTTTTCCTGTAAACAAAGAGAATAAAGAACACAGCACAGAAATGTAAAAGGGACAGAAAATAAAAATCAGACTGACAATTAAAATGTTTAAAAATGAGACCCTAACAGCAAAAGAAGTTTAGAAATTGGCCCTTGCAGCTGCCAGACCATAACAACCGATCTTTTATTTTTTATTTTTTTTTCTTCTTGATGGCTAAATGTTTTCCATCTCAAACAGGATGTATTATGTACAGACTATATTTATTTAGTTATTTTAATAAAGGGAACTTTATTTAGTTATTTTCAAAGTCAAAGTAATTTTAATATAGGTTGTAAAACTCATGTCCATAAAAGTGTCTAATTACTATTTCATTATCTGTATAAATTAGCTATGGCTTAGGCGACAGTGATATTGTCTCACAAACTCAGGGTCCAGTCTGCCTCTAGTTCAGGGGCGGTTCTGAGGGGGTGTCGGGGTTTGGGGGTCAGTGTCCCCATGACAACATGCATGGCCCCCACGTGCCCCCCCCCCCCAAAATATGTATGCTTATTACACATCCTGGACCTGTCCTCAAAATGATCTTTTGCTTCTTAATATTGGCCATTTTGTGTAAGTGATACTTGGGGGACATTAAGGTCAAATGCATCTGCCCCCCCTAACAGAACAACTGACCCCAGTCTGGCCCCCCAGTTGAAATGGTCTAGAATCATTGCTGCTCCAGGTTCTGCGTGTGCATGTTTTGTTGAGTTTGCATGTTCCCTCAGTAACATAAAGGTTTTCTGTGGATAAATTGGGTTCATCCCATAGTCCGAATGCAATTGGACAAACTGGCATCTCCAAATCTCAGATGTGTCGGGTCTGATTCTGTGTGTGTCTATGTGCCCTTTGATGGACTGGCATCTTGCACAGAGTCCACTCCTGCCTTGCCCCTTATGCCAACCCCACCCCATGGCCCTTACCAAGTTCAGTGACTGGAAGGTAGCTGGATATAATATCCAAAATGTGCTTTCTTATGGAAACTATCTAAACACTTCCTAGATTGCTGTTATCATGTTGTACTTACACAGACATATTCACAGCAGTCCAGTAACTACAAAGACATAAGAAAGCATATGGTCAATGTACCAATATAAGAATAGATTTAGACATCAGCAGTGTTTTCAACAGCGTTTTATACAAACAGTCTGAGTAAAAGAAGTAAATTTTGTGAATTTTATTGAGTCAGTGGAGTGCTGTTTGCTATAAATATATTAATTACCCTTTTGGCTTATGTTCTCCATAAAAACGTTACTGGTTTGCGTTTATTAAAATGCCGTAGCACTGTGCGATAAGCAGTTTCAAGGTGAGGTCATTAAAATGTGTATTTACACTTAAAAATATATATGATACTGATTTATTCAAGGTACAATTTCCAACTCATACAGAATGCTCTTATTGTTATTTTTGATTTGAAATGTTAAAAATACTTTCTGTAACTACCTCAGGAAGTAGTGACTAGAAAGCAAAATTAAAATATAGATATTATGAAATGTATCTGATGTACTGTTTAATGCAGCATGTGCAATATTCAGTCTCAGGGCAGTACAATCATTCATAGAGTCAAAGTCTGTGGTTTATCATCTGTTATTTTTCTTATAAGCTTATAAACTTTTTTCAGTTAAATTTAACCAAAAGAATAATATTAGCACAATTTGTGTACAGTATCAAGTCGAGGCACAAAGACAGAGTGAGGAACCATAGAGCAGACACATCTAGACACATCTAAGACAACTAACAGCACCTACAAAGTCAGTGAACAAGCAGGAGACTGAGGCACAAAACACTTACATAGCAAGGAGCAGGGCAAGGTCAAGCACATCTATACTCTCATAACGAAAGCTACCTGAGGGGCAGGGGCAGGCCATAATAATTAATTAAACACTACGACTGGGAACAAGACACAGGTGAGGGTTATCATCACTAAACATTCAGGACTCAAACTCTAAGAATGGAATGGCCAGCGCCACCTGCTGGCCAAGACGGACTGACAGAGAGGATAGGGCAGGGACTGGTGCTGATATCCAGAGCTGAAGGGACCAGTCCCACCCAGGAAAAGTAAGAGCTCAGTTCAGAGCACAGGCTTCACCATGGTGCTGAGGATTCAAGGAGTCATGGATTCAAAACTTTATTTGCCATTTGCTTAGGTACAGATGTACAAGGCTTTGGAATTCCTGTACGGATCTCTCAGCCAATGCAAAGTATAGTAAGTACCCATAATAACACAGCAAATAAACACAGCAAATACACATAAATACACAAGAAAATAAATATAACAAGATGTAAGTAGACTCTGCCAATGTGTGCACAAGTATTTATGGTTTTAATGAATATAAGAAAGGTAGATACCCTGTACCAGTGTGTGAATGTGTGGATGGATGGAGGGCATTCTGGCAGTATGTATATGTAAGTGATGATGGGGGTGCCACAGTAACACTCACAGATCCATTGGTTTGCTTTCATGAATATTAAAAACTCCTTTCTGTCTATGTAACGTGATATTGTGTCCTTTGCACGGTTACAGACACCCAGGTGATAATTCCATTTTTATTTCTTTTCTTCTCTCACAGATGTGACTCCTGATTTTTATGTGACCTTTGACCCCTTTCCTGCCCCCTCCCTATAATCCTGTAAGGAAAACCAGGTGCCCCCTTCCCCACTTACCACCCCTCCCTCCACATCTTACGTGCTTCTCCTGCCCCTCCTGACCAGAGCCACTCACACCCCACTGATTACAGAAATATCTAAGTAAAACTGTCAGGTTTCTCAATGAGGAGCAAACATCAAACAGAAGGATCGTTTACCAAATAAGTGGACCACAGTATATTGTCACACTCACTACCAGGCGCAAGTCAATTTGGGCGTATCGCAATAGTTATAGGAGAGAGGCAAGACATTAAGTGCAGTACTGCAATATACACACATACTCTACAGCAAATAATAATATAAATAATATTAAATCACAATGCTTTATAATAAAAAGTGATACACCTACACTGTCAGAAAAGAAGAATACCAATTTGTACCTCTGCTTGTCCCTGGGGCTGCACCCCAGTGTAGGGTCAGCGAATTGTACCCTTAGCTGTAGGTAAATGTACTTTTTAGTCTAATTCGAGGTACAAACTGGTAGCCTTTTTTCTGACAGTGTACTTCATCCGCTTTCAGGCAGCTCTCAATCAGTCTATATTATTTACTATGGACTTGGGACGTAAATGAGATCGGATGTTACTCGATCGGGTGTAAGATGACAGAGGCCTGCATTCTGTGTATGACACAGGTCCTTTGCTATTGGCAGTCGACGTTTGTCGTTCCTCCTTGGTTAAGTGCAGTATGTGTGTCTCATGCAGGCCTGCCAGACAGCTACAGCCCTCATGCAGGCCTGCCAGACAGCTACAGCCCTCATGCAGGCCTGCCAGACAGCTACAGCTGTCACACAGAATTACAGCCTTCTTATCCTTTGCTATATCAGCTTTGCAAGAGTAGGGTGACACAATCCTGCATAATGTATGTCCATCGATCCATCTTCCAGCCATTTATTCCTGGCAGGGTTGCGGGGGCCCTAGTGCCTTTCCCAGGAAGCACGGGGCCTAGCTGGGGAGCACCTTCGACAGTATGCCAGCCTATAATCAATATATGTAATTAATCAATATATGACTAATGCATGATGTACGTAGCTGAAAAGAGAACTGAGTCATGTGTTTGATTTTCGTCTCTTTGGTATTGTCATGTGAATTCCTGCTGTAATGTAAAGGAATCCATTAAACTATCTTATACATAATTGAAATGAGTTTGGGCAAATGGCTGGATTGAAAGACAGATAATGTGTTGAATGTGTTGCTCAGAGGATCCTGGCCGGGCTACAGACAAACACGTCCTTGACAGCACAGATATATATGAGCAGGTCAAAGAGCGTGAGGGGAGAAGGAATTCCAAAGCGGCCGACCCCAAACAGCCACACATGCTCAGCATCACCAGCGTATCCATAGCCGAGAAGTACAGCCTGAGTAAATCAGGACAGAAAGCTGCGTTCAGACAATGTTTAGCTTAAAAGACACACGCTAACGCAGACACACACACAGCAGGCCAGCCAGAACTGCCACCCCCCCCCCCCGCGCGCGGTGTGTGTGTGATGGCGGCCTGACTGCCTTGTTACCGACCGCACAACACACCCCGTTGCTGGGCTCTCTCCCTCCACGTTTTCTTTTCCAGATGTGTTCCTCCCCTGGGCTCCGCTTGGCGGGCCCGACCTTGCGAGACGGGGGTAATGCAGCCAGGACGCACAGCTGTTTTCAATACGGGGGCTTTCTGAGGAGTATCAGTTGGGGGGGGGGGGGGGGGGGAGCTGCAAGGAAAAGCAAACAACTGGGCGAAATGGAACAGATCCTGCTGGCCTATTTTAAGTGTGCGCCCTAACAATAAAAAAAATAAAAAAATGTATATACACTAAACATGAAAGTAAACCAGTAGCATTGCCCTCTTCTGTTGTAAGCTGTCTGATAATCAAAAAACATGACTGAAATTTGAAGCTAGTCATAATATTAATGATAGAACTATAGCTATATAACTATGATTTTGTTATTGTTATACACGTGGTACATGGCAGAGGCAACAATAACCACAAAGCAGGGTGCAATCTCAGGCACCCCAAGACAATGCAGGCAGACTCCTGCAAGCCTGTGACCCGGATGAGGAGTCCAACCCAGTCCAACCCGTCCTTTTCAGATCACTCCTTGCTGAAATACAGTTTGGTTCTGATTTTGGGTTAGCAACTGTTTGAGATTAACCAGGCACGTTTTTCTTTTTTTTTTTTCACAGAGTTGCAGGGATTGGACTGTGATTCTCACGGGAGGAAAAACGTGGTAAATGACCAGGGGATCTTTGAGGGCTTCTGCGTGTCCACAGTCGAGGTTACTAAGCGGAGTAGGTCTGTGTTCTTTGCTCCACGGTTCCTCCAGACAGGCTAACCTGAATTGGAAGGAACTGGCCTCATGGTGAACAGGATTTCCACGTTGTTCGGCGCCGCCCATGGCGGAATGTTTTATTAGCCTGAACGTAATAAAAAAAGGCGTCACACATCCAGAATTCACTAAATGATGTGAAGCAACAAGCAGAGTCTGGAGTTCTCCCAAACCCCACCACATTTAACGTAGGACGGCAAAATGCAATTTTGTTACCACTGTTCCCAGAAATGAATCGACTGTGCTTTTAGTCGCAACTCTTTTGGTTGCTGAAAATCTCCCGCCTGTCCTTGCCTGATGCATTACCAAGGTCATGGCCTCGTGCTGTCCTGGCTGTGTTATGCTGTGATCTGTGTGGTATTATTGGGCGTCCTTTGCCACCAGTAGTCCTTACAAGGCCCCACGTCTCTCGCTCCCTAAGTGGTGACTGATGCTCTTCCAGGGTAGATGTCTCTTTGTTTTCTCCATGTTCCAGCCTTCGTGGGCCTTCTGGCTGCTCTGAGTCACTGCAGGGGAATGCTGCTTGGAGGGATGCTGCCTTTCCTTTTTCAGCTGTTAGTAATACTGCCTCTGGGACCTGGAGTGTTCTGCACATTGGATTATAAATTATGCTACATGCATATGGGAGGGGAGGCCGAACCTGGGGCCCTGACGAGAGGAGAGTTGTTTCCCGGGTCTGTGTTTATCGAAGGGAGGCAGTGCAGAACAACCTGAAGGCAGGAACAGAGGATGAAGCAAAACACTGGCCGTTTGCTGGAGGCGTTTAACACTCCTATTGCACATGAATACCCATCCCTAGGACACCGAGGTCAAATCTTCAGTATTTTTTCTGCAGCTCCAATGGCCATGATCCCTTACAGGGCACAGCTAGGAAAGGCTAATGCTTCTCACCTCCCTGCCGATGGCCTTATATAGGTGACACTTTTCTAGGGATTGTTACCCGCAGTTCACACCAAAAAATAAAATTAGTCCTGGTAAGCAGATGGATGTACCATAAGCACATCAAATCTTTATTTTAGTACAGGGTAAACACAATATTATTTTAGGTGAAGTCACTGAAAAGGTAAAGGTGATCATCACAGTGGTTCATGCTGAGTTGCATGGTTACTCACTGAGCTGTGCTGTGGCCTGATCTCATCACGATCCTGCGTCCAAGCTCTTTGTGGCCATAGTTTTCATGGTTAAGCCACATTTACACAGGTTTTCAGTTGTCCTGCAGTCCCAGAAACATGCTGTTAGGTGAGACGTGTCACTGACGTGCCCCAACCCTGTGACATCCCGTCCAAGGGCTCCATGGGCTTCTCTTCCTGGGATAGACACACAGTGACCCTGTGCTATAGTGGTATGGGAAATGGGGGAGTTTGACAATGTGAGTGATATAATCACCAGTTTTGATACGACACCATGGGATGGATTTGTGCTATAAGACATCAACATGTCAAATGCTGATTAAATATTATGTTCATTTATGAAGAATATTCCTAGAGTATAGAAATAAAGAAAATATCAATAAATGTTTTATAAACCAAGAAATGATGTAGTAATTGTAAATCCATTGTATAATTATTAGGTCAATATTTAATCTACAGAAGAATGTTATACCAGTAAATAACCTTAAGGTAGACTGAGTTGAAGAAGAAGGTTTTTATAATAAAAAGTATCTACTCCGTATGTCTGTCAGGAACGAGCTGCATATTCTTTGGGTCTCACCCTTAATTTGAAGGATATTTTCTCCCCATTTTAAAGTTAGACACAATTGTTTCCTAAAGCACTGATTCAGGTTGGAAAAGTCCACGTTGCTCTTGAGTCACTATTAAAAGTGATGCTTATCACAGATGAATGAGTGTGTACCCGTTTGAGAGGGAACTCAAACCACAGGTCAAAGCAGCCTTATTGTGCGTCATTGCTTCACCACAGCCTGCAACACTTAGAAAAACCAAAATGAAACCATATAGACTAGACCAGTGTTTCTCAGCCCAGTCCTCAGGGAACCCCAGACAGTCCACATTTTTGTTCCCACCCAGCTCTCAGCACCCCTGAACAAAAAATTCTAATTCAAGAACTCCAGACTATATGGAATGTGCACCTCCAGGGTTGGGGATTCAGACCCGGGCCCCTGTTCTCTGTGCGGAGTTTGCATGCTCTCCAAATGTTTGTGTGGACTTAAAGGTAGGTAAGTAGGTCACCTGCTGTCTGTAAATTGCCTCCTGTACCAGACCGGCCCTCCCCCACCACGGGCCCTGTGCTTAAAGGTATAGGTTCTATCAAACCCAACTGAGTAGTGAATAAGCAGCCGTGATTCTTATTTCTGCATGACTTTTGTGCTTGTCACTACCAGGCAGTGCAGGAACAGAGGATGAAGCAGAACACTATTTAAATTTCAGCTAGAAGTGGCTCATTGGGGTACTTTTTATTCTGCTTACTGAGTGAAATGGCTTAACCGATATGTTGCGGTGGGTCATTCAAGGATTGAGAGACCCTTAGCAACACAATAACTTGTATCTCTGCCATGAGAGGAAAGAAAAATTGCCTGGGATTCATTCCTTTGGCGCCCAGAGCCAATTGGCTGGTGCCTTTGAGCTTTGTCCCGCCCACTGCTGCTTAGTCCTCATACTCAGGGTGATTTGATTGGCAGTCGACAGCACAGGCAGGCAAATACAGATTTTGCCACAGAGGCAGTGGGAAGACTCTGTTTTTGGCTCGATTCAAGATTGTGAAAGATTTTGGATAAATCAAATGAAATAAAACAGCTTCAGATAAAATATTTCTTTGCTACTATTCATCCTGCGATTGTATCACTTTTGCTTCTTTTTGCTACATGTGGAGAACGTATGACTTATAGTGTAATATATGTAAGGAATAATAAGGAATAATAATTAAAAAGGCAAAGCCAGCTAGGTTTTTTTTTATGACAGAGTAAAAATGTTTTAGCAGAACTTAAACCCTCTGTGCTATAATGTCCATACAGTATTGGAAGTAAGAAAAAGCCTGATCTTAATCTAGCTGACTAGCAATGTAAGAATTGCATGTGCATAATATGCAATGTCTGTATTAATATCGCACATCGTCCAGCCCTATAATATACTACAGACATTTTAGTATTCACTACGAAATACCCCGCCTCACGCTGTGATGTCATTCGGCGCCAGCACCAATTCTTACGGCAGTAGAAAACCAACACCTTGAAGTTCTGTACTTTTGGAACTTTCTTGAAGTACCAAAAGTACGGTACCTGGTGTGGTGGAAAGTGCCCACAGTACAAGGGATATCAGCAGTGTTGGGTGTAATTAAATTACTTTTCCACTGAAAAAGTAGAGTAACTGATTACTGTTCATTTTTAGGTGTTTTAATTACAGTTACTTATAATGTACTTGCGTTACATTGTAAAATAATTAAACTCGCTGAATATCATTATTTAATT
>JAODJU010000095.1:13358712-13370290 GCA_026776725.1 Gnathonemus echidnorhynchus | reverse complement strand
TAAGTATTTTAAATACAACATTGATTAAGTAATTAGTAATTAGTTACTTTTTTAAAGTAACTTACCCAACACTGGATATCAGCTATTAAACATGAGGCACCAAAGGTTGCTTCTTCTCATTCTTGAACAAAAAGAGGAATAATGCTTGTTATTTACTCACAGGCATTTTGTTTGTTTTGTCTGTTTTTAGTCATTTAGATTTTCGGTTCATATCTGCCTGTGGCAAAGACTAAGGAAAATAAACTTTGCGCTAGAGTCAAAGAAATCAGCCAGCGAATTTGTTTTTTCAGTGCTGCCTGCAATTAGCTGCATGAGTGGATCTCTGGGACTGAAGCTCTCTTTGAGGGTGGCGAGGGCAGAGATAAAGGCAACGTGGGATGGATCAAAGGGGTGACCATCGCTAGCCCCAGAAAATCCAGGATGTCACCCCACCTTGGAACCCCCCGGCCCCCGGTTGGAAGGTCTAAAGTGGCCATTTTGATTATGGTTTCGATTAACCTGTGGCTCTAGGCGAATTGCAAATATGAAGAACAGCACATTCTGTAATAGCTAACGCTAAAAGGCACCTCTCTGTTTTCTTGCTCAGAATTACTGGAGTCACAGCGCAAGTGTGGGTGTTTCAGTGTGGTTGGATATGGGAGGCGGGCTATAAAAGCCCCCCCAACTTCTCCACCTATGTACTGTCAGACGGGAAGGTCAGTAAAGCACTGCTAGAAATATGGCCTCAAGGCTGGTGTCACGATCGCCGTCAGGCGAGCAGGGACCTGGGAATCAGGATCAGGAAACGGAGTACCAGGAACACAGGTTTACTAGGTAGAACTAACAGACGAGGCAAAACACGGCAAACGGCGTCAATGACGGAACTGGGGATACACACTCTGACGTGGACTTAAATACACAGGACTTAATGAAACAACAAGAAACAGCTGGTAACATCGAGATTCCACATGAGGTTAACGAGGGGGGCGTGGCACACAGGAGGATCCTACGAGCCGGGCGTGACAGCTGGGCTGATTACATCAAGGTGGATGCAAGAAAATAATTTTACAATTGTGATTATGACACTCTCACTGCCTTGCTTATTTTCAGAAAACTTGATTCAAAAGTCCCTTTGTCAGGGTCAGCACCCATCGGACCTTTACCCTTTGTGTCTCTACCCTGTTTAGCCAGCAGCTTATGTCCAGTTTGAATTAGACTTTTTCCTCTTAGTCTTTCCTAGCGTTGTCAGCCCTCTGTTATGTTCCCTAGTCTCTAGTACTTCTCTGACTTGGTGGTTGTTTTTGTTCCCTAGTCCTTGTTCTTATTTAGTGTTTTCACTTCCACCTGTTTCTCATTGTTCCTGTGTCTATCTAAATTGGTTAATTGATTATTATTTGCAGCTGTTCCTTGTTTGCCGTGTCCTTGTGATTGGCTTGTTAGCTGTGTATTTAAGTCCCTGCCTTTGTCCTGCTCTTCAGTCAGCCATTGTAAATGTTACAGTATGTTTTTTCTTTGGGTCTCCTGCCTAGTTTATGCCTTGTGTTTTGTTTCATGGTTTTAGTTATTTTGGTATTATTCCCTGTTTGTTTCCTGGCCCGTCTTGCTCCGTTTGTTTTGTAGTTTTACCCTGTGTGTCCAGTTTCCCCGATATACCCCTATATATCCCCTTCCTTTTTCCACCTGCGCATAACAGAACAGCAGACTCAAAAAGACTATCCCCAGACTCTGGGACAACCCTTGGCCATTTCTCCAGTTTTGAACCCAGTTGATACCCGGGTGAATGAACTCTAGAAGAGCCTATTGGAGACCCCAATAGTACCCTAGCCTCTGTGGTTATGCAAGTGTCTAACCGGAGCAGGTTGACAGCTTCTACAGCTCCTTCCCACATCCCTGGCCAAGGAGGTGCGCAGACTCGAATGTCCTCTGGCACCTTTGTGGACCTGGCAGGGGTAACTGAACGTAGCCCTGGGGGAGCCTCTGTTGCACCCAGGTCCTGCCCAGGGGAGCCTGCCACTACTCTACCCGGCCTGTCTGTGTCCCTGTTGGTCTTGGAACCGCAAATGGATAGTCACCTTCCTTTTCCCACCTGTGCCATGTTGTCATAACATCCTTTCTTTTCTAAGAAAAACAAGGTCAGCCTTTACATGCACTCTGTAAATGTCTGACTCCATTTCGTATTTTTTGGGAAGCCTCGCTGAAGTTTATCATTGCAGAAGGATGAGAAAACATTGGTAGCAGACTTCTGACAAATTCTGCACTGGATTTTCTGCAACATGTTGATGACTAATTAGTTAGGAAGGCTCCTACTGAATTCCTAAAATTGTGCAATTTCTATAACTGAAAAAATAGATGTGGAAATGATGAGCTGGCTGGAGAGAATCTGTCTTTTTTGCTCACCAGAAAAGTCTTCAGATGAGGAACAGCTCTGTGTTATCCTAGGTTTTGTTGAAATTCCTAGGACCTGGCTCCTCCATAATTCTGAAGCATGTTATTGCCGGCCTCTCTCTCCCCCTCCCGTCCAGAAAGCACACCCTCCCCCTGCCAGCAACATCTTGGCTAATGGAAACTGGTGCCTAAGCCTAGCAGCAGCTAAGATGGGGGGGTTGGGACGATCATATCCAGGAAGGGCTGTTGGGTATGTGAGTTTTCACTGCAACTCCTTAATTAGATTACTAATTAGAGGCCTGATTGGCTGAAACGTCCTCACACATGGGTATGAGCAGCTGACCTAAAGGTCATTCCAAAATCCTGCATACACACTGGCCCATTGGGGATACTACTGCTCACCACTCTTCTAAGCATTGAATTTACCTCAGCTGACCTGAGGTGGGCGTGTCCCTTTTGGGGGGTGATACTGCTTACCAGATGCATATGAATTTTAATTACATGCTTCCTGCTAGTGGAGAAATTATGGGTGCTTTAAATGTCACATTTTTGCTCTTAAGAGAACTTCAGCATATTTTTGGAAGCACAAAACAGCTGCGTGAAACCTTGTGCTTGCAACACAGTCCGTATCAAAGGTTCCTTTTTCTCTACCAGCAATTGCACATTGAGAGATTTTGGTGATGCAGTGTTGAGTTTACCTCACCCAGGGTATTTTTTAACTGGGTGACATCGCTCTTGAGTTCCTCCTATCCGATAAAGTGGAGTTATTCTGTTCTAAAAGCTTATCTGATTGTATTGCTCATGATAGGGCAGCGCATACAAACCAATTCTGGAGCTGACGAGCATTTCCAAGGAGTTAAATGCAGCAGAGGGTGATAGAGTGAGTGCTGTTAAGATAATTTCAATGAGTGAGATTAGTTTCTTGAAGACATTGGGAGGTGGGTGTAATTAGAGGAGGGTGAAGGAATAAAAGGCAGACTCTTGCATTTTGGATTCTTTTTGGTCGTGACTTTTGCGCTATTTATGTGTTGTGTTTTCAGCAAAGCCCACAAACAAACAGATGCAGCAGAGACAGAGAGCTGACGAGTGGTTTGGCAGTGTGACGTGGCATGGGAAAGGAGAAGCGTCAGCCTGGCCAGAGTGTATAGTGTCTCTGAGGCTCCGTGCTGATTTCAGTGCCGTTAGCGATACTAATGGCGTGAGCGAGCTATTCGGGCACCAAATTCTTGTTTGGGCAACCAGACAGGGAGCACTAAGAAAGCAGGTGCAGGGTCCTGAGGACAGGGGAGAATCGAAGGGGGTATAAGCCAGTTGAAGCTGGACCTCCAGAGACTCTCAAGGGACAATAGTCTGAACACCATGTCATTTTGTTTGTCTACCCTGAAAGGGGGAAATTGCTCTCAGTAACGGGTAGCAAGCCTTTAATCTCTTGAGGAGTGCCAGCTGAAAAGGCAGTGCAGGACGTCAGGGGCCATAATTAGACTGCTGCCACTTATCGCTGGGTTTTCCGCCTGGAGTTCCTCCCTAATAGGCAGTCATCGGTCCACTCTGAATTACTATCACTACTCTAACTATACCTGTTACTGCTTAATGTGTGATTTATGTTATTTATGTATCTATTTAGACCAGGGCTCTTTAAATCTGAACCTTGATTCCAAATCCAGACCCTGTTTTCAGTTCTACCTGGTAGTTAGTTTAATAAATACTGATTCTGATTGGCTACAGAGGCTTCACACCTGGCTCACGGTTAAAGGAAGGCTGGAAAACCAGCAGAGCTCGGCATTATAGACCATGACTTGAATAGCCCTGATTTAGAGGGTGCTGGTCCTTATTTGGGGTTGGTCAAAAGCTAGTTTAATGTTGCAAGACCATCTCCTGTTGGGATAAAGTCCACTGGTAAAGGAAGAACTACAACTGCGGGAGCATGATGATGTTTGAGCAGGTGAGTTCAGCGCTAAATGAATAAATTAGTGAACAATCCAATATGGCAATTCCATTTTTAATCCGTGCTGTAGTGTCATTCTTTAAATATGATTGGGAAAGTTTAGAAAGAGGTGAAAACCATTTAACCCACCCACTGTCTAGCTAATAAGGTAGAACCCCCCCCCCCCCCAGAATGTATATATCCCAAATTGTTTCATTCCAATTGTCCAAGCCAGATAGATTCCAATAAAGATTTTTAAAAATTACTGTGAAAATTAAAATGAGAAACATTAAAATTTGTTGAAATACCAGCACAAACAAATTATCTCATACAATAAAACATGAAGGTTTTTTAATACTCATTTTAACCACAGACATAATTTTCACTGGTTTCTTGAAGTTCCATTGACTTTTCTCATAGGCTTTTTTACCAAGGGAACCGGATGTTCGAAACTGCTAACAAACTGCCTACAAAATGATATCAGACTCATGCCCTCTATTGAAGTCCAGACACAGAGCTGAAAAACTGAGATATGGCAGTGAGTCTGTGTGAAGACCACCATCACGACTTCTTTTGGCTGACTGGTACAACTGGCTTAAGGGCAGCCAGTTTCAGTTCAGCCTATGCAGTTGCCATGTCACATTCCAGTAACTGCTCATCTTCCTGGAAATTGTGATAATTTTTTATCTTTCACAGAACAATTTTATATTTTTATCTTTCACAGAACAATTTTTTTTGCAGTGGGTTCCGTATAGTTCCAGGCAGCAACCTCAGTGCCAGATGCTGCTGCGTGAAACAGATGTATCGGCGACACAATTCCAGCTACATTCCAGGACTGACCTTGACCAGATATGGTTTGGCTTGTTTGGACATTCCTGGTCTTTTTTGGGCTATTGTAGGAAGCCTATTTCCCCTTTAACTGGGCTCTTTCCATCACAAGTTGCATCATAAAAGACCAGTACCTTAAACTGCAGAGTGGTGATACTTCTTTGACTAAATGAAAAAGGACCTTCTAATGGCTTCTGTCCTAACATACATTGCCTTCTTAAGCCCTTCATCTTGTATAGCAATGCTGACTTAAATGGAGTAGGCAGTGGGGATCGAGTGTGTTGGCAGATACCAGCCCGCATCTGTGTTGCAGTACCAGTTTTGCTCCACACTTTATTTTGACAAGTGTGCATGCCTGCTTTCTGAGTAGATTTGGACTTGGAGGCCCAGACGACAGCCTGCCTGAGGATGATTGGCTCGAGCAGCATCATCGCGTATTCGCCGTGCTTAACAATGTGGATTGCCACATGAAGCAGTAAGAACAGGACCAGGCTACTGGGATTTACCTTTGGTAAGCTTTCTCCTTAGGGACAGTCCCACCAGCATGCTTACATTCAGCCGATTAATCTTGGGTCTTGTCTGTTTTGGATCTTTTCGGAGGGAAAAAGGTCTTGGTCTTGATGATTCACCGGAACCACATGTGCTGGGGAATTCTGCCTTGAAACATCAGCTGATGGGGGGGAAAAGAAATCGAGCGCTATGAGTTTGTCTATTATTGATGAAGTCTTGATGCTCAGTGTTGAGGGTGTGGTCCTCCTCAGGGTCGCCAGAATTTGCTTACATATTTAGCAGCGGCCGTTTTTCAAAGCGACGTACAAGTGAGGATTAGAGAGCTGGAACAGACATTGTTCCTGGAGCAATTGGGGTTAAGGACCTTGGCGAAGGGCCCACTGGTTTAATCACTCTACGAGGGATGGGTCTGTAACAGGCAACCTGGGTCTGTAACAGGCAACCTTCCAGCCATAGGCACAAAGTCCGAACCTGCAGGGTCACACATGATCCCACGCACTCTTTATTTTGTGACATAAGACTTCACACATCGACAGTAAAATATTTCTTCTGCTTAGTTACATTTACTGTAAAGATAAAAGTTGTATGCCTGTATTTCTCATTTCATGGCAAAATCGTCCTCTTGCTAATTTATTTTCAAACTCTTGAATTATAGAAGAAACTATTTCTCATTCGGTTTCCTTTCTCTCCTTTCATTTCATTTTCCTTCTCTCCCTTTCTCGTTCCTACTTTTAAAGACGTGTTGCCCTCTAACAGGAATCCAAGCACAAAGGAGGACAACTTTATGAAGAAGAAAGTTAACATTGAACTGCAGCCAGGCTGAGCTGACGGTCTGTCCTGCCGCATGATTCATTCTTTCCGTACCAAGATGTTGGGTCTTGCAGCCGGCTGGGGGTTTACCCAGCCTTCTGGGAACCCGCTGCATGCTTAGCCCCCCAGACCCCCCCCCCCCCCCACACACACTCTACTGGACTCTTTGTTCATCATTATAAAAATTTGGGCTGCATGGTAGACAAACCCATCTGTGATTTAACTGGTGCTTGTGTTTTAGCAACCTCTGTGCTAAAGAACATCACAGTTTTCAGATGGTAGAATGACTTCCTTCTATCTGTCTTTAAAATGGAGTGATTTATATATCTAATCGTTTATTCCAAACCCAAGATAAAGAGGTAGTTTTTTTGATTTCCAAGTATTTGCTACCAACCTCTTCTGGTGCAAACCAAGGAAAACCTGAGAGAACCTAATGGAATGCAAATTTCTAAATGGAAAGGCACAAGATGTACCTGCCCCTGGTAAACGCATGTGGAGCCTAACAATATTACCAGCTGTGTACTTTTGAACACATTTATTTGTTTTACAGATAAGAGGCAACCTTTCAAAGGCTGGTTCAGGAACGTGGTGCCTGATAGTTAGACACGGAAGCAGCAGGCCTGCCATTGCTGGACTTGCCCATAGGGTTTTGACGTGGCTACAGTGCAGAAGCCAGGAAAGAAGAGGCCTCCATCACCCATCAGCATGCAGGGAAGGAGGTCCCTCACATCAGCGCGTGTTCTGGGACGAGCTTGAGAGCTACAGAGGAGGCCCACGGCCGAAGATGACAGCGGTGATCTGTGATTGTTTACCGCAACAGCTGGCCTCTCCTAAGTTTGTGACGCATGGCGTCAGGATTTCAACATTAATGTGATTTACTGCGGGGAGTGAAAGGGCAATCTCTATTTCGATGTGCTGTATTTCATGTCAATAAATTTAAGCCATATTCTGTGGTTTGTAGTAAGCTGTATATATAGAAGGTGAATGTATGGATGTGAAAGATGAAGTATATGATGCAGGGCTGGCGCTGTGTGATACCTGACCATGCTGGAGAAGCCAGGCTCACCTGAACGAGAGTTCATAGAAACGAATTGTCAAAGAATCCGGAATCATGTGGATTTAATTCCTACGGAATGGGAGATACATAAGACAGCGCTGGGTCAGTAGTTTTAATCAGCTTGTCACTGTATGGGAAATCGAACACCTCAATATTAATCCATCATTTTACTCATACTTTTTTTGGTGAAGGCCGTGGTGTTGATGTACATTTTTCCTATCGGTTTGCCTTTCAGATGTTCGGGACTGCTTTCCAGCTGAGGTAAAATCTTAGCCCGCTTGCCAGGAATCTGTTATTTATCATATACTCTCTTCCTCTACAGTTAGTGCATAGAATCATGTTCTGTATTTCTCTGCAGCATTTTAAAAATGTGGCAAGCCCCCTTAGCCTCTGGGTGAGGAAAATGAGGAAGATCTTCCTTCCTGTACTCTATGCCAGCTTCTGTAGCCAGAATTATCCTTAATTGAAAACCATGCATTTAAGTCCTTAAAGTGCCTCACTGATTTCTATGAGGGTGACTTTTTTCAGCCACATCTGCTATACAAACCTCGTACTTCGAGTGCCGCAACACAGATGTTAGATTAACAGTCAAACGCACAGAATGCAAAGTACCGTGTTTATGCTATTTGGGCCATGAACATCTCTAATGCTCTCTGTAAGCTGTGAGTTCATATCCATCCATTTTCCACTTTTCTGCAGGGTCAAAGTGCACCTGGAGCCAATCCCAGGAAGTGCAGCCAATGAGAGGGCGCACATACAATTACAGAGACATCACTTTGCCTAATGACATGCTTGTGAATAGTGGTAGGTACCTGGAGTACAAGTAGGGAACCCACACAGCATGAGAACATCCGTGCTTCATATACACAGGGGAGAACGCTACCCACTGAACCATGCAGTGAGGTCATCGCTGTCATTAAATAATACCCAGTAAGCAGCGTCAGTGTTTACCACCACTCAAACTACACATTTCTGTAGGGCCCCCTGTTGACCATAAACAATCACTGAGATAAATATTAAACATGCTCCTTGTTTACGAGACTCTGAAGCAGAATGTTCTGCTAACCAGGTAGCTAGCTATGGTCTTCTGACTCAACTTGCAAGATATTTATTTAGCTTTCGAAGCATCTGAGGGGGTGATGTTTCAAGTGAGATTCCGGAAACAACAAACCTGACCCTGTCTGTAAGTTGTTCCGGATAAGAACAGCATGTGTACACTGAAGCTTATACCCTCAGTCACAACAGCATTGGGCTCTCCAGCGATTTTGAACAGGTAATCTTTCCGCTTGGAGATTTCTTTAAGAAGGTGTCCATCTGCTACTGACTGGTGATCCATAGTTTCTCTGGTTCATCAAGTAAGCTTGTGTCATGTACCTGAAAGTGTAAGGACAATAACTTTAATATGAGTAAAAGAACTCGAGTGCGTTAAAACTGAGTTTCCTGTTTACATGTAACAGACGTCTTTTAATGCAGAATCCCAGACGAGACAGATTATCAGAGCCAAAACCGCTCCACTGTGTGTCAATGAGCTGCTCATGTCAGGTGAGTAAAACAGAATATAACTTTGTTTCGTTTGTTTGACGCACTCATGTCTCCTGTTGCATCTCTTATGTAAAATTCTATTATTAATTCCTTATTTAATAGAATATTCTGACCCAAGGTACCCTATCTTCTTCAGTTGTACTGAAGGTGATCCAGAATATCTGAACACTCTGAACTTGCACTAGTTCTTCTTTTTTTTTCCTTCCATGAAGAATAATTTTTACCATTAAAAAATTGATGTGATTTTCTTTTGTTAAAGTACACTAAACACAAGGAATCTGCATCAATGGATTGAATTTAGTTGTGTTTAGCTTTTTTTTTTTTAACAAATCCTTTTGAGAAGCAGAGAAGTCAGTAAATAAGTTCAACAATCCAGGAATGAATCACAAGCCTCTCCAGATGCTTCAGAATTGAATATGTG
This sequence comes from Gnathonemus echidnorhynchus, assembly GCA_026776725.1. Classification (NCBI taxonomy): domain Eukaryota; kingdom Metazoa; phylum Chordata; class Actinopteri; order Osteoglossiformes; family Mormyridae; genus Gnathonemus; species Gnathonemus echidnorhynchus. Next base: position 13,360,834 of record JAODJU010000095.1, on the reverse strand, counting down.
TGTGAACTGGAGAAAAAGGGATCTGGCTCTTTTACAGTCTGAATATAAAGCACACCCACCTATTCTCTGTTATGAAGGCATGTTCTCTAAATGTACAATCCAAATCCTCACACATTCACCCCTCCCCCCCCCAGGTGAAGATGGCCACACTTAATGCTCACGAATGGGCTTCATCCACATGCAAGCAAAGGGTTAACCCCCTAGTGGGGAATGAGAGTAATTGCTTTTACCTCAGTGATCAAATTACATGACTACGAGATGGAAAAAGTAAGACATACTTTTCCTAAAACCACTAGGAACAGCAGAACTGGTGGTCACAAGCACATCTCTCCTTACATGCTAAACCTTTTTCTTTCACATATTATATATACTACATTTTGAACATTTTGAGGAAACTCGCCAGTCACATGGCAAATAAAGTGAAGGCACCTTACAATTGTTTCTGAAGAAACAAAACTAATTGAACTTCAGTCAGACTAAAAAAGGGGGAGATTTTAAAAGTCTGAGGGTGACGTGATCCTATTTGTGTAAACCTTTTCCTAATGAAATGTTTGAATCTTACTGCTTATTAAATATTTGTGTACTTTTATAAATATTGAGTCAAAAAGAGTAGTGCAAAGACATAGTGTTTTGGGAACTGGCTGGGCTGTGGGGTCTGTGTTATCTGGGGGGTGGGCATGTTTACTTAGGGGTCTCATTTCAGCTGCTGACAGGGGGCCAGGCAAACAGCGCCCTCCCACACACACACACACACACGCACGCACACACACACATTGTAACTTTAAAACTGCATTGCCCCCACATTGCTTTAAAATTTCCACAGCAGCAAATATAAAAAACAGAAACAAGTTGTTATAATAATAATAATAATAATAGTAATAATCTAATTATTGTTACTAAAGATGCATTTTAGCCTTGGTGTGTTCTTGCAAGGATCTAAAAATATGCACGCATGCACACACATGTGCAATATTCACACATGCTCATCCAGGCACGAGAAGAAGATCAATCCTCATTCACCGTTTACTTGCATGTAGCATCTGATGTCTTCTTCCATTAGCTGCAGTCTTTCCTGTACACTGTGAGAGAGGATGTCCCGTCTTCACAGCATGCCTGACCCTGAAAGGTTAATCTGCTGGTCAAATCCCAGTGTGACCCTGTCAAATTTTCAGTGCTTAATTAGGGTCCGTGCCAAACCACTGCTTTCATTGTCCTTGTGGCTCAGTACCCAGATGATACTGAAAAGGAGCCAGCATCTGCCCCAGCACTGCCCTCTAGGTGACTGTGCCGGTGGTGCGATTGTGCTGAGATCACGGTGCTTCCTTCACATTTGAGGAACTCGCGCTATGCAGCGGACAGGTAGAGGCAGGCATGGCAAAAAAGGAGAGAAGTGGAGCGATCCCATCTTACCGTTTGGGGGAGGGTGTGACAGTGGGGGCCTGGGTGCACTGATAGAAGCAGGACAGAGTACATCTGCTGCACAGGAGTCGATAATGTCCACAAACTGGCAAAAAAATGTGGTGACATTTAGGGTTCAGATGCATGAACTCTGATGAACAAATTCATATTTAATAACTAAAATGAACTTGATGCTTTAAGAGTTAAAATCATGGCTTGTAGCAAGAATGAGATGTGGACAAATGTCAGTGTGTCAAGACATATTTGCATATTTGTTCAGTGTCCCCTGAAGTGGAGGATTGTGAACAACGAATCTCACTCTATGACTATGTTATGTTTTAGCTGCCTGGCTCAGTTAGATGGAACTGCTAAGGCTAAGCTAGCATGTCTCTGAAGACTGCAGATGCTAACGTAGGATATCAGCGTGTGCACTATGGCGCCCCATCCTACCACAGGCATTATCAGCTTGAGTTGCTGTGCTGTGGACACTGTACCTGTTATCTGTGTTGAGTTGCTGTGCTGTGAACACTGTACCTGTTATCTGTGTTGAGTTGCTGTGCTGTGAACACTGTACTTGTTATCTGTGTTGAGTTGCTGTGCTGTGGACACTGTACCTGTTATCTGTGTTGAGTTGCTGTGCTGTGAACACTGTACTTGTTATCTGTGTTGAGTTGCTGTGCTGTGGACACTGTACCTGTTATCTGTGTTGAGTTGCTGTGCTGTG
>JAODJU010000095.1:13283392-13319493 GCA_026776725.1 Gnathonemus echidnorhynchus | reverse complement strand
TCACCTCTCCTCCATGTGCTATGTTCACCTGTTTAGTGTCGTCAGGTAACGTTACTGTTGGCTTGGAAACCGAAGCTACAGCACTAAACATGTCGGTTATTATATACAAACAATTTCACCCCAAATCCAAATAAAAAACCTAATGCAAATTGTTTTTGCAACCCTGCTGTAGTTTCTGCAGCACTTTTCAGCGTTATGCACGGAGGAGTTGCAGGAAATTTAGGTGAATGTTTCAGGAGAGCTTATATGGTTCGGTGGTAGTATAAGGGGCGCAGTGTCATTTGCATTTATTCAGCAAGCACTTTTGTCCAAAGTAAGCAAACAAGTAAGGAAAGATTGGGGTCACAGCACGGGGTCAGAGGGCATCCAGGACACTCAGAGCAGTTGGGTGCCAGGGTCTTGTTCAGTTATATGATCACTCTGCTGGATTTGGGATGTGAATCCACAACCCTCCAGACTCTGACACAGATGCCGATCGCACTGAGCAATTCACCAGTTGGGGAGCAGTTCTTGGACCAGGTTCTTTAAGCAGATGTGAAAGCTGGGAGCATGAAGGTGTGAATGAACAGGTGCGGAGTAAGAGCAAGATTTAAAACACATGAAAAACAACATTTTGGCTGATGTGAAGGTAGATTTAAAAAGCCAGGAGACCCACAAGGACAGATGAGCATTATTTCAACATGAAGAATGGAGCTGTGTAGAATATAGCAGGAAGGAATCAATAGTAGAACAGATCCCTGGAAGTATTTTTCAGAAAGTGTAAGACATGGGGATAAAAACTGTCCAGCAGTAAGATGTAGGGCAGATTTCAGCTATAGGAAAAAGGGCAGTAACTTAGCACGATGCTTGCATTGCACACTGTACCACGTCACAGGCAGCCCAGAGGTCTTCTAGAATCACTGCTACACAAACCAATGCAGCTACTGCAGCGTGAATGATATTAGAGACTGGGGTAGATCTGGAGTGCATCCAGGCCAAAGTCTGGTTTGGAGGGAAGGGAAGCATCATTACAGAAAAGAATGCATCAGTTTATAAACAATGCGGACAGAGAAAGAAAGGGTAACATGGACTGAAGGCAATACACACTGAGACAGGAGGCGGGGAAAAGGCCAGATCTGGGATTGCAGGGGACCTGCTACAATGAGGCAAGAAATGAGATGGAAAGGGCCAAATGGGAGGAACTGAAGTTCTACAGATTACAGAACATTACGGAACCTAGGCCAGAAATACCAGACTTCTGTAAACTATCCTGATGAAGATTTAATTTCAGCAGTTCATCCTCAGTTTGCCTTTTTTTTTTTTTTGCAAGTTTATGACATCATTTGGGAACACTTTTAAGACTGTTCCGGTGCAAGGCGGTCAGACTGCCAGGCCTGTCCAGGTCAAGAGAGAAGCCAGGTATTGATGTGTGCACCGAGCATGTAATCTTTACCCACTGTTCTTCATACCAAATGTCAGATTATCTTTAAAGCAGCAGCATTACGGAAAAAGTAACATGCATCTGGCAGCCTTTCCCAAAAGATTCCAGATATTCCAAATATCTGTTCCCATTTCATTTTTGATCTTAAATTTTGGAGAACTTTTAACACACTGTCATCTGGAAATTGTCCCCAGTGCAGTTATCACACTTACTTCTTTGCATAAACATTCATGCTTTCCATCCAGGATTGGCATTACAAAGTGTCATATGCCTTTATCCCATTAAAAGTCACATCTCCAGCCTGCCCTGCTCCTCCTCTGTCATGAAGGACTTCTGCTGGCTTGCGTGATGTGGCCTGACACAACGTAACGAGATAATGCTCATTCTGGAAACCAGCTGTGGGCACACAGGTGTGTGTTGCTTTTACAGCAGCTGCTCTCTGCTGTACAATTGGTGCAGTGAATCCTGCAATTAATTCGTCCATATTTCTCTGCAAAATGCAGAAAAAACAAATGATCTAATTATCAATGCAATGCACAATACCAGGGGTTAATTGTATGATATTTGCCAGTATCTGCAAAGACTGAAAACTTATCACAGCATAAAGGTACGGCCGTTGCATTGCCTTAAATCTTTAGTATATTTCAACCGAACTATATTAATGGGAAGCATTTAATTTTCTCCAAGAATTAATAGCTTTGTAACCGCGGGACAAAACAAAAAAAATCAGCTAGAACACCGTTTTACTTTGGGTTGTTTTCATCACCAGAAAAATGATTCGTGACATACACCATTTTACTTGCTTTTTAGAAGTTAAGTATTTCCCTGTGCCTTGGCAGGGAGCAGGGAGCCAAAACAAAACCAAAAAGCATGAAGGCACAGAAAAGCTGCAGATAAAGAAACAAAAAAGTGAAATTTGCAGAGAGGGGCATTTTGTTGGTGCCTAAAAGAAAAACCAAAACATAATTGTTTTGTCAATATTTGTAATGGTAAATTTAATATCCACTAACACAGGAGTTTTAAACCTTTTTTGAACCAGGGACCCCCAACCAAGAGCACCATAAAGGGTGGGGGGACTTAGGAAAATACCAAGGGCCCCTGAGTGACTGTGATTTTGGAATTTTAGAACATAATTTGATTAGTCTGGGTTCAAAGCCCAATATTAAATACCTTCATGGGTCCCAAAATTCCTGTCAGCTAGGATCCCAAATCAGGGCTACGGACCCAGTAACTAAAAGCTAAGGACTAGGCTAGGGGGGGTGGCTTTAATGTTGGGCCTAAGCTGAGCAGATCCCCTGCACCCCCCCACAACTGCTCTATAGAGGTGTTTCTGTTTTCTGGAGATTGTCGTGTTTTGCAGACACATGCATTGATGACTTTGCACTGGCAGTGAAGAACATTTTTAGCCAGACAAAGCTGTTTGGAAGTTTTTATATTATATATTTACAAATATTAAATTCATTTCAATAAAAGTGTGTAAAAATGCAATATAAAAGTATATAGTATATTTTAAGAAAAAAAATCAGCAAGAGTTTAACATAGTTTGACGTCATAAATTATATGTTAATTATATATGTAAACAACACAAAGTACTGTATAGCTCTTCCCCCACAAAGAAATAAAGCGCACGCTGCCTTTCGTGATTTATTACTGACCACACTGAATGGTTTATTATATTACCGTAAAAAGTTACAGTAAGTTTTTCCCCATTTGCCTTTGTTACAGGCAGGCGGGTCAGATGGGAGCAGGGTGCTGAGGCACCGTTAATTCACAGCAGGCCTTTGTAATAAAGCTTCACAGCACAAACATCTCCACATCTCATCTGCCACGAAACAGAACCGCCAGGGCAGGGACTCTCCCACGTCATCAAAGCTTTAGATCAGGTTTTAGATGCAAGCTTCATTGGGCCTATTGTAGATGATTTGTTATGTCCCTAAACCTGAGTAAAATTTCAAGGGTCCACATCTCCACAAAGCAGAAAGAGACTCATATCTTTTAAATTGGTGTCTCTCCTCATTATGTGCACAGGTGTTTGAACAGTTAAAAGATGCGTTCATATTATTTAAATATCAATGTACGTAAACAAGTATAATATGTATATACATATGGTTAAATATTACCTTGAATTTTTTTCTATCCTGTTTAATCACACGTCAGTACTTTGTTAAATACAACATTTTATGATGACGTGGCAGATTCACTGGACATATCTTTCACCTTTACAGTCGTTGTCGTGTGTTAGTAACAGAAGGAAAACAAGGGGGAAAAAATGAAGAGGCGATGACGCTGACTGCCTCACTAAAAGTGCAACGTGTCCATTGCAGAATGCTGCTTTGATACGATGCCAAACTACTTCCCTCATTTTTTTCTTCACTTTTGTCTTACAGCACATGCCTCTGACTTGCTGAGCAAAAGCTAAACAGTCAGTGTGCACTACATGGCTTTTTAGCCAGTATTACAGAACATGTTGTAACATCACCTGGGCACTGCACATCCACAACACACTAAGGGCTCAAAACAGGTTTTAAAAGATGCCCCAACTCTGTCATGTGATGCTGCTCTGGATGGATGGATGCCGCTGCGGAAACTAAATGTCTTTTTGAGAAGATGGGAAAGTAAGAAATACCACTGTACTTCCAGCATCAGCATGATTTTGTCTAATGTGAGATCATAGAAGCGTATGACACACCTAGATATCAGGGAAAATACTGTACGACTTTTTTTATCCCTGAAAAAAAGTACAACTCATTGCTTGGTAAACACATCTCTTGAGTGTAATTGTAACCTGTGACTTTAATTGCAGTTTATGGAAACTAAATTATTCTACTCAACCAACCTGTGGTAGACATGTTCCAAGATGAAGATTTATGAAAGAAGAAGAGATGATTCCAATTAAAGCAGTTTTCCTGTTACACCATATAAAACCAGAAGATACTCAACCGTACAAAGTATGTCCATAAGCATATATTTAAAAATAAAAAACCTCTTAATATGGGAGAAATAATCTTTATATAATCATGTACAGATATTTTAGCAATGGCCAGTTTAGTTTTCATTCTTGTCAATATCAATTTTTTCAATTTATTGTATTTACAGCTGAAAAACTTGAAAAACTTATCAGTTTAATATCTTTGTATTGAATAGAAAATTAACAAAAAAAAAAAGGCAAAATATGATTTTGGCCCAATGCGAAATACACATATTTGTTTAAACAAAGAGAGAGACTAAAAATTAGATAGCTTCAGGAATGTTTATTCATTGATGAGTATGTGAGATGTTTCTATATATAACTGTTAAATATATACAGCACTGTAAAATGCATTTGTTATTAGTTATTAAAGGTTCTAAAATGCAGTTCTGCAAACTGTTTGTTGGTTTCAAATCTCAATCCAGCATTGAATACTTTGTGTTGTGCAAATACAGCAAAACTGATTTACCAAATAGGAGATAAAAAACTTTTAGTGAATGAAAGTCTTTTGTTTGTAATAAAAATGTCCAAAGGCACGTCGAAATATATGCCAGTAAAAATCATAAAACAGAGAGAATTTATTAACTGAGAATAAATATTTCAAATCATTGATTGAGTTTTTTTTTTTCTTTTAATTAATATAACCCAGGAGGATCTACCATGTGAAAATATCCATTCCTTGTCGCTGTCCTTTGATGTGATCTTTCTTGTTGTCTGACTCAAAATGAGAGGAGGAATTTCCTGCGACTAAATGATCACCTTCAAGTGGGAGAGAAAGAGAGAGAGAGAGAGAAATTAAGTTGCTTGGGAGTTTAGAAGTCAAGAAAAGTTTTGAGACAGCCCTCTAGCTGGCGAAGGAGGGACTTTTTAAAACATGAACATACACAAGTTATCTGGAGTGTCCAGCACCTCCCCAAAATTTTGGAATATAAAAGCCAGGTCAATTCGTTCGTTTAAGCAGTAGGGAGTTTCTGCTGGGGTCTGGATTGGAGATACAACGACCGGACCCTAACTTGTATGATTGGAATCTAAAGAAAAAAAGGATTCCCCTCGCCTCAAAGAGTCTACATGTCTAATATTTAGACATGTTCAGCTTTGTGGATATTCGGTTAGCGCTGTTGCTTGCCGCAACAGTCCTTTTGGCAAGAGGTCAAGGCGAGGAAGATAGTGAGTAACAGTTTTATCATTTTTATTGTGCTTTTATGTGGCTGCCATGGAGAAACACAATGAGTGAATTTCGCCAAACTTTTAAGATTAGATAAACTCACACGTGACACTCTATTCTCGATTTATGCATTTCCTCGTCGTTGAAATCTGTGCTTAATTTAATTGAAGCTTAGTCTGCGTGCGCTGTTGCAGCGAAGCGAGTTGTTACAAGTCCACAGCATCCCGTGTTCGAGCGCTTTATTGCGTCCTACGGCTAGAAGCTCCAACAGAGCAAACTTTGCGGAATAAGGCGGGATGCACGACGGCGCATCAGCTTAATTACAGCCTCTGCTCATTCGGGTGGAGGCGATTTTTAGAGGTTAAAACATGGTTTTGGGATGAATATGGCCCATAACATGTTGGACTAAATATAAAACAAGAATGAGGTCAATTTGTTATTGTAATGTATTTTATAAACTGAAAAAATTGCTCTTCAAATAGCTTATCTGATTTCCATAATTTGGTCCAAATGTTTAATGATGCTACAGATATTTAACCTTAATTTGATCATCCTTAAATTGATATCAGGACAGGGTGCAAACAATGAAAAGGTAACCATTATAGAAAGCTTGTGATGTGTAAAAACAAAGAACAAAACAGGAAATTCGGAATACTCTAAAGATGTGTAGAATAAAGGCTTTAGACATCCGAAGTGAAATCGTCTAGACATCACTTCATCTAGTAAGTTTTGGATACGGGGCGTGTCATCGAAGCGCCACAATTCCACGGTCTTAGTGCGCCTCCTTGTGTTTGACGTATGCACTAAAAAATTTAAGGGACCCCCCCGCTCACATCTACACGCGCGCGCACGCACGCACACACACGCGCGCGCGCGCACAATGAAAAGAGGAGAGAGAGAGAGAGAGAGAGAGAGAGAGAGAATGGAAATGCTAAGTAATTCTCTGTTATTCTCTCACATTTTCCAGCATATAGTTTGCGATTATGTCAATGATAAAAGTTACAAGTCAGTAATTTCACCCACTGTTGTTGTCTTTTGCACGTAATTCTCTTTAGATAGGCCTATCAGATTTTATTTGGACGTCACCTACATTAAAGTGGAAAACAGTCCAGTTGAACACTGGGCCAAGCGTAATCTTAGGGTTTTACCAAACTGCGTTTGGGCCATAATTTTAATTAACGGCTTTAAAGCCACATAAAGTTTTCATTGAGAAATAAATTTAGAAAACTGTAATTAGCTCATTTTTACTCATGAAGTGCGTCTTTGTGGTGCAGTTTGCTGCGATTTATTAATATTTCAAATGATTTAACTACGTCGTTTTAAAACTGGGATATGATACTGTTTACTGATATCATGAAACAGATAATAAACTTTCCCCACGTTTTTTCCAGATATATTTAGGCATCTCTGCTATATCAATGCACCATAGACACCAACGTAATTAAAACCATTGGGTTTCTTTAATAAGATACATAAGCAAGGGAATAAAATTACAAATTAATTTACATTACATTACAAAAATATAGATATCGTTTATTTTGCGAGTTCTACTGTCTTTTAGGCATATAGGTACACATATCTTTCACTTCCGATTAATCGAATTTGCATTTGCTGTTTTAGCCTAAAATAAAGGATCGAAGCAGCATTAGCAGCGCGATCTCTGTTGTTTATTTGTTTTTTTACTTTGTGATTTTACGCGCGTCACTCTTCAGGTTCCCCTTTTCAGGGTCCCTGCGCGTTTGTTCGTTGAATGGGAAATGCACGTTTAAAACGTCGCACTCCTGCTTTCGTTAACTGCAGACGCGGCCGGCAGCTGTCTGTTGGACGGGCAGACTTACAACGACAAAGATGTATGGAAACCTGAGCCCTGCCAGATCTGCGTGTGCGACAGCGGCACCGTAATGTGCGACGACGTGATCTGTGAAGACACCACCGACTGCGCCAATCCAGAAATCCCCTTCGGCGAATGCTGCCCTATCTGCCCGGACGATGACGGTACTGCGCCCTTCCTCACATCATTATACCCATTAAAGATGTTTATTGAAATCTTACATCTTTGCCTTCAGTATGAGTCTTTTCATAGAAAAGAAACATGGCAAGAAATAGGGATGGAAAATACACTCAATTGGTTAAAGTATAATGTGTATATGTAATGTATATATTATGAAATATATTAAGTATATATGTTGAGTATAATGTCCTGCAGGCCTGCTTGGTAAGATCGATCTGAAATATTTTTTGATTCACTACATCAAAATATACAATTTGTTTATATGCTGCCTGTAAAGTGTCATGTTTAAATTAAAGTATTTAGTACTCAAAGTACTTACATAAACCAGTAAGTTAAAATACTGGCAAAGCTGAACTAAGATGTAATACATCAGACTTTCAGTTTCACACTATGACTAATATTATAAAATCTGTCTAAGGCCCTTTACTAAACGGGCAAGTTAAACAAACAGAAATGGTTTTATTGGTGCTCTATAATCCACATTGTTATCAGCAATATGTTTTGTTTGCATATTTAATGTACACATTAATTGAATTAAATGTGTTTTTGGATATTTTATGAAGATAATAATCTAGTCTATTTCATTCATTTATTTTCATAGGTTCTTCAAAAGCAGAGGTAAATGTTTTGCTCTAATATCTTACACAGATATTATACCTTTGACAAATTGTAAAGACCCTCTAGCAATCATTTTTGTAAAAGATCTTGGGACCAAACCCTTACCTTTATAGGTCAATGTTATCTTTTAATGTAAGTGGATGTCAAGGACTATAGGGCTTAGTAAAAAACATACAGAGGAAAAATGTGACCTTTATCGCCTTCATAGGGACCCAAGGGTGACCGTGGACCTAAAGGTGACCGGGTATGTTCCTGTTTTAATTACTCTAAAGAGCTAAGAATAAGTATTCTATAGTCAGGCAACTGGAATTTGTGTGAAGGGACTAAAACAGATACTAGTCATATATCGATTCCTATACATGCGTTTAAGTATCACATATGTTTTTCAAATCCTGTTTGCATTTATCAGTTAGTGAATTTTAAGTGGTTATGTGAAACTCGCAGCACTGATCATGTACACCAAGTGAACAGAAATGCTAGCTTTGTGCTACAAGTAGTTGTTTATTGAAGTACTAAGTACTAGGTAGTCTATTTTATATTTTGAGACCTATGTTAAAATCATCAATGTGTTACATATATTTCGTGGAAGATTCTACTTTTCTTTATGCGTTGTCATCGAATTCTTCAACCGATAGGGCCCCGCTGGACCCGCAGGCAATGATGGCATCCCCGGACAGCCTGGCCTTCCTGGACCCCCCGGCCCCCCCGGGCCCCCCGGCCTTGGTGGAGTAAGTACCACAGCACGTCTTACCCTCCACCTGCACATCGCTGTGTGCTTTGCCTTTGTCTGTGTGACTTCAGCACTGCTTGGTTGGACAGCGCACAGATTTGGCTCTGCTCACAGGAGGCAGGCCGCTGAGCTGCATGAAATTATAGCTGCCATTTACGTTGTTGTGCCCAGAAAACATAAAATACTAGGCTAATGCCCACTAGCGGCTAAAATTAGCATTTGATTTGCATTTTCTTTATGGTCGGCCATCTTGTACTACCTAACTCTGTTGTTCTTTCCTTCTGCAGAACTATTCTCCTCAAATGTCATCCGGCTATGATGAGAAATCTGGTGGAGGGATGTCTTTCCCCGGGCCTATGGTAAAGAGTCACTATAACTGCCGTCTGCGTTTTGAATTTTAAAATATCGATTGACACTTCCTCAGAGATCAGTAACTAATCATTTATTGTCAAAATGACCCGATAATTACTTTTTTCACCTTAACATGCTTTTTGAGAATTTCATACGTCACCAAAAAATTATTATTTTTTCCAGTTATTTAAAGAAATAAGTTTTTGTTTTGTGCTTGAAGGATCACAGTTGTACCTTTGCTATATGTTTGTTTTCTCAATAGAAAAAAAGTAAATGATGCAACATTGTGTCCCATGTACAAAGCTACCTTTGGTAGTTCTGGTCGGTTAAGCTTCCTAGTAACAGTTTCCGGTTGTTAACTCATTGTTTGTGGTCTAGGGCCCCATGGGTCCCCGTGGCCCTCCCGGTCCCTCTGGCTCCTCTGTAAGTGTCCCCGCCTTCCCTCACCACTGACATTTACTCTCACACTGCCCAGACCCATTTGCTCCATCGTGTCGACCAGTGATGTCATGCAAGTCACTTTATGACCTCACTGTCACATAAAACATTTTAATCAAATTAACTGTGACGACATGTTAAAAATTGCAATGCGGATTACGGAACAACAGCAAATTACAGGGAGCATCACTGTTTAATGAGAAAACAACCAACAGCAATAAATGTTGTTTTTTCCCCAATCTAACAGGGACCCCAAGGCTTCACTGGCCCTCCCGGTGAACCCGGAGAGCCTGGTGCTTCTGTAAGTATCCTGCCTCATCTTCCTGCTGCTGTTCAGTATAGCTCTGCAACACATAATTCCCACATTGAACAATCCATACATCACCAATGTCATTGTCAGAACAAGTACTGAATAAATATGCAAAATTCTTTCAATGAGAAAGTGTCTTTGAGCAATTGATTTGGGATCTTTTATTCTTTGCACTTATGCTTTTACTGTGATCAGTACTTTGCTGTGAGCTTCGCCCGCCTTACATCGAGCCTCATTCAGTCTGCTGTCAGTAACTCTTACTTTCCATCTTCTTCAGGGTCCTATGGGTCCCCGTGGTCCTCCTGGCCCATCTGGAAAGAATGGAGAAGATGTAAGTAACCAGATGTATTAATCCATCCATCCATCCATTCAATTCTTTCCTAAGACCTGTGGTCATCATTTGATCGTCTTCCTTGTATGAATAAGAAATACAATTTAAGCCTAATCAGAAATTAGGCTCAATCAAATCAGTCATCAAATACAGCAAGTGTTAGCAGTGCCTTCGAAACATCACCGCTACCCTGCCAAAAAATCACAAAACCTTGCAAAATTTGGCCCGTTTTCCCGACTCTTTTATGTCGATAAAAAGCTCGGGCAGAGGTCTCACTGTCCTTCTCTCCTGCTCAGGGTGAAGCTGGCAAATCTGGGCGCCCTGGTGAGCGTGGTCCATCTGGCCCTCAGGTAAAGCCCGCTCACTTGTTATTTAAACACCAAAGATCAGATCACTGGTGCATACAGTTACGGTCACCGTGGCTTATAAGGAACTACAGCCACTCTGCCACTTAACAACTTGGCAACGGGCAGCATTTGTGCTGACTTCTTCTCCTTGGTCTGCAGGGTGCTCGTGGATTCCCTGGAACTCCTGGACTCCCCGGCATCAAGGGACACAGAGTGAGTGAACGCTGGTAGAGAAGCACCCTGGTGGGTATAATGCAGAAAGGCTGCTGCTTTAACACTGTCCTGCTTTCCTTCTAAGGGCTTCAGTGGTCTAGATGGAACTAAGGGGGACACTGGGCCTGCTGGACCCAAGGTGAGCTTTTAGACGGCTGATGCGGCAAACAGGTATTGGCTGTATGCTAATGTTTGCGTAGAGCTTATTGTAACCATGTCTCCGTCTATAGGGAGAGCCTGGCGTCACTGGTGAGAACGGTGCTCCTGGCACAATGGTATGCAACCTTTATTGCCTCATATCTTGAAAGTATGGATCAGAATTTGTTTTGCATAAGTGAGATCTCCATCATAAAGGCTCCCATCATAAATCCACCCCTGCCTTGTTTTTCTGCAGGGCCCTCGTGGTCTTCCTGGTGAGAGAGGCCGTTCTGGTCCTTCTGGCCCTGCTGTAAGTACCCTTTAATAAAAGCCTCAGCTGTACAGCTCTGACTGAGGACATACGTTATCCTCTAGCCTAATTGTACTCTTCCTTCTGGTTGTATGCTTTCCACTGTATCTTGAAGGAATCTCTGGCCTCTTGTGGCTTCTTATAGATTAACTTATTAGGTTAATAATCATTGTCCATTTAGAAGGAATCTATCTCTTCTGAATACTCATTTTCATTTTAAATAATGAAATTGCTCGTCTGCAATTTGCAAAAAGCTGCATTTCACCTGCTGGGGTGTAATCTGGGATTATGATTAATTAATATGCATTACAATATCTAGTAGTCATCACATAATACCCTTAAATTATTAAACACTATTAGGACATCTTACAACTTTAAGATGTGCAAAGCTTATTACACGATAATTTGTATACAGTATATACAATGAACAAAAATGTCTGACACGTGTTTATTGTCTGATGATTCCTTTTCTTTCCGAAATGGTTGTGCTGCTTAGGTGAATGATTAGAATGGACAATGAAACTTTATGCAAATAAACAAATAATTAAATTTAACAAATGGCCGAGCATACACCAAAAACATTTTGCAAAAAGTATTTTTCATGCACTGTTCCTAAACACAAGGCCAATGCTATTGTGGCTCTTTTGCTAGCAGTAACAAGATATCAGAAGGCCCTTTAAGTGAAGAATGTCTCACGAGTCATGCTGCCCTCTCAGTTGCCTGCACAAAATTACAGCCATTATAGCAGCTAATCCTAGTGTGTTGTAGTACTGCACAATCATAGTAACAGGCAGACACCCTCATTATGTTGTCATTAGTTTTTTAAACAATTGATATGAATCAGTATTTTTTCCTTAAGCATAGTTACATTTGGCTCAGTCAAATGTGACATTTCCCTACCATCCACACCCAAATCTACACCCTTGATTATTTGCATTAAGCAGTATTAATACGATATTTATAGTCTGGTTTATTTTACAGGATTAAATTAATTAAACAAAAAATGTGGCAAGCAGTACTGGATAAATGATATCCGGTTAGTAGGAAAATCATTTTTTGGTTTGTTCTCATATAAAGTCAGACAGGAGTCAAATATCTGACGCTAGTACCTGTAAAATGTAATGAGATGTAAAGCAAAAGTTTTCTTCCAACTGTTTCATTGTTGGAGCCACAGCAGAAACCCCAAGGAAGTGCTGACTGGTCTCACCTCTATACTTATATACTGAATGTGTCTGACAGTCGATGCTCCGCTCGCCATGTCTGAGTCTGTTCTGTCTTTCTCTAGGGAGCTCGTGGTAACGATGGATCCTCTGGTGCTGCTGGACCTCCTGTAAGCATTTCTCTTAATATGCAGCCCTTTGCTCTATTATAATTAGCAGCAGTTAACTTCACCCAATCTACTTATCAAACTTCAGGCAAATCAGTCGCACGGCGTTAGCAATATCAGCAATGCAGTTCACATCCTCTGAGAGGATCACCATAGTATACTCATGTCTAACTAGGAGAAGAAGAATCAGTGGGTACATTCATGCACAAGATGTAAGATGGAATCAGGCATTTCGGTTCTATCCTGGTCAAATGACATCTACAAACTTTTATCACATTTACAAATTCTGTACATTTACACAGAAGTACAGGGCTGATGTCTGAGTGTCACATTGTTTTGATGCCATTCGGGCTCTTGTTGCATTTCCAAGCGTGTGATTCACATCTCCTGCATTTCAGGGACCCACTGGCCCCTCTGGTCCACCTGGTTTCCCCGGTGGTGCTGGACCTAAGGTCAGTGCTCCCGTCACCTGAGCAGTGCTCTTTCTAACTGCCCCAAACCTGTTAAATGAAAGAATGGATTCACTGGCAGGTGGAATTCCCCTCTCTTTGATCCCAAAACAACTAACATGAAATTAAATGGAATTCTTTTGAAAGGATTATCCTGTAGAAATCGTACTAGGATGACTACAGCTATTCATGTAATTGTTTCCTGTATACATTCACTAGGTGCATTTCAAGGTACAGAATGGACTGGTTTCTTATAAAAAAATAATTTTAGATGATTATTTGGAGAGGCCATTGTTTAATCTTACATTGGCCGTAATGATGAAGCGTAAATGTTACAAAATAATCTGAATATAATTTGTTAAGCATTTTTCAATAGTATTGGGCATTATGTTTTCTTTAAAGATGAGATGTGATTGCAAATAAGATACGTAAAGCATGAGATCAGTGAATCTGTTACTTTGTCCAGAAGGAACTTAAAGAAGCTATTCTTATTCTTGCGACTGACATGAGGTAAATTGCTGCCACAGGGAGAGACTGGTCCCGCAGGAAGTCGTGGCTCTGAGGGCCCCCAGGGGGCACGTGGTGAGCCGGGTAACCCCGGACCTGCAGGCGCTGCTGGCCCAGCTGTGAGTAAAAGGCTCGGACTTTCTTTAGGGAAAACATCATTTTATATATATATATCTTTCAATTATAATGACCTGTGTTTCTTTTCCTCTGCAGGGCAACGCTGGTAGTGATGGGGCCCCAGGCTCCAAGGGTTCTCCTGTAAGTGTCTCTCTTGATTCTTTGTTTTGTATAACTTTTCCTCCAGTTTAATGACAGATGAATAACACTTGCTACTGGTTTGATGGCTCTTGTAGGGTGCTGCTGGTATTGCTGGTGCTCCTGGTTTCCCTGGACCCCGTGGTCCTCCTGGACCCCAAGGCACTGCTGGTGGACCCGGTCCTAAGGGTAACAATGTAAGTAGATTTTATCCTTTGCTACAACAGAATATCCCAGATAAAATTGTTTGGCTTTGATTAGCTTTATTTGTTGTACAGGCAGTCGCTGGGTTAAGAATGTCTGACTTATGGACAACTTGTACTTAAGATCAGACTGCCATAAAGCCTATTGTATAAAAAATTTGGGCTAAATATGATGGTTCATAATGAACACACACAATACTATGAGATGCTCAGGAAAACATTATGTGACTTCAGCAGTTTGTTGTTCTTTGTTGTGAGTCGAGGTGCAGTGCCATACCGTATGCAGCTATTTTTTTTTTACTACTGTATTATTATTATTATTATTATTATTATTATTATTATTATTATTATTATTAGTGTTTTGACTTACCTAGAAATTCAACAGACTTAGGGAACAGATCTCTTTCATAACCTGAGGACTGCCTATAAATAATCACTGACCTGCCAACATGTACAGTAAGCAACCGCATAACAGCATGGAAGTGATTCATTTAAATTCGCGCTGTGTTTCGCCCAACAGGGTGAAGTAGGTGCCCCAGGATCCAAAGGAGAGTCCGGTGCCAAGGGAGAGCCGGTGAGTATGCCTGAAGTGAAGACGAAAACACTACTGGCATTAACTTCCCAACTGTAACCGCTCCGTTAAACTCAGCATTACACTGGCCCTTATCACATCAATAATATTGCTTTTAATTTAACACATATTACTTTTCGCAATTCTTCTTCCATGCTTACTGACCCGTTCACACTCACTTTGTTTGCCCAGTTGAACCTTGAACAGGAAGGAGCTGTAAATACATATGCATGTTACAATTACTCTTCATGGCCCTCAGGGACCTGCAGGCATTCAGGGACTTCCCGGTCCAGCTGGAGAGGAGGGCAAGAGAGGTGGCCGCGGTGAGCCTGGTGGTGCTGGACCTCGTGGAGCCCCTGGAGAACGCGTATGTTAACTTTTCTTGAAGATCCCATAATCTTCTCCAGTGAGTGCAACACCTGAAGACACTGTTTTTAAAAGAGTTTTTTTTGAAGAAAAATGATCACTACCAGAAAATTCAAAACAGTAATATTTAGCATGTGGTCTCACATGTATTGTTGTCTCACAATTCTGGGACCTGGATTTGAGTCTCCACCGGGATTCTGTGTGTGGAGTTTGCTTGCTCCGTGTCACCATGGGGTTTCCTCTGGTGGGGTTTCCCCCCACAGTCCAAAACTATGCTGAGGCTGATTGGAGTTACCATATTGCCCACAGGTGTGAGTGAATGGTGTGTGAGTGTGTGTGTTTGTGTATGTGAATGAATGGTGTGTGAGTGTGTGTGTTTGTGTATGTGAGTGAATGATGTGTGAGTGTGTGTGTTTGTGTATGTGAGTGAATGGTGTGTGAGTGTGTGTGTTTGTGTATGTGAGTGAATGGTGTGTGAGTGTGCCCTGTGATGGCTTGGCACCCAATCCTGGGTTGTTCCCTGCCTTGCACCCATAGGCTTCTGACCCCCTGTGACCCTAAATAGGACAAGCAGTTTCAGAAGATGGATGGATAATATTTAGAACACATTTGCTTTCTGCTGCCAAGAGCACCGTTTTGGTCAAATGTGATATGACCTTTGTTTTGTATATAACCAATATTACCATGCTGTGGAGACAAACCTAGTGCCAGTAACAGGACTGAATGATCAAAATAGTATAGAGCATCCACAGTGTGTGAATGTGTGTGTTTCTCCTCCACCCCACAGGGAGCACCTGGTGGCCGCGGTTTCCCTGGTTCTGATGGACCTGGTGGCCCCAAGGTAGGTTGCAACCTGCCACATCTTATTACCTACCCCACACTGGTTTGCAAGCACATCCTAGCATAGAATCAAGTAGATTGCATATAATGAATGAAACATCTGCTGACATTTAGGTTTATAGATCAACTTCTACATGTGGAGAGGGTTATCGTTCACCAGATGCATGGAAACAACACACATAGGTGTGCTAGAAGATCCTATCCTTGGGGTAAAAGGGGAGGAGGATATTTCACAGGTAGCTACAGCAATTGCAGTAGAACTTAGCTCACCAATCTGTTTCCTGTGTGCTCCAGGGCGCCCCTGGCGAGCGCGGTTCTGTTGGACCAGTTGGTCCCCAGGGAGCTTCTGGTGAGCCCGGACGCTCCGGTGAGCCCGGTATGCCTGGATCCAAGGTGAGTTTCCACAGTCTGTCTGTCTGAAGTTTGCTGTCATCCTGCACTCAATCATGCTTCACCAAAGAATTGTTATTCTCTCCAACTACACATGTATGCTAGGATTAGGCATTTAGCTGCTGTAGGAAGTCTATGGCATTCATGTGCCAGGGGATGGTGACAGTGAACTACAGAAGAGTGATCCTGATGTATGCTTTTGTACTCCTGCTTTAGGGTATGACTGGCAGCCCAGGCAGCCCTGGTCCTGATGGCAAGGCCGGCCCTGCTGTGAGTATTGAACCAGACAATTCATCTCTTGATAAATTTTACTTAGAATGCTACAGACTTAGGAGTGAAATGCTGGCTAAATACTTACACATCCCGTTCAAATGGCAGGGCTCTCCTGGACAAGATGGCCGCAGCGGGCCTCCCGGCCCAGCTGGAGCCCGAGGTCAGCCCGGTGTCATGGGATTCCCTGGACCCAAGGGAGCTGCTGTGAGCATCATACGTTCTCCCCAGTCTGGCAGACAAATTTTAAAATGTCATCAGAGGACCTTGTTAAAAAAGATGGCGTTGGCCGTATGGATGATGCTGAGTGTGACAGCAAATGATGGATGGATTTCCGTTCCCCCTCCTCCAGGGCGAGGGTGGCAAGACTGGTGAGAGAGGTGTTGCAGGACCTCCTGGTGCTCTTGTAAGTAGGCCACCTCACCTACACATTGGCACTCGCTCACACGATACAAAGCATTTGCTCTATGTATTACTGAATTTCTATGATACATATGAAAAATGTGTATTTATATTAGGAGTCCTTGGTAACATAATGTGTGTCTGTGCAGGGTGCCCCCGGCAAAGATGGTGATGTTGGTGCTCCTGGACCCTCTGGCCCTGCTGTAAGTCACATTCATACATTCATTCATACACTAATTAATTGTATCTCAATCATACACTAATGGTGCCCAGTGTGTTACTGTTTATTTTTAATGAGTAATAATTTGACCATTGTCATAGGGACCTGCTGGAGAAAGAGGCGAACAGGGACCTGTTGGTTCTCCTGGATTCCAGGTAAGAATCTCCATTTCATAAAAAGAGAAATATTCATGTTCTATCAATATATGAATGTACTTATATCAGTGTTGTTTCTACATGAAATATTCATACTGGTATATTGTGTCTCACAGGGACTTCCTGGACCCCAAGGTGCTACTGGTGAGCCTGGCAAGGCCGGTGAACAGGTGAGTGCAGTGGTTTCAGTGCCAGTGATCAGCAGATAATTACTGTGTCCAAAGAACGCAGTGCCACTGGGTCACTTCTCTCTTAATCTTGAAGAACTAGGGAGATGTAGATTTTTTATCCCTTTAAAAAAATTGTTACAAGTATCACTAAAAACCAAGCCATCTTATTAATAGTTGCACAAAGTAATAGTTTTTTGTTGAAATATTGTTACAAATGGTTTACCATGCAGAATAAATAAACTTAAGACTATCCTGAGATAGCTGCAGTACTTACGTAAAGCACATTCTTCACTGGATGTTATAAAATTTTATCTTTACGGTTATCACTGAAAACCAAACCCTCTTATTAACACTCGCACAAAGTACTGATTTCTTATTCAAATATTGTTCGAAATAGTTTATTATGTAGAATAAATAAACTTTCCTGATAGCACACATATGTCTGCCTGACGTACACAAGTTACATCTAAACAATGTAATACTGAACTTGTTTGCTAATTGGCAAGATGTCAATGCGAGGGCAGTTTCTGGTCTGCAGCTAACACCAACCTAATCGCGACCTTGATCTTTCCGTGATGAATTTACATTGCCTACTAGACATGGCGTATTAGGGAGAATAAGTACATTGCGGGAAGATCTCAAACAGGTCGTAATCACTGGGTGTTACATATTTAGGAATTTGCTGACGTTATAGATCAAAAAGCAGTAACCTACTCTTACCAAAATTGATAGCAGACAATTAAATCTATTCTCATGCAGCACCCTGTCGTGTCATTAACTTGTGCTGATTGTTTTATTACAAAGGGAGGTCCCGGGGAAATTGGAGGCCCAGGACCCTCTGGAGCTAGGGTAAGTGTTCGGCAGGGTATCACCATCTGCTCAGAATTACACTGGAACAGCTTTGTTCTCGGAATAACCTGAGACAACACACCCTATACTCATAATCCTTCTTTTTCCCATCCAGGGTGAGAGAGGTTTCCCTGGTGAGCGTGGTGCCCCTGGTGGTGTTGGCCCTGCTGGTCCTCGTGGATCTCCTGGCCCCTCTGGCAATGATGGTGCAAAGGTGAGAGCAGCCACTCGTGATCTTGGTTGGTTAACACTTGTGTTAATCTCTCACAAATGTATGTATGCATTGAAAAGAAACAGGCTGAGTAAATATAAACTAATATGCACTTAAAATGAGTTTAAGGCATATATTCAACTATTATATTAAACAACAGCATCACCAAGTGTCCACCATTTATCCATATTTGGCAATTCACCTTTTCTCTTATTTTACAAAGTATGCATCCACCGTACATTTAGAAAAGGAAAGTATACACAGACCATATATATACAGACTCTCCCCAGGTGACAGTGGGGTTGTGTTCCAGTAAACCCGCTGTAGGGTGTAAATGCATTTCACCTAACCTAACAAAGAGCCTAGCATACCTTAAACCTGATTAGAACACTTAATTTAGCCTGCATCTTGGCAAAATCATTAACACAAAACCTATTTTATCATTAATTGTTAAATATAAATAAATAAGTGTATTGAATAATGTACTGAAAGTGAAAAACATAAAGTCAAAATATCGTAGCACAGATCATTGTAACCCAGGGAGTGTGTGTTTGTTTGTGTGGTCTAGGTATATACTACGTTGTGAGGTCTATTTTTTCAGTCCCCACAAGGGGACATTCACTTTTATAAAAATCTGTGGTTGCAATCAAAAAACTAAAAATGCCAAATGGTTAGGGTTAGGGTTAGGGTTAGGGCTGGGTTAGGGTTAGGGTTAGGGTTAGGGTTAGGGTTAGGGCTGGGTAGGGGTTAAGTTTGTCACTGCATTGTTAGGATTAGGGTTCTGCCCATAGAAATGTCCCCACAAAGACATGAGTACTGGTCTGTGTGTGTGTGTCTGTGTCTGTGTCTGTGTCTGTGTGTGTGTCTGTGTCTGTGTCTGTGTGTGTGTGTCTGTGTGTGTGTCTGTGTCTGTGTGTGTGTGTGTCTGTGTGTGTGTGTCTGTGTCTGTGTCTGTGTGTGTGTCTGTGTGTCTGTGTCTGTGTGTGTGTCTGTGTCTGTGTCTGTGTCTGTGTGTCTGTGTCTGTGTGTGTGTGTCTGTGTCTGTGTGTGTGTGTCTGTGTGTGTGTGTCTGTGTGTGTGTCTGTGTCTGTGTCTGTGTCTGTGTGTCTGTGTCTGTGTCTGTGTCTGTGTCTGTGTGTCTGTGTCTGTGTCTGTGTCTGCCTGTCTATGCATATATATGAATTGCTTGGGCTGTCTAGCTGTCCTACATACCTTAACCCCCCCGTCTCTCCACTCTAGGGTGAGGCCGGTGCTGCTGGTGCCCCCGGTGGCCAGGGGGGCCCAGGTCTCCAAGGGATGCCCGGTGAGCGTGGTGCTGCAGGACTTCCAGGCCTCAAGGGTGACAGGGTGAGTATCGACCCACCTACAAATCTGAGAGCTCCAATCTGTAGGTGTCCTTCATATAATACTTACTGATAGGAAATATTTTACCAGGGCACTGCCTACTGGAGGCGTGCCCATCTGAGTGCGTCCCAGTGCTGATGCACTCCAACTTCTCCCGTAGGGTGATGGTGGCCCCAAGGGTGGCGATGGTTCTCCTGGCAAAGATGGCATTCGTGGTATGACTGGTCCCATTGGTCCTCCTGGCCCTTCTGGTTCCCCTGGCGAGAGGGTAAGTCTAGAGGGGAAAAGTATCTAACTTGAAATTCCATTGAAAAACACCCTCTGAACCACTAAAGATCATGATGTTCACAGTTTATAATATTAGAAAATATTACTTGGGTTGAAAGACCACTTCAGATGAATTCATGCAGCATTCTCTGTTTCTGCATCCAGGGTGAAGCTGGACCTGTTGGTCCCTCTGGACCTACTGGTAGTCGTGGTGCCCCTGTAAGTGTCTCTACCCGTCCTGCACATGCACCTTTAAGCGCTACTAAAATCTGACAAAATTAAGTCAATGCTTATAACTCTGGAACTGATGTACAGAGAAAAGTAAATCGATAGCTGAAACCTCCCTTTTTTTCCAGGGAGATCGTGGAGAGACTGGTCTGCCTGGACCTGCTGGATTTGCAGGACCTGCTGTGAGTATGAACTGAAAACCCTTGACAAAACACAAGAACCTCTTTTGACATATATGAACTTTGTGCTGAGATTACCTCATGGCCCAACAGCTCCTATAGTATGTGTGAACTGCAAAGATGGGGCAGTGGTGGCCTGCTGGTTAGGGAAGTGTGCTTATGATCGAAAGGTTGCTGGTTCAAAACCCTTCCCAGTAAGGTACCATTCAGGTATCCTGAGCAAGATACTGCCTCTAAGTGCCACTCCCTGGGTATTAAATAATAGCTGCCATATGTCACATATGGGTTAAATGCAGGGGACACATTTCATGGTTGTGGTGTGTCAACAATGACAATTATTCACTTCAGATATAAAGGCCTCATAGCAGTTCCTAGTGGTAAACATACATGATTTGAATAAAAAGACATATAAGAGAATAAAGGCATGTTTGGACTAATGTATCAAAGACTGTTTTGTCTAGCTTGTCATGGACATTGCTCCTCTCCCTCTACTATAGGGTGCTGATGGTCAGCCTGGCCCTACTGGTTCCAGTGGTGACACTGGTCCTAAGGGTGATGCTGGTCCCCCAGGCAACGCTGGACCTGTTGGTTCCCCTGGACCTCAGGTGACTCCCGACTAGTGCCCCCCCCCCAGCATATTAACTCTAAAGCATGACCCCCGTCAGACACATTAATTTACCTATTTTGATCCCAAATTACCGTATTGGTAACGATTGTATTCTGTCATTAGCATCAGCCAATGTCCCTGTAGAACATGCTTTTACTGTGATTTTTTTTTTAAACTTATTGATTGGAGAAAAACTGATACAGGTGTCCAGTAAATAAAAAAACACCAGTTTTATCCAACAGGAAGATTGTATTTCAATGTTCCAATGTAGGTCTCTTTCTGCATCCAAAAGCAAACTGTGTATTTTCATCATGTGCCTGTTGAGTGAGATATGAATGTCTTCTCTACAGGGTCCTGCTGGTTCCACTGGACCCAAAGGTGCTCGTGGTGCTGCTGGACCTCCTGTACGTACCAATGTTCCATCTTAACAAATGTTACATGCATACATTTAATTTATACTTAAAGTACATTGGCTAATCAGTATAGAAACTCAGCATTAAATTCTTTATAAATATGTTTTGAAGAGGTGTGAAATTTGGACTGAAATTAACGGACATATTAATTTTTATTAATTGGGACGTTTCAAACATCAAACTGCAGTATGATAACGCCAGTGATTTTGCTGTGTGTAGGGTGCTGCAGTATGATAACGCCAGTGATTTTGCTGTGTGTAGGGTGCTGCTGGATTCCCTGGTGCTGCTGGTAGAGTTGGACCCCCAGGCCCTGCCGTAAGTTACATTGTCGTTCCTAAGGCACTATTGGAGGAATTGCATCTTTCTTTCATGTTGGCTAATCCATCCATCCATCCATCTAATGTTCGATAATGCAAGGCAGAGCCTGGCTTTAAAACTTTATCAGCCCTTTTACCTCCATCATTGACACACATGTTCAACAAGTAGAAACTATTTAGATATCATGCAAATATACTTTAAGATTCACATTCAGCATTTTACTGAGCAGTGGAACTATGCAGAGTTTTTTGTAAGGTCTAGGCTAATACTTCTATCATTTTTGTACAATACATTGCAGTTCCATGTAATTCTTAATGCATGGCTCTCAGATCAATATATCCCACTATGCTGTTCTCGAATGTCTCAGTAGTATTTGGTAATAGGTTGTGTTATAGGGTAAGTCATTCTGCACTGCCTGTCTCTTTCATCTCAGGGTAATGGTGGGCCTCCGGGACCCCCAGGACCTTCCGGAAAAGAAGGACAGAAAGGTCCTCGCGGTGAGACTGGCCCTGCTGGCCGTCCCGGTGAGGCTGGAGCTGCCGGAACTTCAGGACCCAGTGGAGAGAAAGGCTCCCCTGGATCTGATGGTCCCGCTGTGAGTAACTTCAGCAAAGGCTGATAAGTATATTACAGGCAGTGAAAATTGATCTGGAGACGGAGGAAGATACAGAAGGTGCAGGAGACAGAATTAACCTGTGTCTGCTCTCGTCTCCTCCAGGGTCCTCCTGGTATTCCTGGACCTGCTGGTATTGCTGGTCAGCGTGGTGTTGTTGGTCTGCCTGGACAGAGGGGCGAGCGCGGCTTCCCCGGTCTCCCTGGCCCACTGGTACGTGAAGCTGCACAGTTCTGGAGAGACACACTGTCCCCCGGAGAGTTACACACGTAGTGCTGCTAGTGTCATGTGACTCTCACTCAGAAACCAGTCATTTAGAAAATGCTGCACTCTTCATCCAGAAAGCTGTCACACAGCTTTTGCGCGGTACTGCCAGGTTAACGTTCATACTCATTTTTGACGCCCCTCAAATTCACTGTACAACACTGTATAAAACAACTGATGCTGAAGGGTTTGCATATGTTAGCATTTTACGTTACTTGTGGATTAATGGATGTGGAACAGATTTCAGCAACTTAAAGCTTGGAGTGACTGGGTGTAAGCATGTTACACAATGTCACAGGTTACTTAATAGCACAAAAGCAGGAAGTTCTCTTTGCTGCTGACCAATCAGTTTCACCTCACGCAACATCAGATCCAAAAGGTTTTGTTTAGGCTGCTTATGGTAGTTTATGAGCAAAGATCTCTGTTACATTATAGGACTATAAGAGACACTGAACAATGTCTCTTTGCAATAGACTGTGTTCTTGAGATGAAGGTCAGGCTGTTATGTCAAGAAGACTGGATGGGAACCACAATGATTATGAGCATTATAAGATAGTAATACCATTATAAGCCATTATCAGATAGTAAAGAAATATCTGAATACAAAAAAACTCCTGATTATTTATTTAGAGCCTATGCATTTTATTATTTTTGTTGCCTTTAAAAATATGTTCCATTATAACCCCGACTCTCAGTAGGATAAGCTAACTGAAGATGGATGGTTATTGTACATTTCATATTATTCCAGTTTGTTTTAGTTTGTGAAAGCCGTAGTGTTAATCTCTGATGACACAAGAGGCGTCTTTTGTGTGCTGCAGGGAGAGCCTGGAAAGCAGGGATCTGGTGGCCCTGTTGGTGAGCGTGGACCTCCTGGCCCCATGGGACCTCCTGGACTGAGTGGTGCTCCAGGCGAGCCTGGCCGTGAGGTGAGGGACACCCCTCAAATCATGTCGTGGCTGAATCATATGTCACAGTCAATTTTGATACCAGACTATATACATAAGGATGTGAAAGACTATTTACATAAGGATGTGAAAGGCTATACACAAAAGGATGTGAAAGGGTATATACAAAAGGATACAAAAGGCTATATACATAAGGATGTGAAAGGCTATATACATAAAGATGCAAAAGGCTATGTACATAAGGATGTGAAAGGCTATGTACATAAGGATGTGAAAGGCTATGTACATAAGGATGTGAAAGGGTATATACGAGGTATATATGAGGTGAGCATAATGCTAAAAGATAAAAGATAGCTGACTACACCATTAGAGCTTTGCATCATCTCTCATCTCAGTGCATTTTATTACATTAGATTAATAACTGCTCCTCCTCCAGGGTTCTCCTGGTAACGAGGGTTCTTCTGGTCGGGATGGACCTCCTGGCCCCAAGGTAAGCCTGACCTTTCCCTGGAAAAGCCTTCTAACTCCCCTGCTCTGTCTCCGCAGTGAGCTTGGTTTGCTTGGTTTGTGCTTCTGTACTTTACTCCCTGTGTCTCGTTTCTTCTCGAATGCAGTTTTTTAACTTCGACTGTCGTGATCTGCAGGGTTTCACCACCTTCTCATGTGCCTCTCCTCCCCAGTGGCACTAACCCCACTGTCACTCTCTCTCTTAGGGTGACCGAGGTGAGAATGGCGTTTCTGGTGCTCCTGGTGCCCCTGGAGCTCCTGGTGCCCCTGGTCCCGTCGGTCCATCTGGAAAGACTGGTGACCGCGGAGAGGCTGTAAGTACGAAGGGATTCTGCTCTGTGTGACACTGGTCCCTTTACCTCCACTGAAAACAAATTCCTGTCAATGCTATATACAAAAAACTGACATAATAGACATAATAAATTGCTTAAACCATGTCAGAAATTAAATGCATATCAAGCTGAGGGTATAATATTATGAAATGACTAATACACATAGAATGTATTGTACTTCTCCTAAATGAAGTCTACTTTAAAATGCATACCTTTAGCCATTAGCATGATAACCATTCTGTGATGGAAATGGGCCTGTTTTGTTGCATGACCACACATATCACCCTATGCTCAGGGCCCTGCTGGTCCCGCTGGTATCGCTGGTTCCGCCGGAGTCCGCGGCCCTTCCGTAAGTAGGCCGTCGCGCGTTAAATGCGAAAAGTGAAATCATGCATTTCGCTCGAGAAGAAACGCAAGCCAGGAAGCTGATTTGCCTTCATCGTGCAGGGCCCTGCCGGTGCCCGTGGTGACAAGGGTGAGACAGGAGAGGCTGGTGAGAGAGGCATGAAGGGACACAGAGGCTTCACTGGTCTGCAGGGCATGCCCGGACCCCCAGTGAGTAAACACACAGCCTGCTGACCTGCACATCCATACATAGAAGTCATCCTCCCATCACTGCTTTGATATTTTATTCAATCTGAACTGATACAGTTCATATATTTAACTGTATCTTTAACTGATAAGTCATGTTTAACTGCACCAAAAGAAATTCCTTGTCCTTTTTGTACTTGCCGAATAAAGATTCTGATTCTGAAATTGTACTGTGATCCCAAAACTCCATCTTCCATATATTTATATGTACAATATCCTTTTTACTTATAAAGTCCTCTTCATGTCGGATGTTCCTTCACATAGGGTCCTTCTGGCGAGCAAGGACCTGCTGGACCTTCTGGCTCTGCTGGCCCAAGAGTAAGTACCAACATTTCCTTGATGTCTGCAAACTTATTGATGTGCTTCTGCAGTCAAATACTAGTAATAAAGCAATATAATAATATAATATATTTTGCTAAATATTTTTATTAAACAAATATATCTGCATACTTCCATGAAGAAATTGGTAGTTACCTATACATTGTTTTCTCATATTCGTAATCTTCCACTACAGTAGTGCTAGTCATTTGTGGTGTTATACTGCATGTGGCATGGCCTCTGCATAACTTTTAACCTATTTCTCCCCAATCCAGGGACCTTCTGGCAGTTCTGGTTCACCTGGTAAAGATGGCCCTGGAGGTCTGCCCGGGCCTAGCGGACCACCTGGACCCCGTGGTCGTAATGGAGAAATGGGACCTTCTGTAAGTTTTGCACACTGAAACATAAAACAACTTGGATCTTATATTATATGAGAGTCATAGGATCATACTTCTCTATTCCTTTTATCTTTCCTTTTCTCAACAAGGGTCCTCCTGGACCTCCCGGACCCCCAGGACCTCCTGGAGCCCCCGGTGGTGGATTCGAAATTTCCATGCCCTTCATGCCTGCCCAGGAGAAGGCACCTGATCCCTACAGAGCTGGCTACAGAGCTGATGACGCCAACATGATGCGTGACCGCGACCTGGAGGTTGACACTACCCTCAAGACCATGAGCCAGCAGATCGAGAACATCCGCAGCCCACAGGGCACAAAGAAGAATCCTGCCCGCAGCTGCCGGGACCTGAAGATGTGCCACCCTGACTGGAAGAGCGGTTAGTTGCCATGCAGTGCTGAAATGGGTCAATTCCATAGACTCATGCTTTTATACACAGCTCTTGTGTATCTTTTGGGCTCACATTCAGTTCCATCATATCACCCCTCTGCAGGAGAGTATTGGATTGACCCCAACCAGGGATGCACTCTGGATGCCATCAAGGTTTACTGCAACCTCGAGACTGGCCAGACATGTGTCTACCCAACTCAGCCTGACATTCCCAAGAAGACCTGGTACACAAGCAAGAATGCCAAAGAGAAGAAGCACGTCTGGTTCGGCGAGGCCATGACTGATGGTTTCCAGGTGAGAGAACAGAAAATACCGCTAGTTATCTCTGTGTATTTAACTCAGTGTGCTGCTCATACACCCACAATGATTGCAGGGAAGCTAGATTTTATTTGTGGGATAGACAGGATAGCATGTATCCTTTTGTATACTGTTTTCTAGCACATTCTGTGTTTGTTTATAGCAGTGTTTCCCAACCTGGCCCTTGGGGACCCACAGACAGTCCATGTTTTTGCTCCCTCCGAACTCCCTACCAGAGCAGGGAAGGAGCAACAACATGGATCGTCTGTGGCTCCCTGCAGACTGGTTTGGGAAACACTGGTTTATAGCGCAGAGGAATCCTTAAGGTAAACCAGTGATTTCTTGGAATGCTAACAATGCCAACTCTCTCAGTTCCAGTATGGCAGTGAGGGCTCTGACTCAGATGACGTCAACATCCAGCTGACTTTCATGCGCCTGATGTCCAACGAAGCCTCCCAGAACCTCACATACCACTGCAAGAACAGCATTGCCTACATGGACCAGCAGGCCGGCAACCTGAAGAAGGCCCTGCTCCTGCAAGGATCTAACGAGATCGAGATCAGAGCCGAGGGCAACAGCCGCTTCACCTACAGCGTCAGCGAGGATGGCTGCACGGTGAGTCCTCCACTCTACTTTCCCACTTCCAAGGTTCCCTCTAGAGGAGCTCCCTCATATTTGGTCAATTTCAGAGGCTGATTCAGGAAGGTGTACAAAAGTTGACAATTGAGTTAAGTAGACACCAGGAAATCAACAACTATAAAGTGACTATAAAGTGACTTCACTTTAGTGTAGTAGTCTAAAAACCATAAGTCATATGCAGAAGATTATGTTGCAGTGCAATAGTAGGGAAGGTGAAATGAAGAGTGGATGATGATCAAAATGTTATGCCGACCTTGTGAAAAATCTGATGGTCATTCTATTGTCTTCTCCTTTATCACAGTCACATACTGGCGCTTGGGGCAAGACAGTCATTGAGTACAAGACAACAAAAACATCACGCTTGCCCATCATTGACATCGCTCCTATGGACGTTGGTGCACCCAATCAGGAATTTGGCATTGAAGTTGGCCCAGTCTGCTTCTTGTAAAAATGAAATCTGGACTTGAAATTGTTGTTTTTCTAGCAGTCATCTCTCTAAACTCTTTTTCTATGCATTAAAAAAAAAACCTAAAATGTCATTCGGCTGAAAACGGTCCACTTGCTTAAAACTACAGTCCTGAAGACGGTGTTTGTGTCTTGTCAACTTCTAAAACCATTTTTGGGACCACTACTTTTATCAACCAGCCTCAAGGGACACTTTAAAAAAATCTTTTGTTTCACTGGCAACAGGAAAATAATTTGTAAGTGTAAAATCCCCCTGGAGTATACAAGAAAAGCAAACATAATGAAATACAGGTGACTTTTTTACCATGTTTTTTTTTGTTTTTTTTTTACTGCTGCGGAAGGACAATGACAAAAACAAACGAATGCTATGTACCATTTCTGGTGTTTAATAAATTTGAAAAACAACAGTTAAGTGTCTTGTTGTTCTAACCACAAGGGAAACAGCCACTGGAGAGCCATTGTTCTTAAAAGTCACCGAAAAAATGGTAGAGACAGGGGTTAATTTTTAAATCTTATGGCTACCTCAGAAAAGATATCCAGATTGTTCTGAAACACCAGACACAAAACGTATGTTTTGAAAAGCAAGTGGCCCGCAGTGAAAGGTGCTATTTTTTTCAGGAGGTCCTGTCAATGGTGTACAATGCAAGATCTACTATTGTAGTTTTATATTATTGTCACTGATGCTTGTAGGATCTTTGGTGCTACAGTTCAAAATAAATAAAATCTCTTGCTTGTCAGTGGAGCAAACTGGTTGTAATTCTTTTTAAAGTGTTGCTTGAGAAGCTCTACAGCGGAGTTCACCAGTGAGAGTACATTACTGTAGATATGTTCCACGCAGTCCTGTCTGATGTAGATTAAGCATGTGGATTTGTTTTAAGTTTTGTTGCAGTTTTTTTTTCCAAGTTCTTGTCACCTACATTTTCCCTTGATTTTCATGTTTTCCGGTCGTCAGCCCCCAGCCCATCCTGTTGTCATGCTGTTGCTTCTTCAGTACACCTCTTTCAAGAGTTTGTTTTTGTTTGTTCGTTCTTTTTCTTTTCAGCAAAAGGATTTTTTTTTTAAATGAAAACAAGGAAAAATGGAAAAGATTTTTAAAAATCATCAAAGAAGCAGATACATTCTGGGGGTTCAACACAAGAAGATCTGTACCTATTTTGTATATGTATAATAATTGGAGATGTTTTTAATTATTTTGGATGCTGAAATAAAGCATGTTAAGTGGTCTACCTTACATCTGTGGCATCTTTAATTTCTCACTATATCTCTCAGTGGAGCACAGATTGCACAATACTTAGAACTGCATTAATGCAATCTTCAGAAAAACACCCCTGAACACTTTAAATTTCCGCTTGTCTAACCTTGGATCAGCACGACAACACCTGGGCGCCGACATCTGATTTTGTTTGGTGGGCATCAGGGACGAAGCATTTTTGGATGCAAAAACTTATTTTAAACTTATCTGAAACAATAGCATATTTATATATAAGACTTTCTGTTTCACACCTTGGCAGCTAGATTGTAATTTGCAACCCTTTGTAAACAATATCGGCTGAATTACAATGTTACAGTACAAACGTGTGTATGTATGTGTGTGTGTATATATATATATATATATATATATATATATGTGTGTGTGTGTGTGTGATACCTTAACAATCAATGAAAGAGTCCTGCATGGAATAATGAAACTGAATAATATCAGCACTGGAATCTGGATCAGACACATTTAACCAAGTGGCAAAAAGCCAGAGGTGTATGACAAACAGACGTCGATCCTCACATATATTCTCAAAAATAGCTTTTCCAGGTAGAGTGGCAGTGACCCTGGCCTCCCTGCTCCCTGAAAGAGACGGCAGCCTTTCACAGGGCACAGACACATTCCTTAAAGGGCGCTGCCCAGTTAAACAGCTGGTCCTTGGCGCACGGAGGCAGACTGGGGCATTTGTAGGAGCCCCCGCCAGAGGCAGGGAAGATACTTAATGCTGAGAGGATCAGAAGGGGGATGTAAGTGCAGTACTTGTGATAAGGGGAAAAAAAAAAAAAAAAAAAAAAAAACGGCTGATGCCAGTAAAAGCAATTTGACCCAATCACAACATTACATGTTAATTAGGAAAATTAATGTGGCATGCATTTCTACACAAATTACACCCATTTTCTCTAATTAAATGCAAACGGGACTGGCATCTGAAGAAGGGTGAGCTCTACTGCCTCCTGCCCTGTGCCTCCTGGGATAAACTGCGCATGCTCTGTAACCCAGTATACTGGAAAAGCTACTGAGATGAAGATGAATGGAAACTTTTTACAAACAGTAAACAGTCTTAGTCAGCTATCCATCGGTTACACTATATAACGGAAATGGGTTAGTGTTGTGAATACTACAGTTCAGTTCAGTTGTAACACGAATTTTATTGTTACTGATGAACAAATGAAATTTTGTTTCATTAATTTAATTAGTACTTTAAAGATAAATCTTTACACCTGTTACAAAAAACCCAACTAAAAATCTACCAAAGACAAAGCCAATGCAATTAACTACAGCAAGGAGAGTGAAAATACTATGTAAGTTTATTGTTTCTTCGCGATTTTTAATTTATTTATATGTTTTTTATTGTTATTACGAACAGCCCTTAGATCCCCACTGTGACAGTATTTGAAGGATTTATGGAAATTAGTTCCTGGCTCAGGAGTTGCCAGTTTCTCATTCAAATAATAAATGTCTTCAAGACCCACATAACACAATCGCCATAACACGCAGTATGAGCTTAAAAGTACCACACAGTTATCCGTACAAAAGTGATTATAACAGGCTATTCAAACGACTACAATAAGATTCCACGCTTATACCAATAAATACGTCACATCTGTGACACTAACAACTCTTTCTAGGCACTGCATCTGCATGCAATTCGCGTTAAAAATTAAGTCCGTTTTCAAAATTAAAACAAATCTGGAAAAGCACTTTCGTGCCCATTCTAAGCACTTTAGCTGCTAAATCCAGTTATTTTTTGATTTAAAAAAAAAAAAAAAAAAAAAATCCTATACACAGCCGAAATAAATGGGGGGTTTTGTAAATTAGATTTTGTCATGTATCTTTAGGGAATCGGGGGTGGGGGCTTGTTTAAAACCATCAGCGCACGTTCCCCCCAGCTTACACCTTGGCGGCGGCCGCGCGGTGCCCAGCGGCTCATAGACGGCCTCTGTCCACCTGGTGATGTCATCTGCCTGATATCCTGCAGAAATAAGCGCAACGCCGAGGGTCCTCAAACGCCCGAGCCCAAGCGCCTGGGCTGAGAGCGGGACTCAAGCCTTGTTCCATCCGCGTACTTCACTTTTTACAGCATAAAATGCAACTTAACGAGTGGATCGTCGCCGACCTTGCTGCTTGGCGTTTTACTACTTTGGACAGAAAGGATACCATTCCGGGCTGTCTACTGTCTTTTCCCTGAACCACTTGGATAAGGATTTTCATATATTTTGCATTTATGACCAAGATAACTTTATGTATATCATATATTAGAAATGTATAAGTTTAAATGCCCAGATTTTATATATGTGTGTAAATTTATTTTATGCTTCTTAAGTATTTTTATTACTACATTTAATAAGTCTGCGGTAAGTTAATAAGAAACTAATACTTTTTTTTTGTTTAACTAAGGTGGTTATCTGTTGTATTTGTACCGGTTAACAGGTGATTAACAGTGCATTCGTCACAACTAATTTATGCATTATGTAGATCTGTTTCTAAATCTGTAAATGATTAATCCCATTGCGTGAGCAAACCGGCAGGAGTGATTGATTGGACCTTTTTTAAGACCTACGCGTATAACCCCGCTTCATTGGCTAATTGTTCTCTAGCCTCAAGCGCGTATTAATCGGTATGATTCGCAAATAGTTGGATAACGACGCTTTTCATCATCGAAAAGTATACCATTTTTGTTTCATGGGATTTTTTTCTGTGTAAAATGTATTTACGAATTTTAATTTTTAAAGCCGATATTTTAGCACCTCGAATTGAAAGTATTACATCGATTATTGAAGAGATTTATCCTCATATAACCTATTGGACAAAGGCATGGTTACGCAGAATACGCCTGGTCTTAATAGATTCATGGACCGTCGTACCTATACTTTCAAAATGATAAAAATAAGCTGGAGTATAAATGTTTATGCTTTGTTGTTGTATGTGACATTAGAAATTTCCAGCAAAATGTATGTTCGATACCCCTTTAGACCTTATTGTGTCATACTATACTTTGCAACCAGGTATAAATTTAATAAATTAATTTAATGTACCACAGCAAAAATTTACTTTTAACCACAGAAATTAGATTTAATTGATATGCTTGTGGCATCACACTAATGGAAAATAGGCTATCAATATAAGTAGAAATTATTAACTATTATTAAACTATAATATTTGTAATATCTGTTAAGATATATGATCACAAAACCAGTGGAAAGAATAAGGAAAGTGTTTCGTAGTCTTCTGACTTCATCAAACCAGTTAATGTAGAAAAGCCAGATTCTGTGAAACCCAGGGGTCTTCTAATATGTCGGTTACCTGAGGATGAAAAAAAAAACCCGCTACAGTTCAATAATTACCAGTCAGAATGATGAGCTACAAGTCTGTAAGTTTAGAAGCACTACATCCTCGCTAACTCACCAGTCCCATACTGAATCAGCTTAGCAAACCTACCATTTTGCCTTGACCTCCTTCACGGGTCTTTCTAAAAGTTACCAATGTTGCCATCATCTGGATGAAGTTGGTATTGCAGCTTGTTCACAGCACACAAAGCTGAAAATCGAAACGGTATCGGTGCAGTGTCCTGCGAAGTGAATGGGGCAGTCTTACCTGGAAGGTATATCTGTGTTTGGATCTCTGTCAAAATGAAAGAGGAAGTTAGATAACATTAAATTTAGCATTGTCTAAGTTTGTGTAACAGTTAAAATATAACAGACTGCAAATACAATTGGTTAAAAAACTAGAATAGAAAGTCATAAGGGATTGTTGAAAAAAAATATTAAGGCAGCAATAAATATATCATCATCTAGAATGATTTTGAAAGTAAGCTCCAACAAAATGTAGAATGCTGTACATACATCAGCTCAATAAGACTGTTGATATTTTATATGTTATAGCTTTCTAGAGTTACCCGTTACTTAAATCACTTGACATATAAAAGTTTTGCACCTGATTTAACTTGGGAAAAAACTTAAAGTTGTGCCCATAACCATCTTGTATTTTTGGATTGTTTAGTAGTATTTGACTTGTTTAAATGTTCCTTTTCTGAGAGTCTCCTACTAACTTGCCTGACATAATTGTGCGAGTGGCTCTGTAAGGGCTTTGGGCTCCAGGGTCATGGAGGGGGGGCTTTAACACCTTTATAGTGCCATAGAAACTCACTGCTGGGCCATGATGAGGGGGATGTGGGGGCTGTCTGCATTGAACTGCCTCGGGAGGGGGGGCATCCTCTCTCCTGTGCGGGCGTTGAACATGGGCAGGGTGGACTGGGGCCGGGAGGCGTGGCGGCTGTCGGCCATGTTCCGGAGCTCATCTGTGTCGCTGTGGATGGTGTGGTGGTGGTACAGCTGGATGCTGGGAGGGAGAGGCAGGATGTACCCCAGAGGGGCAAAGTTCAGGTGCAGAAAGTAAAAATCCAGACCAAGATTTTGTTTCAACCAACCAGTTGAGTATAAAGAGTCACATTTCTAGAATATTCAACTGGTTGTTTGAAACAAAATCTAGGTCTGGATTTTTACTTTCTGCACCTGAACTTTCCACCTCTCGTGTACCCAAAGACAGCAGGTGCACAGCAAGCACTTCCCCTCATTCTAAATGTCTGTTCTGCAGGAAGGACCATAATAAATTCAGCCTGCAATGCTGTTGCATGTATTTAACTAATTACGCTGGATATCTTATTTCAGATTGCTTTGGGTGGTTCAACCAGAAAGACTGGAGTAGATACTTTTTGCTGTTTGATTTGACTTCAGAATATGAAATTATTTAGGTTCATGAACAAAGTCAAATCTTTTCCCAGATGCAGAACCTGCGGTCAGATACACGGCTGCCTGCTGGAGGCTGTGGTGTCTGTTTTGCATTCAGTAGTATGCAGCAGCCTTTATGTATTTTGGCTGGTAGTAGCATTTGGAATCACACAGAGCATGACCACTATGAAACACGGCTGTGTCGAGCGGGTGGCACGATGGGGCAGAGATGTGCTTACTCAGCTGTCTTTGCATCCCGTTTGTCCCTGGGAAGAAAACGAAAGAAAATTATGACCACAGCAGTCAGCAATGTTACACACTGCAGCGGAACGTTTCTCTGTCTTTTGCACCATCGATGTCGGGTTTAAAACAAAGCTAATGAAGGCAGCTGAGTGGCTTTTCATTCGTACACAGGGAGTGTTGAAAGTTTGCTTAGCTTTGTACTGTTTTGCATTATGCTCCATACAGAACTTGCGTTACATATATGTTTCACTCTAAGCTTTCTTCATGTTTTTTTTTTGAGAGGCTAACGGCCGGTAAGTGAAGCTACGAGACGTACACGCCTTCTCGCCTGCAGCACATGACGTACGCCAGGATGGCACACAGCAGGACGATCAGCCCCAGGGGCACGATCACCATCCCGATGTATGCCGGGAAGTAGTCATGGGTGGGAGGGGATTCAGGGGGGTCGTAGAATCCCTGAGCCTCCAGAATTCCGGAACCCCGGGTTGGTGCTGGGGGCGGGGGCGGGGGCTTGGACAGGTCGATCTGGAGAGAGCCAAAGAGAGTTTGGGGGACCAGGTATGTGCCAAGCACAAGATCAGTAACTTTTATAACTTTATGCCTTAAATATGCCATTTGTCTGTGTCTGTCTGTCTCTGTGTCTGTCTGTGTCTGCCTGTCTCTGTGTCTGTGTCTGTCTGTCTCTGTGTCTGTCTGTGTCTGTCTGTCTCTGTGTCTGTCTGTGTCTGTCTGTCTCTGTGTCTGTGTCTGTCCGTCTCTGTGTCTGTCTGTCAATCTCTGTGTCTGTCTGTCTCTGTGTCTGTGTCTGTCCGTCTCTGTGTCTGTCTGTCTGTCTCTGTGTCTGTCTGTCTATTAATTATCTATCTATCGATTTTTCTTGTGAGGGTCACAGTTTTTATATATATTTTTTTCAAACGCAATGTTATTGTTACTTTGAACATGTCATTTTATGACCAAAGGTGTAATCAATAATGATAATGACATAATTACCTAAGTATTGATATTTACATACAGTAACAAGTGATAATCTGACTAAATGATATTCTTGTCGTATATGCAGTTAGGGCTACTGTTTCCGATAGCGACACTGCAGCATCATCATGCATGTAGGCCTGCAGTGTGCACCATGCCATACAGCGGCACTGACCAGAGTGGTGTTGCACCAGGTGATGCAGTTGCTGGGATCGGAGCACACTGTACAGTCAGCGGTGGCCTTTCCAGTAGCTCTGCATTGCTGCTGGTGCTCGACACGCTCAATCCGCAGCAGGCAATCGGAGAAGGGCTGCTCAGAGCCTAGCTTCACATACACCCTGAAAAAACACACACCCCCCTTTTCCTGATTGCACTCAGATACGCCCTAATTACAAAGAGAGATGAGTAGTAAATTAATGGTTACAACTAGATGCCAGTTACAATTTATAAGTGCAATCTTATAATTTCCAAATACAATGTAAAGAGTTTCCCGAGTTACACTAGTGGCCAAAATTGTGGAAACACATTATTTGTAGAGATTGCAGAACTTTATTCATCTGTTGCTCCATTACTTATTTAATCATCCAATGCATTATATTTCTAACATTCTTTGGATATAAACATTACTGCCGATATTTGTGTAGTATTTTTTAGGGAATAATGCCAAAAAATGTAGGTGTTTCTAGAATTTTGGTCACTAGTGTAAATTGCTTTGTGAACACTTACATTCACTTAAAAAGAATTTATTCGATGTTACCGTAAGCTATTTGATTTTTAGCTTTCATCTTTTATGATTTTTTTCCTCATATATAAAGATAAAGGAGCTAACAAAAGACATGAGTATTGAAGGGGAAAGAGGTAACAAAACAAATGTGTATTATCGTGGCACCATTATCTAGGTGTGACACTGTGAGGTTAAACATATTGTAGTATTATTAAGTGTTGTAACATTATCGCATTTTTGTGAGCACGACATTCTGACATCATTACATAAATGTAACACTGGTGTATGCCAGTATGCTGCCCCTCTGACTTGCAAGCTTGGGAGGAAGTAAAACAACTGGTGGTGCTAACGTAGACCATCAGAATGTGCAAATGTGACAGATGGGTTGCCATGGAAACTGCACATATGCGCGGGGACAGCCGCTGCCTTTTGTCACAACCTGCCTGCACCACAAAGCCTGGAGACCAGACCACTGCTTTCCATTGCCTGTCCAGTTAGATTTCCCATATTTTTCCCCCACTGCAGATTTCTTGACTGGAAAACGTTTTTTACTCTTTGGCAAATTCTCCCA
>JAODJU010000095.1:13254847-13283292 GCA_026776725.1 Gnathonemus echidnorhynchus | reverse complement strand
ACTGTGATTGATGGTTATGTCAATAATGGCGAGGTTAGAGGCATATACAGGGGTGGGGGGTATGCATGCATATATCCAATCAATGTTACCATAAGGCTTTGATTCAACAGCAGTTTAACTACTAGATTTAGAGGCCGCACCTGTACAGTAATGCGTGTCAATGAGCCTCTTTAAGCAAATTAAACTGCTGCTGAGTTTGAGTCCTGTGCTGAAGTGGAGTGAAAGTGTCCAGGCTGAGGAACCCCGATGTGTAAATGCACTCAGAAATGTGCTTTAAACATGAGTAGTGTATGATTCTGCAGTGTTCGCTGCTTACCCCTCATAGTGGCCTGGCAGTGGGAGGGGCACTCTGCCCCCTCGCTCTAGTGCAGAGCTGATATTGACAAAGGTCAGTCTATGTGTCGCCCCCCACATCTTCTGAATGTCCTTCTTTATATCATCCTGAACTTTAGGGGACAGCACTTTCTCAATTTCCCTCAAGGGGATGTAGAATTCAGCTTGATATGGCATCTTCTTTCCTGAAGGGAAACTTATTATTACTGTCCCTTACAAGTAAACATGGCATAAAATCTAAAGGTAAAAAAAAAAGATCTTGCTGTACCTGGTGGTCCAACAGTTATTACCATCCTGTCTCGGAAGGTATCGTAGCTCCGCTTGTTAATGACTGTGATCTGTCATGAAGATAAATCCAAAAATGTTTAATCCTAAATGCTGTGTGGAAAAAAATGTTTACTGGATTATATACCTAAATCTTTAACATTTCTGCAATGAACTTGAGGTTCTGTTAACTGAAGGAAGATGCATTGCTTGCTGTAAAGCAACTGTCTAATAATGTCCTTATTTTTAAATAGTCATTTCTACATGGTTCATGTTACGTGATCTCAACAGCACAAACA
Organism: Gnathonemus echidnorhynchus; assembly: GCA_026776725.1. Lineage (NCBI taxonomy): Eukaryota > Metazoa > Chordata > Actinopteri > Osteoglossiformes > Mormyridae > Gnathonemus > Gnathonemus echidnorhynchus. Next base: position 13,282,396 of record JAODJU010000095.1, on the reverse strand, counting down.
ATGTCACTTTTATTCTTGGGATTTGTGCCCTTTGCTGAGCTCCATTTTCTCTTTCTGTTGTAATAGATCCTACAGATTATTGGTCATATGACCCTTAGAACATCCTTGTACTACAAACACTTTCTCCAAGGAAATTCCTGATAGCAGTGGGACAGGCAGTCCACTCGAGCAGGCAGTGGGAATCAGTACCTCAATCACGTTCTTGCCATGGTCCTCTTCCAAGGGGGTTCCGTACAGAAATCCGTTATCCATTGGATGCCTCTGGGTGTAGCGAAGCCAGAGGGGCAGGTCTGGGAAGTGCTGCTTATTGCATTTGAACACCATGGGATCATCGTACACCCGACCTTTTTTCCACATCAGATCGCACAAGATGGAAATATGACTCCATAAGTCTCATATTCATTTGGATTCCATTAAGATCAGATTTTGATTACTTTACTCTCACATTTAATTTTCACATCATTCTGCAACAGCACCACAGCTATGACAGTGCATTTTTTGCAGCCGGGTGACATCATAGATAATCTTGGAACGTTTAAAAGAGAATGAAAGACCAGCCAATGATGCTGACCCTACTTTACTTAGCTCATGACTCCATCTAGTGGAATGATTAATTATAGCAGATCATGAAAACAGCTTCTGCTGCAAACCGTGTGCACCGCTGCTGGGGAACACCGTGCGTGTTCATTGGCTACGATGTGTAAGCTCACTTAGACAAATGAGCAATTGTTTACACAGCAATGATTTCTGGCTAGGCTAAATCTATTCTCTTTTTCCTAATTGCTAAATACTTATACTAATACAACAAATGCACACACTACCACACTCAACTTTAATGTGACACTTTTCCTCTAAGTATGAGGCTGTTTTGCAGATTACAATTTTACCCAATTATTCATCAGAACAATTCACATATTAAAGCCTTTTATTAAAATGTGGTACAATGGCAAGGATGCTCTCAATACCTGAGTCTGAAAGCCAATGATCATGAGCTGGCAGTGAGCCATTTCTCAAACATGCTCTTACCATAGTGTTTGAGGAACGGTTCAAAATCACCCTGGAAGGTTTCTCTCTCCAACTCGTGCACAAACAGTTGACCCACTTGAGTAAAAGCCTTTATATCCGCATGGACCGCCAGGAGACAGGCCAGACAAACTGTGGGAGGAGAAAATAAGGCCTATAATCCTTAATGCTGGGAGCATATTGCACTCACAACACAGCCCATGCACAGCACTAACAAAACAGTCAGGCACCTTTGTAACGGGCAGCTTGCATATGCACACAGTCAGAAATTGGTTTTCATATTCACACTGCTGCCTGGACCAGAAGTTCCTCATCTTTAGCTACTATGGTCCCCTGCTGCTCTTTAAATACATATGTATACTGAGAAATCACCTTCACTTCCTAAAGACTTCCATAAACGTACACCTACATAACCAACTAAAGAAGACTAACAACAGCGAAATGTTTAAAATCATGTTCAAAGAGGAGTTCGGTACATTTGAACAAGCACTTTAGATGCAGGAGTAGATCAGTCACTCAAATGCTTCAGAAAATGTCAAGAACCTGGCATGTCTCTCGACCTCATGGATGCCAAATGTAATGAAAGACACACATAATTGTTCTGTTTTCAAACACCCTTTACATTCCTGTCTCGTATGACAAATACACAGTTCTGACATTTGTTACGTTTAAAAAAAAAAAAAAAAAACAGAGAAACTTGCCTGTAAGACACAATTCCCAGCTCTTGTCAGCCATCTTGTTTTATGTTATGTGATTGACAGTAGCAGAAGGAATACGGGAACTGCTATGCAGGCTTCGGCTATTTTAGCTCCCCGCATTCCCAAATAGATCATGTGTGCACTGGTGTCTATATTTGTGTTTATCTGTGCAGTGTGCTTATGTAATGCAGCTCATAAGTTTATGTACTGTGAGCGTCACTGAGTGCTTCCTGTGCTCTGCTTGTATGACTGATTTTGCACATTAGCTTTTTGCAGAGAGTTCGAACTGGCTGGTGTTCGGGCTGGGCTGATGGGACGGTGGGGGTCCACTGCAGTGATGTCTAACATCAGGCACCTACACACTGATTGGATGAACTGAGTGAGAGGTGCTTGACAAAGACAGTAAAGCACCAGGAAGTGGCTACAAAGAAAAGAAGGTATGTGCGTGTGTGTGGTAGTGTTTCCACATTTTTTAGGGCCCTCGTCACTCAAAGGTCCTTGGAATCATCCTAATTTTGCTCTTCATGGCACCATTGTTGGACCCCCCACTACCGTTGCCACTTTCTGAAGAAATATGGGATGCCACACCCCCCGAATAGCATTTGCTGATTGTATGTAGTTACCTATTCACATCTAACAGAGCCTGGCTGACCCAGGTAATGAGGTTTCTATCCATTTCGACGACATGGCCGAGCCCAGTAACAACTTATTCCACAACAAAACCTCTGTTCTCTGTTAAGGAACTACACAAGGTCCATCTGGAGAAGCAAATTAGAAAGTGTGATCTTCAAAGGGAGCATAGTAATCTGCTTTAAATTATAAATGGAATACCAGTGAAAGGTGAGTTTTGTGGTTGTTTGCCAGCTGGGGGGTGGGGGTTAGCCACAGTAAAGTTCCCTGTTTGTTGTATCATGTTTCTTGAGTTCCCTGAGCGTATAGCTTATAATTTGATATATTCAAGACCCCCTATAATGCTACCCCCCCCTGAATCTGCCAGAGTATCCATGCACCCCTGATCCCACTATGGGGAACCTTACACAGAAATAAACAATAATAATATTACCTAATGACACTGACACTCAGTACAGTCCATTATGCTCTGCGTATATCTAAGCCTCTGTTTCTCTTGTTATAATATGAAACATATTTATATATATAAGTGACATAAAGTCAAGACATATAGTCGTTGTAATATGTCAATTGAAATAACAACAAAACACATTTCAATTTGAAGATCATAGCTCGTTTTGCACTTGCATGCAGTTATAGCGCACGAGCGTATCTCCTTAATTACTTTTAAATTAAAATATGATGTAGATGTTAGACGTACTAAGTTACAAAATAAAAATATAGAAAATATGTTTTAACATGTTGATGGTAGTGATATTCAGCTGGAAGTACCCTGAGTTAAATATATATATATATATATATATATACGGTCTAGCTACGGTTCAACAATGATCATCCTTTATTTGTCAGTTATTGTAATGACAGTGACGCAGTGAATTAAAGAATGGTTTTATGGATGAATACACTGGCTACACTGTAGGCCTATGTCGTTTTAAAAGACAAATTGTCCATACGAAATTGCTTCCCCCGGCCGTTGCGCCAAGTCACTAACGCAAAGTCGACGATGGGAAAGTCTAACTGAAAGAATCTCGTTCTCTTAAAAAACCAGTCCTTTACCCCGATCGTCAGTAACGGCATGCCCCCTCATATATAACACTGGCCTATATCTATGCTGACATAATAAGAAAATCTCTATTCATTAATTCACACACACACACACACACACACACACACACACACACACACACACACACACATATATATATACATATATACACACCAACAAATATACACGAATTTTACAAATAAGACATGATTAAATATAAAAAAAGATAGAGCAAATAAAAACTCAACATCTCCTCGTTAGTATAGTGGTTAGTATCCCCGCCTGTCACGCGGGAGACCGGGGTTCGATTCCCCGACGGGGAGTAACATTTATTTGTTTTACACAACATACCAATGGCTTTATTCTTCCATACATAACAACCGATACAGAAACAGGACTCACACAGTTCTGCGTGACCTGACTCACCCTGGCAAAAACTGCTCTCCAAACCGAGGCCCGGCCGAAGAAAAGGGCAGCATCAGGACTGCCACCACCCGGGTTAACAACAATTTATACCCCTCTGCAATTTGGCAATTCAGCGCAATGCGATCAATCTTCAGCCTCATAAACGCACAATATACTTTACTAGACAGAACGATACTTTACAGTTTGCACATTGCACTTTACCGTATTTCCTATTTCAGCCATTTCTTTTTTATATTTATTTGATATATTCATACTCTATTAGCCTTATTTTCTATTTCATCCATTCTTCTATTTATTTCGCATTTATTACATAAATGCGTACCTCTGTAGTTCCTAGTTATACGTCTAATTCTATGTTTTGTCAGTGCCTTGCTTTTGTTTTGTGCTATTTAATTCTCTCACGTTACATGACACGGACTGGATGGCTCGATTAAAAAAAATCTTATGTACTGTTGTGGAATAGGCAAATAAAGAATTCTGAATTTCCTACACCATTGCAAAGTACTTATGCTGGCGGAGATGCCATATGCTCACGACGAGAGACTGGGAGAGTGAGAGAGGGAGGGGAGAGAGGGGGGAAGAGGGGGCAGTGCTGACAGCTCGCCGCGATTCTGGGGAGCGAAAGCGGAGCGTGGACACAATGGAGCGCGCGGCAGGAGACTCCTGAAAGAACCGTCCATTTACCAGGTACCGCCGTGGCCGCACGCCTCCGCTGGCGTGATCACCGCGCACGCCTGTCCATGTAGCCGCCGTTAATGTGGACATTATCGTGGAATGCAAAAGATGCAGGAAGCAACGTAGCAGAGTAAAGGCATCAGTAGGGTACACGACCGAGGCCCCAATTCTCCGCATGGTCCTAAAGCTATGGTGGCCGGGGATGGTTTGGGTCAAACAGTCATAATCGCTCATTTAAACAAATAAACATCTGGCTGCGATGCTCGCCGTCGCCGTAACGTTTACCGTGGGCAGCGATCTTTGCGTGTATAGCCTAAAGCGGCGGCTGATAGCTGTATTTTTCCAATCATTTAAAAAATATTCCAGCGGCGGTTGCAACATTCATCTCTCTCAACAAAGCCGTCCGTTAGAAATCACATATGCTTGTCAAATTTCATGCATCCGCATCAGTAACGTTGACTCACATCTGCCATCAAGATACGAGAAAATGCCGTTATTATTAAAATAAAGCTCACATTCGTGATAGCCACCGACACTGCTTGAACGGAAAATACATATAACACAAGCATTGAAGACGACAAGACAGTTTATGAAATAGGTGGCGTTTTGCTTTTCAAACGAGAAAACAAATAGCCAGACAAAACTCGTCCCATCCCACTGTTTATGTCAGAGCCGAGCAATTTTGTCTTTTATTTTTACAATCTATTTTCAAAAAAGAATGTTGATTCAATTTAAAGACACAGCTGGCGATTCATACGCCAATAAATGCATATTTCCGACACTGAATGCTAGCTGAAAACATGTGAAGATTAGACAAGGGCCAGTGTATAAAGATTATTCGGCTACGAATTGCGTTGTTTTCGACAGACAAAAATAAAATGAAGAATGGAAGCAGTTGCAGATATAACTAAATTCTGCTAATGTCCGGTGTTAGACGTTAAGGAAATGCATTGCTTTCACTAAGCGGTATATATGCAAGATTTTTTTTTTTTTTTAACGGTAGTACGTATTGTTTAGTCAGGCATATGTATAGCATAATCGATAAAATATACAAGTAGTAGGGGCTTACATTATTTTTTTCCTTCAATAGTTAACGTTTAATTTTTGAAATAACAATGATGAGGAAGGAGGAAATAGTAATCGGACTGGCATTAAGACCCAGGGGTGCTCTTCCTCTTTGCTGCAGCTTTGCTGTTGCGGGAGGACCAGAAATCTGCAATAAGGCGGATGAGAAAATTCAAGAGATCAAAAATGTCATGTAAAGGGGATTAAACACAAGTGACTGATAAATGCGGGGACCGCTGGTAACGTATCGGTCGATATTTTTGTAACAGATTTGCACTTACTTAAAAGAAAGTAGCGTATTTTTCCTTTTTCAATTTATTGTGAAATACCGATGTAAATCATAGATGCAGAAGCTTGATTTTTGTATTCTCCCCATTCGCTTCCCTAATTCTGTGCCCGCGTTTGTGTTCCTGTCTTGCTGACCGCTGCCTATGGTGGATCTGACCGGTTTGCGATGACCTACCAAAGGAGATAAAGGGGAGCTATGCCGTTACTGACCTACCTCAGCAACGCTTGATTAATCATGATGAAGACCGAGTCCCCGTCCTCAGCCAGCGCAAGCACCACTACCAGCTCCAACTCCAACTCCAATCTCAGGAGCCCGTCTCCGCACAGGAATGCGTACGAGGCGGGCATCCAAGCGCTGAAGCAGGCGAAGGACTCGCTGAACAGCGCTGCTAACGGCGATGGCCAGGACAGTAAGCCCAAGCCGTCTTCTCGGGGCCGCAGGTATGGCTCCAATGTACACCGCATAAAGAACATGTTCCTGCAGATGGGCTCTCCTGTTCCCGGGGAGGGCGAGGACCCGGCTAAGGGCAGTGACCGGTCAGTGCGTCTCTCACTGCCTAGGGCCAGCAGCCTAAACGAGAACGTTGACCACAGCGCACTGCTCAAACTGGGCGCCACTGTTTCAGAGCGCGTCAGTCGCTTTGACCCCAAAGTGGACGGGGGCCAACACAGGGGGTCGTCTGGTTTTTCCAAGCTGCAGGAGACCCGCAAGATATTTGAACAGCGCCACCTGCAGGAGAAGCAGGCGGCCACCAACCGTATCCTGTTAAAGAAAGAGCGGGCTTCTGGCTTCCAGGACGGCCGGCTGGATGTGGTGGTACGCTTCAATGGCAGCACAGAGTCGTTGGACAATCTGGACGGAGGTGGTGCGGTGGAGGCGGTCTCCCCCACCGTAAGCCAACTCAGTGCCGTCTTTGAGAAGGCTGACCTCCGGAACAACCTGCACAGGCCCTCCACCTCTCCACTGCCCTCTCGGGGGGTTGGTTCACCCTCAGGGAGAGCTGGCGCCCTCAGTTCCAGGATCATCGCCAAGAAGGCCCATGCCCTTCCTCAGAGCAACCAGGAGCAGAGCGGCCAACCAAAGGACCAGGAGGTGTCGCCCCGGAGTTCCAGAGCTAAGGGGAGCACCCAAAATGAGGACGCTGTTTCTTCAGAGGGCTCAAGACGGGGAGCCCAGGCTGCTGAGGCAGACAAGGCTAAGCTGGATTCAGAGGTGGGCAAGTCCAACGAGGCTGTGAACTCTAGCGGGAAGGGTGAGGCTGAGAGGGAACCAGGCCTCACGGGTGGCCAGGAAGATACTGGGAACCAAGAGGCGGCCAGCCGGCTGGTGCAGGCCGAGGTTCACGCCTCGCAGGAGAATGAGGAGGTGGCTGGGAAGAGGGAGGGCTTAGAAACAGCCAGCTCTGTCGGCAAGGATTCGAGCACCACCGAGGTGGGAGAAGAAGGAGAGAAAGGCCTTGCAAACAAGGTGGAGGAGTCCCTACAAGGGGAGGACCTGTGTGAGGAGTCCCGGAGGGAGGATTACTCGGAGGCGGACCTAGTGGACATCAGCGCCTACAGCGGCATAGGGGAGGACTCCGGGGGCAGCCAGCTGGACGAGGAGGAGGATGAGGATGAAGACGACACCTATGAGCCTGAGTCCAGCTGTACTGAGATTCCGGGACTTCCTACAGAGGAGGAACCGCCCCCGAGCCGGAAAATCCATTTCAGCACCGGACCGATCAAGGTGAGTACTCACCAGGGTTTGGCTGGGGGTCTGTGGGTGTATCTAACCTCTGCTGCACAAGGGATGCTGAATACTACTGAATGCTACTAGACTTTTCCTGACTTGCCTGCTTGCCAAGACCCACTTAGTGGAAGGTGCTGGGGACTCTGGCTGGGGACTCTGGCATTGTGGAATGAAGTGACTCTGGTGCCATGTAGAATGTGATTTGTGATCTGTAGGAAGCGTATATATTCACTGCCTCAGTCATGGATGTTCCGAGTCAATAGGAGGTATAACTTTCGATTTTGCAATGGCCAGTCAGCGCCCCCCCCCCCAGTGCAGAAACGGGGAAGTAAATGCTGCCAGTGGCCAGCTCCTAATGCGTCTTGAAACAATTTGTGATTTGGCAATCAGAAGGGGGCAGAAAATGGTTTTGGACATGAAGTCTTCTATGATGGTGTTGGCCTGATGTGAGCACACACCTGGACCAGGGGCATGCAGACAATCTCCCATGCCGTTGTTAGCAGTCATGATGCTGTTCCTCTGTTTCTAGGTGTTTAATTAAATGTATTGCATTGAAGTGACCGACCCCCCCCCCCCCCCAGCATATATAGATATAGATGCTATATGATGGTTTTAGATGGCTATATGATGGTGATGGTTTTCTGAAAGAAAACTGTGAAACCTGCGATATGAGAACAGATTTTTCTTAAATTCCTTTGTTAGATTTCTTTTAGATGCTGTGCTATACTGTAAATGCATCTTCCCAAGGCATAAAACCCCTTTTTCTTACTATATTGGTATAGATGCACACATGAATAGCTAATATACACCAACCTCATACAAGGCAAACATTTGCTAACCAGCTTTTGCTGTGTTTCCATTGATAAAGTGATTAATTTGGTGGCATTGCTGTTCATCATACTATTACCAGTTGCCTTTACTGAAGGAAGTGGTTAGTGTATTTCTGCGTCCCACCCACCTAATTTCCTGTCACCATTCAAATACAGATCAAAGACCTGTCAACTGCTGCAGAAATAAGATAGTATGACCTTTCTACATTTGAAACTTTGCTAAAATTGCGACAGTGTTTGATAAGACCATCCGTTGTAATTTTTTTAAGCCTATGACATTACTTGTTCTCATGCAGATTTCCTCGTCCCACAGTCCACGGGCATGCAGTTAGGGTAATATGCATCTAAATTGCCTATGAAGGAATTTCTCTAATTGTGATACTTGTGTGGTTAGGTAGCTCACTCTTGTTTTGGAGTCTCTTACGGACGATTCAGCTCGTCTGCCCCATGGAGGCATCGCTCGTCATGAACAGGTAGCCAGGCCAGCGGAAGGTGGGAGGTCCCACCGTGGGCTTACCCCGAGGCCGGCTTGCGTGTCAGACGACACAGCGTCTGTGCAGCCAGGGCCCTGCCACGCTCGCCGCGGAGTGCTGAGTAAGAGTGCGGGGGTAGCGGATAAGGGGGGAGGCTGTAGAGGTGACACGCAGCACGGGGGCGTGAGCGAGGTTCACATTGTTGGCTCTTGAAAAAATACTCTTTCCCAGCTTCTGAAAGGGTCTGCTGAAGGTGTCTTTCATGCCTCAAGGATGTGGGTCCCTCTGTTCTTGCTGCAGTCAGGTTACATAAGAACAAAAGCAAGCGTTAACTTTACCCAGTGCTGGTCTGATCAAATCTGAAGATGGTGACTCAACCGTACTGCCAGTAACGGTACTCCCCGGTACTCCCTGGCCCGGACCCTTTGTGTAAAGATGCTGTCAGTGTTATTTTCTTTGATTTCAGGAGGTTTCCTTTTGTTCCTAAACTGATCTCTGGCTTGTTTCCATGTGTATGAATCAGGAAATCTCTTCATCTTTAAGATTTCCTATTCTGTCCTCTCTCAGTGCCTCAAGTCAGTAGATATTTAGCATGACCCTTGAAGCTCGGGAGTCATCCTCATCTTTGCTGATCTCTCTCTCTCTCTCGCTCTCTCTCTCTCTCTCTCCCCCCCCCTACATGAGATTCATCCTTTTCTGAAGTGAGGTGAGCAGAGTGTCAGGACTTCATCAGTCAGTACTAACTTAGTGTAACAGCTGGCGAGGAGGCCTGATGCCTGCCAGCCATGTTAGAGAGTAATCAATGTATTAATCAGTCATATTAATCAGGAAAGTTAGTCATTATTGCCAGAGCTCAGCTTAAGACAGAGAAATGATCAATTTTAAACATCACAGAGATTTAGTGTACAGTAGTGAAAATAACATTATGTCTTCTTATGTGGCATACAGGGAAGGAGATGGTCTTTTTCTTGGTATTAATGTGTTTGTGCCCCTGGAATTTTAACTTGGAGTCATCTGGTCCCAGGGTCAGCTCCTTAACCGCTACACAGCAGGACACAAGAGCTCATTCAAGAGTCAAGCCAGTCCTAAGCAAAAACAAGATTTGCAGGGACAGTATTCTGACATCAAGCCCTGATAGGATCTTGTTTTCCTATCTGTAAGACTAAGACGGGCTTGATACTGAGTTCAGACCTGTTTGCCTGTTCGAATGATACAGGACAAAGACCTCCTTTGTTAAACCCAAGATCTTATTTAAGATCCTGTTTTATGGGCACTTGTGTTGCTGAGTACTGAAGCTTCATTTCAGAAAGTGTTTTTTCAGTTTTTGTGTCGCCTTTCTTTGGGGGCTTTAGTGCCTCGTCTTTGGCAGAGACACAGCCAGGTGTGAGAATAGGAGCTGACCACTGAGCCCGGATGGCGTCCCTGTGAGGTTTAGGTGTGAGGATAGGAGCTGACCACTGAGCCCGGATGGTGTCCCTGTGAGGTTTAGGTGTGAGGATAGGAGCTGACCGCTGAGCCCGGATGGCGTCCCTGTGAGGTTTAGGTGTGAGGATAGGAGCTGACCGCTGAGTCCGGATGGCGTCCCTGTGAGGTTTAGGTGTGAGGATAGGAGCTGACCGCTGAGCCCGAATGGCGTCCCTGTGAGGTTTTGCATACCTTTGTGCCAATGATGGGTTTCTAGATGGAGGTGAAGGCCGGCATGGTTGAACTGTCATGGGGAAAGAGCTGGGCTGCAGTCTGGTTCCATTGCTGCTGGTCAGTTCACTTGGGCAAGTGGCATCTGAGATTGCTGGTCATTAATATTTTGTTTCTTTTCTTGTTTTCTTGGTTCTGTTCAGCTTTATGGTGGAATATTTCTTTGATGCTTATTTTTTAGGAAATAAAAAATATTTGTCCATCTTCTGAAACCACTTGTCCAATTCTGGGTTGTGGGGGGGTCCAGAGCCTATTGGCACAACCCAGGATGAGGCGCCAACCCATTGCAGGGCACATTCCCATACCATTCACACACATGCTTACCTACAGGAAATTTGGAAGCTCCAGTTAACCTCAGCATGTTTTTGGAGGGTGGGGGGAAACTGGAGCACCAGTAGGAACCCCCCAGTACGACACAGGGAGAACCTGCAAACTCCACACATGGAACCCTGATGAAGGCTTGGTCTGCAGAGGTGTGAAGCAACAGTGATAACCACTGCACCAGCATGCTGCCTCAGTAAAAAAAAAAAAAAAACCATTTTAATTATTTACTATCATAATTATAGTTATTTAAAAGGTACTGTGGCTGGGGAAAAATGACGTATGATATTGTGACAGTTAATTAACTGTGTCAGAATCAGCGCTATTCCAAAACTCGGATGACCTTGAGGTTGTGTTGCACCATATTCAGTTAAATGTGGCATCAAGTCAAAATTCAGATTTAACTCAGGACAGACCCCCAGTTGTGCAGTATTGTGTTTGCCTGTTTTTAGCTTCGCCAGACAGTGGGGCTACAGGACGGGCAGCTTATGGTGATTGCCCTCTGACCTTTTGCCCCAGCTGACTGCAGTTCAGACTCTGACCTCCAAATATAGGAAATGTACCAGATTTTTATGTCTCATCTCTGTATTTTTCTTTTTTTAAAAACATTTCTGGCTCAGATGAGCTGATCCTCAGAATATTGTCTTTTTTTAATGCTTGATTTGTTCATGAGGGATTTTTAGGTGAGCAGAAGCCGTAGCCAAATTCTGCTTTTCAAAAAGAATTAAATTGCTAAGTGGTGTAGTGCATTTTTTTACCTCAACAAGTCAAAATATTGGATTTATTACGAAGAGATGATTATTGGTGGCAGGTTAGTAGTAGGCTTGGGTTTGGGTTTATGGAAATATGGTATACTGCGGTATTTTGGGTATACTGTGGTATTTTGGGTATACTGCGGTATTTTGAAATCTTGGTGGCAAAATATCTGGAAGGGGTGTGACACAGAATTTTTTTTTCATGGGGCTGCGCCCACCCCCCACTCGGAAAATTGCTTTGGAAAACACAGTCAAAACACCATATACCGTAGTATAATGTCATGGTATGGGATACTGGCCAATCCAAGTTAGTAGTGGAAATATGAGAGCCACCTGATTCTTTGGCAAGACCCATAGCAGCTCCTGGAATGTACTGCGGGCTAAAGTCACGTTGCGGAGACTGTGGGTGTTGCAAGGCGTGGACAGCATGCCTTGGACACGTTGGACTGTTAGACATCGTGTAACAGAAAGGTGAGTCCCACTGAAATCCCTGACCGGGCCGGAGGAGCTTCTGAGGAATAGCGAACATCAGCCTCCTCCGCTTGTGTTGGTCTGGCGTTCATCAGACTGACAGCCAGTTCTGTTTCTCGCAGCTCCATTCTCTCGACCCCCTGCTTCAGCTGCTCTGCTCTGAGTTAATAGCGTTATTTGACTACAGCTCATTACTGGGATGGACAATTAAAATTCTCATGCAGTTAAGATGGCAGAACAGTGTTGAGCGGTGATAACCTGCAGGAGAGGAGTTACAGGCAGGTACATGGATGGACCAGATGTAGAAACTAGTCTTTATGTGAACCGTGGGTATTATGCAAATGAGTGCCTGAAAGGCTGAAAGTATGGATCCCAAGGAACTAGCTGGTTTGCATTTTATTTATTAAACTGCTGTTTACATAACACAGGAGAGACATCCTCAGTTTTATCCACCTTAAATTTGTAGGCATTTCCCATGTTGCCTTAGGTGTCCTTACTGAGCCCGCACCGTGCCGGAACCTTGGTCAGGTGGCCTAAAATAGACCAGATAGACATTAATCAGGGAAAAAAACGGATAATCTCCCAGATGTACGCCCAGAGAGCCCATACCTTCCCCAGCGGTGCAGCGTAACGATGAACCATGTGACCCCACTTAAACACATTAGGAGCCTGTCTGTGCCACAACTTAGTCTGGCATGTCAGACCTCACTCCCCGCCTCTGTACTTCCTCGTAGGGTGGGAGGTGTAGCCCCCTTTGCTGGTTAGCCTCTCTATATGCCCTTTGGCCTGCAACAGACGGACAGCATTGAGGTTTAGCTGCATCAAAACAGTTTTAATCTCTCTCTTGCCACTGCCAGTCCTCTGAAACTGGACAGCTGTGTCCCAGAACAGAAGGATGGGGGATTGTCCTTCAGAATCTCCACGGTAACAGACACGTATGATGCACTCTGGATAAGAGGGCCTCCCATATAGCCTGTTAAAAACACATTTTCACACTTTGGGACTTTATCATGGTTAGTGTGCATTAACTTTTAAACTAGCGGTCACAGTGTACCCAGTGCTGCTCCTTCAGGCTTCACAGAACAAAGCGGGATAAAGGGTCTGCCTCAGTCACGGCGTCTCGCTGCCACTGTCCTCGGTGGAGCGTGACAGAGGTGACACGGGCAGCACACCTCCCTGCACAAAGCGTGCCTCTGAGGTGCGTCCTGGTAGTCTGCAGCCCGAGCCGTGCCGGTGGTCGGCACAGTGGTACCTCCAGGATGGTCAGTCTGAATCCTGCCCTGGCTCTGTTTGTGTGATGTTTTCCAAGTTGCTACGTTGCGTCAGTTTCCCCCAGATGCTCTGGGTTTTCTCCCACAGTCCAAAAGCATGTAGTTTAAAAACCCCGTCACTCCCAGTCACCCCGAGCGCGTGAGTATGCCCTGCAGTGCCCGCTATCCCGTGCGGGGTGGCCCCAGCCGCACGCCCCGCGCTTCCTGGGTTAAGTTCCAGGATTTCTGTGACCCTGTGCTGGATAACCGGCTGGAAGACGGATGGGTGATTTCACACAGCCAGGAATGGTGCGCTCTCTTGTATTTGCTGCGCAGCATTTTTCAAAAATGGCTTTGAATGTTTTTTTCTAGTTTCTCCTTGAAAAATGTGTGATAATGCAATTCCCTGAATTCTTCCTCAGATGCAAGAAATTGTCTTTCCTGGGGAGGTTTCCTCAGGGACTCCCTCATTACTGCAAACCAGACTGGTTTTAAGGGGGCTATTTCTAGGCAGACCTTGACATGACTGTGATTTATTGCGTTAAAGAGTTCCTGGGTAAATTTCTTTCTATTTCGGTAAAACAACCAGGCTTTTGGAAGCATGAAGGTGGTATCATCAGGTATATGTGGAATAAAGCAGTTCAGTGATGTGTATCTCCCGGTTTCTCTGTTTCGGGGCAGAATTTCTACTGAAACAGTACTTAGTCCATAAGTGCAGTCTTGGTCTCTCAAATGCTCATTGTGACATTTGATTTATTTCTTAAAAGGATGTTAGATTTAGATTCTTCCTTGGAATTTTAGTGTGAGGTGAATAAACACATTGGCTTGAATGAAAAATTTTATTCTTCTGATGTCAGAATCGGGGGTGTTTAAAATAATAAGCAGCCAGTCATTATTAAAGCGTGGATCTATCCCGAGTTCTGATGACTGACAAAACACTGGAACGGGAGCTAAGAAAAGCCTTGCAAATTGCACCCCGTGCTCTGTTTTTAAAATTAACCCACCACTTATTGTCACCCAGATCCTGTTTGTTTGTGTGCCGTGTGACTACATGCCTCACAATGAGTGCATTGTGGGAAATGTCACGCGGCCTGAAACCGGTGAGTTCAGCTCCGCCTCCCCTTGTTCAGTCTCTCCTGGATCCAGGAGCTGTGTTGAAGCGAGAGGTGTAGTACTCATGTGACGGACCTTCTGTCCTGTGCGCCCCCCCCACCCCCACCCTAGGGACATCGTCTCTCACTCTCTCACCGACCCACGGGACGGCATCTGTCACGTCCGGGGCTGCCATGCCCCAGCTTCCTCTATGACGCGGTGGGGTGGGCATCGCGCTGATGAAATATGAATAACTATCCCTTTCTGTGGATTTTCAGCTTTTGACGCATGAACAAAAACCACTCCCCCTCCCCGGGTCAAAACCACCCCCATAGTGGTTCTGCAACCCATCTGACATTTTATTAAAACGCTTGTCTCTCTAAGTGTCTTTGTTTTAAGCAGCGACATTTCGCCCAGTCTCGCTCATCGGCCGCAGTCTCGCTCATCGGCTGCAGGCTCGCATAGTGGTGCCTTCTAGAACACGGTCTTTATTTTTGCAAACCCGACGTCAGAGTCACAGAGGCGCTCATTTTGATACCTTGCGTCGTGTAGTTGTGTCACATTTGCAGCCTACAGTAATGTTGACGAACAGACAAACATCTGAGCTCCGGGTAACATACCGCCGGCTCGATCCCACACTCGCCTTAGCGGCTCCTTTCCGCTTCTGTTTTGCTTTCATCCTCGTTTGCCGGTTGGCTGTAAGCAGACCTTTCAGAAAGACATCGCGGGCCTGCTGTTGTCTAGAACACACTACTTGATAACAGCATGCTTATATCCGAAATAGCTTTTTTAGTATTTGAGCGCAGATTGTTTGTTCGTCGGGTCGTTACTTAGTGGTTCAACTTAAGGAGGCTGGCAAGTAGCGTCAGCAGGTAGTCGAGCGCTGAGCACCGTCTGTCATCCCGAGTCCAGTTGGAGCAGCAGGTATTGCTAAGAGGTGATGAGCATTATGCTGAGTGTGTGGATGGGAGTCACAGGGTGTGGCCACGAGGGGTTAGCATGTGTCTGCGTGGGGCTGCCGCGGCGTGAGAAGCGTCTAAGGGCGTACGCCGTACTCACACTTGGCCGGTTGTCTTGTACCGTGCCCGAGCATGACTGCCCCCCCTCCCCACTCCCCCGCTGGTTCCGCTCACACTGCACTTAACGATCCTGCCCTGCGTACACTTTCATCATCACCATGCAACTATTTGTGCTGAAGAAAACACAGTAAGATCCTCGCTATCGCAGAACATGATGGAGTTTGATTAATGTCCTTATTTTACAGCTTATTTGGAGTCTGGATGCCGATGACTCACGGCCTTCTTATACATTTATCGAGTACGTATGGCTGCAGTTTTTATTTGTGCTGCACATTTAAGAAGATAGAGATATTTGGTAAAAAATGGGACTGAGTTTTTGTGTGTTGTATTCAGTCATTCCTGGATACCCTGGTTAGCCTAAATTTCCAGCAAACACTGCACCTTTGCTTTAGACCAAAGTGATCCCTTGCCGCTATCCAAGCTGTATGCATCTTTTTTTTCAAAATGCATTTTGCGGACAGAAATAAGTAAACAAAAATGATGCAATCTGTACAGCCTACTTGATCCATCTCTGTCCAGTTCACGTATAGTGTATATGAGTGCACGTGTGTGCCAGTCGCATTGTTGACGTCTTGTCTGTGTTCCGTGCTTGGGCACGGTTATCAATCACTAGATGCGACTGAACTGTGCCCAGGTCCACCTCTTTGGGCCTGAGCAATGGTACAGAGCGATCACATTAGTCAAACAAACTGGAATTTGGGGGTCACACATGTTCTGGATCAGTACGGATCTCATAGTTTGAGTGCACCTTTAGTTTAGCATGACCGTTTGCATCTCCTCCCTCACCTTCTCCCGATCTCCAAGGCTGATCCTCTGCCTGTGATTCATCTTCTCATTGCAGTGGACACAGTGAGCGGATGGATGTCTTTCCCACTCTGCGTCTCTGCTGCCCCTCGGCTGAAAGCGAACAAAACGAGATAGGCTTATGTTAAAAATGCAGCCCGTGCGTGGTGAAGAATGGCCATGCTTATCTTTATTGAAGACCTCAGATAAGCTTCCGGAAATATGCTGTGTGAAAATGTACTGCATCACAACTGACACATCATGTGGACCAAGTAAGAATGACAGTAAAGCATCTTAAAAGGATAATGTAGCTGTTTTGTAGTGTAAAAATAGAAGGTGCTGCAGGGACTTTAATGCTTCTATTAATAGGCAACCTTTTAATCTCACATTTTAAATATAGACTCTTGATTTTCATTTTTGCTATTTGTTTATATTTTGGCAGTTTCATGGGCGGTGCATCACAAAGAATCAGATACCCAGCAGTTAAAACCAGTAGTTATCATTGTTGCTAATTTTAACTGCTTGTCAGGATACGTATTTGTTCATCATGTAAATTCCCCAATGGGATATCAAATAATATACAAGGAAATTTACAACTTATCCTTTTGTGTAGTTGATCACACTATATTGCATACTGAATTTTGGTTTAATACGTGTTTAACAGGCGAAATCATTCTGCTAGCAGTGTTGCTCGTATGCTAGCTGGTTTCTTGATGTGGCAGATTAACGTCACGGCACTTTTCAAGTTACCAGGCAACACAGCAGTATGGATGGCCGTCTTTCTCCGGGAAATCTCTCCCCCATCATTCAGCCTCAGATATTGTTTGTTCGGTTTGTATGGAGGAGGTCATTTTGGTATTACATCCTGTCGTTATAAAAGCTCAATTTATTGCCACATTTAATTGATTGCTATTAAATCAGCATGCTTTCTTGGCTATTTTTCTACAAAATACAAAAAGCCCTTTTTTATCATAATCTCTTTAATGAAGGCTATATTTGTTGCAGATTCCTGGGGTGTCCAGCCTAGGGGAGCAGATTTGCAAGGGTGAGGGCGGGGTCAAACTTATTATTTTACTACGTGATGGTGTGTGAGGTCTCCTGAGAAGACCTGGAGTGACACGTACCTTACCGCTTTATACAGGGACTTTTAATTAGCAGAACTACAGGACGTTCCTGCTCCGCAGCCTCAAGATCATGTTTTGGCCGAAGTGTATTATTTTAGAACCCTTTATTTCCCTTCACTCAGTCTGCCAGGCATACTGTTCTCACCAGATGCACCTACACATATGTACCTGCCTTGATTTCCTGGCCTGTGTCCGTTCACAGGTTCTCTGTGCGCCATGAGACTGTGTGGTCTGCGCACCGCACTCCCGGATGGGGTAACAGAGATGCAGAGATGTTGATAGCGTAGAGCTTCCCGCTGCTGCTTCCGGGGCTCCGTCGTACACAGACTTTTATGATCATTCAGTTTGACTGACTTATGTACCAGATTTTCGTCTGAGAGTTGACAGATCTTGAGATTTCTGAATTCTTTGTCTGAAAAGTACATTTTGCTGAAAGAAGGCACAGATTATGACCTTTAAGATCTGCATTTTGTAGCTACAGTATAGAAGCCATAAACTTATCTGGTTGCCTAGGAATGACACTGGGAATCCCTGAGATGAAAGCAAAATTGCAGAGAAAACACTGCATTCGTCCCTCTGCTTGGTCCTGAAGGAAATAAATTGTCATGACAGTGGAGGGCCATTCATTCCAGTGCTTTTCAGGGTGGTGGAGCCCAGTGACCTGAGCGTGCAGTGATTCCGCTGGCTTGCGACTCCCAGTTCTCCGGTGTCCCCCCCAGGGTAATCCCGCTGTCTGAAGTGTGTGAGAATGCCAGCGATGTCTGGCTAAGCTCCACGCTCCTTTCACTGTGACGGCCCATCTGAACGTCACAGACGGCCGTTTCTTACATATTTTCCCTTTACTTTCCCTTCTTTCTTTGCTCTTTCATTGTTTGACTTGGTTTATTCTGGGATTGATTTGTGCGGTCTCCATATCTTCTTTGTTTATCAAAACAATCTAGGTGGAATCTTAGTGTAAAATGTGATCCGCATGTAAAGGTGAAATACACTGATTGATGTGTCAAATAAGTAAGATTAAAGTTGGGATAAACATGTAGATGGTTCTCTGCACCCTCCTTGTTCTGAATGTGTCACTCTTGACAAGAGGATGCATCATAATTTGCAACTGAACATCAGCTGTAAGCAGTGAATGGAGCCTGGAGACATTAGCAGGAATGTCTCACTCTTTCTATGCTTTCAGAATTATTCACTTGTTATCTGCGAGCAGGAAATGAGCTGGAGCCACCATGTTTGCAGCTGAGAACAGTTTGGCCGGTAACTGATATTTAAGTCAAATTAGAGTGTCATATGACACTGGAGTTCTTACTCGGGGGTGCCGTGAAGTGCATCTTTATGGTGTATGGAGTGTGGATGTTTATGGTGTGCGGAGTGTGGGTGTTTCATACGCTGAGGCCTCACTTCCTGCGTTTGATGGTGCTCGCTTTGTTGTGAATTTTTTCCACGGAGGAAGCTGTCCGTGCCCCCTTCCTGCCAGGGTCGTGCTCAGCAGCGGTTTGCCGCTGATGAACCAAGCTGGACCGGACGTCGCTGATGGGGGCCAGGGGTTCAAAAGCATGCACCCCCCCCCCCACCCTTTGTCAAGCATTTGCAGGTTTGGTCTTTTATAGCCAGATTGTTCCTTTTTGTTTTTATCATTTATTTTGTGCCAGTGGTTGAAACTCTTACAAGCGGTGATCGTCAGCGAGGGATCATTACGCCACCACGCTGGGTGTCACAGTCACTCGTGCCCCCGGTGTCGCTCTGTGCCGGGGCACAGGAGACGGGGAGGCACTTCATGAAGGGCTTCTTTCAAGCGGCGGCCCGAGCGTGGCTGTTTTTCAGCGCTCTGAGCCAGATCCGAAGTCTGGCGACGTTGCCCTTTCGCCGTCACAGAGGAAGTGCCGCCTCGGCTCGTTTTCACGAGAGCACTGTTTTCCTGCCCCGTCGCGCTCTCCAGCGGGAGAAAAATTTGACATCTGTGCCCAGAACACAGGGCTTGTTGTGGAGCGGGGCAATGAGCGCTCTCCTGAAAGGGCCCGAGCAGAAAGGCCCATTTTCGTCCTCCAGTGCGATCATGGAGCTGATACAGGCCGAGCTGTTCGGCCGCTCGCGCTCACACTGCCGCCTTTGTGCTCCCTCTCTCCTCACTGTTGCCGCTGTCCTCTTGGTCCTTTTTTTCCCTTTTTTTATGCAACAAAGTTTTTTTAAAAATAGTAGCATTGTGCTCCTCGCCCACATTGCCCACGCCTCGGGGTTCCCACCCTTCGAGCACAAGAAGTCACTTCCCTTTTTTCCCATAAACCTTTATTTATTTATTTATTTATTTATTTACTTATGTACACATGTATCTATCCATCCATCCATCCATCCATCCATTCAGCTACTTATTTGTTTGTTTGCTTTCTTGTTGTTGGCTTTTGCTGTTTTACAGTGTTATACAAATTCGGAGGTCATGCGGGAAATTTCATTTGGATTAGAAACTGAGAGACAGCCAGAGTGAAGACGTTTGCTTAAGAGAGACTGAGAGCCGTAAATGCATAGAAGATGGGAAGTCTTTAACGTTAAACTAAACTGTGCTCTTGCCTACACCTACTTTGACCCCCGCTCCCTCCCCCGCCCCTCCCCCGGGGCTCCCAGCAGCTGGGGGTCTTTTGTCCGGTGGCTCCCGATTACTCGAATCTTCAGGCTGTTGCGACAGGTCCTCCTCTGCGGCAGTGAGATGTCCAGCCGGGTAACGCAGCACTGCGATGCAGGCGAATGTCACCCAACACATCAACACCACGTGTCTGGCATAAAAATGAAGAATGAAGGTTTTTTCAATGCCGTGTTGCGAAATTGGGTGACATTGTGTAATATCACCTCCATGTGATGTGTCCAGGCAGGGCTGTGAGACAGAAGCAGGGGAAGTAACACGAAAGCGAAAAGTGAGCTGAATTATTAGCGGGCAGGAGCTGTGTGTATCACTGTCAGCTTCATTCCCATCCCTCCACTCCATCCATCCATCTTCCAACCCGCTTATCCTTCTGGGTTATGGGGGGGTCTGGAGCCTATGGGCACGAGGCTGGGAACAACCCAGGATGGGGGGGCAGCCCATCGCAGGGCACAGTCACACCTATGGGCAATTTTAGTAACACCAAGTAGCCTCTGCATTTCTTTGGACTCTAGGGGGAAACTGGAGTACCTGGAGGACCCCCCCCCCCCCCCCAATGACGTGGGGAGAACATGCAAACTCTACACTCATGTAACCCAGGTGGAGACTTGAACCCTAGTCCCAGAGGTGTGAGGCAATAGCACTAGCCACTGCACCCCCGTGCCGCCCCTGCCCTCACTCCTGGGGTATTTGTTTTATCCATCCATCCATCCATCCATCCTTCTTCTGTGCATGTTTGTACTATGCAGGGTTGCGGGAGTCTGGACCTTGTCTCAAAAGCTACAGCTGCAACAACAGGAATAACCCAGGATGGGTGCCAATCCATCACATTACATCTCCGCGATCAGTTCCTATGTGTAGTATACTGTATAATAAAATGCTATCATCTTAAATTTGATATTGTTTGGTGTTATTTAACCTTTTGATCACTATTTTCTTAGTTCATTTCTGCCGGCACGTGCAGAAAGACATTCTGGCTGCCAGACACGGCACAGTCGTGGCCACATATTTTCGGTCTCGGAACGGTCGTAAATTCTATCAGTTGTAAGTTACATAGGTCATAAGTCGATGACGATCTGTATACATAAATGCGTAAAAAGCTTAGATGATGTATCTGAATAGAAAGACTTGTCGAGGTATCATTTAAGAAGTGTTTTACAAGATACTCTTGTGGGTTGGAATATGTCATCAATATCTTGTTGCTTAAGAGATTTAATGAAGATAAAACTTAAAGATAAACTTGTTAAAGTATATTAGCAAAACATGATAGTACTTTGCTAGAAACTCATTTACAATTTAATAGTTCAATCAGTTGGTGATGGTAGCTATTAGACTGTAAATATATACTGCACATACTTCAGTGTGCCATTTGCTGGCTATCTGGTAACTCACAGACTTGTTGTTCCTCATCAGCATGTTGTCCTAGTTGGCAAAATCATTCGTTGTTACCTACCCATCACAGAATGGATAATGATGGTAGAATTTGCATGTGGACTCAATGAGACAAATTTGTTTGTATTTTGCTGCAACTGGCACAGAAAAGTCAAGACCCAGTAGAAGAGACCTTTCTTAGGCTGATGATCCCTAGAGAATTGAATTAAAGAAATCTGGGGAAAAAATATTTCAGCCCAAGCACTTCCCACCTCATTTTAATAGATTTTGATGAGGAAGATGATGCTGTTATTTTCCTGAGTGCGTTTATGATGATTGTTCTTCTCTCTGGCTTTCCCACCAAAATGAATTAATGTTTGAATTACTTGTCAAAACTATTGCCAATTTTTCTTTTTGTAGTCTGTTTGACATATCGTTCAAAAGGCTTGGAGAATTTTTGAAAAGGTAATTAGCATTACAATTTTAGGTACATTTTGGAGACTAGCACCAATACTAATGGTATTGGTGCTTTTAATATAATTGTTTATATTTTTAATTATTATTTAGAAAACTTCGAAGGTAAATAATGACCATACAAACTAAAATCGCTGCTTTTAAACCTAAATATGACGGCAGGCTATACAGTTGCCTGAAGTGACCAGTGTCTCACAGTGCTGACGTTGTGCATAAGCAGCTCTGTGTACCTGCACCTCAAAATGATGCCGTTTGGTTTGTTAGCCATTAGACAGCTTCATATTCATCTGGAATCTTGTTTCAAGAGCCTCTGATTTGTTTACCTGGTGAGACATTTCTGTATCATAGATAAAGAAGCACTCAAAAGCATCAGTAGTCTTGCATCAATCGATGAGCTCAGCACTCATAATCCGTGATATTTACATCGAAAGAGTCTCCGTTGCCCTTTCAGGTTGGGTCTTCCATTTCCCATGATTCCCTAGGGCTATGGAAAGATAAAGAGTAGCTGTTTTGTCAATATGGAGAGTAGAAACGCTGGGTGCCGTGAGGAAACATGGAGCTCTGCCGCTTTCGCTTCTGCATACCATGCTTTACATTTGGAATATTCATTTCCATGATTAGCATAGGGATTACATTTTCAAACAGAATAAGATAACGCCACAGTTGGCACAATAGCAAATAGCAGAGTAGTACAACCCTTTGGGGCAAAACAAATCTTGAACCTTTTTAAATGTTATTGAGCTGATATTTACTTGTGCTCCTGGGTTTCGCAGTGGTAGCCATGAGGTAGTGCCTTTCTCAGAGTGCCAGGTTTTCACATTGGACTGTCGTCCACACAAAAGAAAAGGAGTGAAATGCAAACCAAAAAATGATGTAATGATAACCTGCAATGAGAGGTCCATCCTTTCCTTTCAGTTTCTTACATTTTACAATGTTCTGGCTGTCCTGTACATTTAGGTTTGTAGCTGAGGCCCTTTGCGTTCATTTCATGTTAATAAAACAGTAGAGACAGAACAGTTTGTGCCTGTCAAAGTTCATGCTTCATGTTACAAAGATAATTCTCTCATTAACCTTGTGACTCAGGGTAATATGTTTTAAGAAAGCTTTTAGAATTAATGAATTTCTTATATTTTTTGCCATGAAATGTATCCTTTAGTATTTTACTATCTGTATACTTACATCGACTCACTGATTGCCAAGTAAATAATGTCTCTTTTTTAACAGACCATAGCTGAGCAAATCCAGATTTTAGCAACAGTGAAAAATTAGGATAACTAGTGGTCTGAAGTAACAAGGCAACTGTAAACCTGTTAGATATTCAGGTTATTTTTTATTATTACTACAAGGAAATGTTTGGATTACTTCACATTTTTTTCTTATCAAGCTTTGATTTGGCCTGGTTTATCTTCTGTAACTTGGGTTGTACAGCAATGGTATTATATTGGTATTATATTATTTCTTGGCAAGCTACAGTTTATTAACAAATGTATTTATATTATGAGATATTATGAGCACAAGAGAGCATTGCGGTGTAGCTGTAAATGTTTCCGCTACATTGCAGATTCTGTGAGGGACATGGTGTCCGTCTGAATGCATGATGTATTATAGCCTTATAATGACAGATACGACGGTGTCCCACGGAAACATCCTAGTTGTCCAGCACTTTAATGTGTTGCATATTACAAAGCTGAAGATGGTACCAAAAATTTAAAAGACAGTATTAAAAGCCACTTGTCAGGTTGACGTTTTCTGTGTTGAGTCAAGAAGGGGCACCTATGTAACAGATAAATTTAACATTGTTTGCCTTGCCATGTGTTTTCAGTAAAGTCAATTGGCAGTAGAATTATTGTTACAAGATGGTTTTCAAATGCTGCCATATGCCATATAGGAACCTTAAATCACTGAAACCTATCAGTACTCAAATAAAAGGCCTATTTCACTTTGTTACTGAGATTCCCAGAGGCTGTGATGAAGCGTAGAGGCCTGGGCTGCTAATTGCAGGTGATATTAACGCCTGGTGAATCGCCGCAGTTCATCTGCACTGCTGCACTGGGGCCCATCTTGCGAGCTGTCAGCAACTCAGGGTGCACGCCTAGCTGCAGCAGGGGAGCATGGGAAAGGCACTGGAGGGTATGGGGGGGGGGGGGGGGGGGGGGGGGGGGGTAGTCTTGCCCTTAGACACCAAATGCCAAATGTCAAAACGGGGTCTGAACACAGGTTCTGAACGGCTAAAAATGTCAAAATGTCAGCTGAGGCGTCTTTAGCATAAGGCCGTCCGTATGGCGTACATGCTGAAGGTAAAACGTGACAATATGCTGCAGGGAGCTATTATAACCAATTGTAGTGCTGATTATTGTATTTCATGATTTATTTTGTAATTTATGATAAGACAAAAAAATCATGGTAATGTCTCATCTTTCTCTGTGGATCCGGAATGAGCACTAGATTTGATGGAAATTTGGAGTTTGGAATTTTGAAATTTATGAAGCCTTGACATTCATACTGACCTGTTTCAACTGCCAGCTTCACAGCAGACCATCTTGTGTGGTATGTGTCCATCTATGTGTGTATGTGTGCTTCCATTCTAATGCCTGTGTGTGTTTGCATTCGTGCAGTGTGTGTGTGTGTGTGTGTGTGTGTGTGAGAGAGAGAGTGGTCATGGCTCGGGGCATGTGTGTGTGCTTGTAATTGCATTCATCAGTCTGTGTATGTGCATGTTTGTGTTTCCCCGCATGTCTGCGTGTTAAAGCTGCCACTAAGCCCCCGGTCTTAATCTGATTGGAAGGGCTTTGACAGCTGACGTGCTCTTACTGTTTAAATTGGCTGGCTTGCATGGGGTAACCGCTTCTGATTGGTCCAGCCATTCCAGTGGGGCCTTCACCAGGGGGGTTTGTGACGTCAATGCTTTTCACTGGGTCAGCAGTAAGGAGGGCTGCTGTAGACAGTCTGGGTGGGGACTGCAGCATTTTACTCCTGTCATATAAGATCCGGCGTGTTAAACCTTTTTTTGTTTTGTTTTTTCTTCTTTGTTATATAATACGGACACGTGACAGAGAGGTGTTCTTTGTCGGGGCTGATTTTTTGACTCCATGTCAGGAAATCAGTGGGTGAGATCTGGGAAGAATGGGCAGCTTCCTTAGTGCCCAGATGAGAGCCCCAGCGGAGCGCTGGGGGGGGATGGAGCTGCGAGCCGGGCAGCGCTCAGCTGCAGGGAGACTGACTGCGCATTCATAAGGGGTGTTTCAGCTCTCCGCTCAGCGACCCTCCTTTGCAGCCATGCGCCGCCTTTGTTCTGCTTCAGGGAGACACCTAACGAGGTCCAGCGGCCGATTGTACCTGCAAACGGCACCATCCTGTCCGCACACGTGCAGGGAGGCGCCTCGTAATCCATGCCTTTGTCTTGTGGACTGCATTTGTACTCCAGCTTGCGGGGTGCAGGATTCCCTCATTAGGGTCTAACCCCCCCCCCCCCCACAGCACAATAGACTCCTCAATCGAGGTCACGTTATCCCATTGGCTGCGTGCTTGCAAAATGGACATTCTGCAAGCCACATATGTCATCTTAAGTCCTCAGGTAATAGTTACTATCAGGAAATGCGGACTAACAGTGACTATTGGTGTCATTTTGGAGGATAAAAGAGAAACGTAACAGAGACCATAAAGAGCTGAGTGTATTTCAGCATCCCTTAGTTTCTGGAAAACTTATCTGGCAAAGCGTCACAATGAGCCTGGACTCTATCCCTAGAAGCGCAGGGCATACAGAGACACCCTGGAAGGCTTGATGTTTATATTGCTTGTATTAATTATGATCCAGATTTAAACCAATTTATAATAATGCAGCACATTCACGTGTTAAATTGATTGCCTCTGCAGTGTCACAACAGGAACATTAGTGCTTTGTTCTGGTGACCGACTGCTGTGACCCATCGGCCCAGAATAAAATAAAAAAACGCAGAAGCAGGAAAATTAAATGTGACATGCTATTAATATGTGACCGCGTCAGTGGGAAACCCTGGGGTGCCGCATTCGACACCGTGCCCCCTGGTAATTGTGCCAGAAGCAGACGCTAGACCCTCTGGGCCGGTGCCACCGGTCGTTCTGAACGGACGGATCAGGATCGAGTCGTCGGCAGCATGGAGGCTCATCTCCCCTCAGAAGCGCACTTCAGTACTTTTGCTCTGGCGCTTCTGTGACATGGTGGCCGTTCACATTTGCTGTCGGGCTCAGACAGACCTTGAATGCCCTGCCCGCTTCCTGTGGCAACATTACCTGCAAGCGTCCCATGGTACGGCACCTCCCACGGGCTGCAGGAACAGCCCCCAGATCAGAGCAGCTCCCATGTGAGCCCTCTGGGGAAAGCCAGAAGGACGTCCTCTGGAGGCCCCAAGCCCTGCCCTACATCCTCCACTCCTTACAGAAGCTTTATTTGACAGTTTGCGGCGAAATCCCAGCATGACCGTCATCACAGCCCGTATCTGAGCCGAGACCTGCCGCCACCGTGATGTGGAATTAGGTCTGGTTCTGTCTAATGCTGACGTGACGCTTACATAAAACATCAAGGTGGACACCTTTTGGTTTCATGCTATTTATGCAGTTTTTAAAAATCCTGAAAGACAACATCCTAAAAACAAGGCGCAGTGTTGGGCATTTCCGGTCCGGAAGCCACAAATCCAGACCACGATTTTGTCTCTACCAACCAGTTTAGCTTAAAGAATCACAGTCACCGAGCACTCAAGTGGTTGGTAGAAACTAAATCTTGGTCTGGATTTGTAGCTTCTGGACCTGAAATGCCCAACACTGAGGTGGTAAAGCATTCGTTAGCTCCACCACTGGCTGAGCAGGAATGCTCTTCCATAAGCGATTCCCTTCTTGTGTTTTGACTCTTCATAGGCCTGCAGGCTTACTGATGCCCCAGTAAGAGTCCGGATTCAATCAGCAGAGCGTGGTCCTGTGGAGCCAGTCAGCCTTTGACCTCCATTCACATAAACTGGCTCCAGATTATAATGTCTGTTAATCCTCAGGCTGTGTCAGGCCCTTGGGCTCAGAGCAGAGAACTGGGACAGCAGATCACCCCTGAGGCAACACGTCTGATGTGTGCTTAAAGGCTGGGACGTAACACGTCAGTAAACGACATGCAAATCCTAATGACCAAGACAGTAACACATGCAGCCAAAGAGGACACCTGACACCATGACAGTCAGCATTAATCACTTTTAGAAAACCCATAAACACACCGGCGAGCTTCTCCTACAATACTCCAGTAAGTTTGATATCATGGGCTGATTTTCTTACATTTCACATCACAAACTTAGCCAGTTCACTAACGTCAATGAAAATAATAATGTAAGTCAATTTTCACAGAAGTACTTAAAGTGAGAAAATAAGAGGGAGGGACCAGAACAGATAGAGTTCCCAAATTATATCATCAACTTCCTGTTATCTTGACACACTTCCTGTTGCTCTTGGCCCATGCTATTTTTAGCCATTCGCTTCTGAATCCTCGAACATGACAGCCATATGTAATGCACACACATTTTTTTTGCTTGACCGGTCAGTGACTTGATTCATTTTTTTCTGTCCTTAGCCACCAGGGGGGGGATGTGGGGGGGGCGGGGGGGGGTAG
>JAODJU010000095.1:13217976-13232545 GCA_026776725.1 Gnathonemus echidnorhynchus | reverse complement strand
CAGGCGGGGGCAGTGCAGGCGGGGGCAGCTGGCGGGGGCAGTGCAGGCGGGGGCAGCTGGCGGGACGTGTAGCGAGCTTCTGCAGACGCGTTATTCTTGATGGCTAAAACCAAACCAATCAAACCGAGACACAAGGAAAGAGACCTTAAGGAAATGTGGGATCATTTTGCTTCTTATCCCTTGCAAATTCTGCACTGCTGAGATAATTTAACCTCAACGTTCATGCTGATAATCGCTGAATTACCAGCAGCCGGTCAGATCTCATAGGGTTTGTGCATTTCCTTCTGTGCAGATGAGAATAACAGGAATAAATATTGTGCAGGTCTTTAGGGAAGGAGAAATCCTGTGAATATTGCAATAGATCGTGGGCCTTTACACACCATGTTTATTGGCCTTGACGGGCTTTGAATAGATGTCGATTGTATACGGCTGCATGCTCTTTAGTGGGTAGATCAGATAGATGAAGTTTTGGTTAAAAGAATAAATGGCAACCGCTGGTGCCAGAGCCTGGGATAGTGAGAGATCTACCTGGCCTGATCCAGGTCTTCTTCAATGTCTGTTTTTTCCCCCCCCCCCCCCCCCCATCATTTCAGGGAGATTGAATTCTTGAAGAAGGAGACCGCCCAGCGTCGCGCCCTTGAGGAGTCAGAGGCGTCCCACAAGGAGCAGGCAGAGAAGCTGCAGGAACAGGTAGTGGAGGAGGATCAGGTGAAGACTGGGGGGGCAATGCGTGGGGTGTGTGTCCGCGTGGGCGAACGTGTGGGGGGGCGCTCAGCCCCGGTCATCTGCGGGCTCTCAAACCGAGCTGGCTGTCCCTGTCTCGGCCCGGACTGTACCACGTTATCGTCGTGTAGGTGGACTGTACCACGTTATCGTCGTGTAGGTGGACTGTACCACGTTATCATCGTGTAGGTGATTCTGTGACTCATGGAGGTAGAGGCCCCCAGGCTAAGAATGAAGGCAGCCCCACATGCTTGAGGGGTTAAGGGACTTGTTTTTGATGTCAAGGGTTTATGGGAAGGTTTTTGATGTCAAGTATGTCTGGGCTGGTCTAAGTCCAGCGGCGTGCAGGGTTTCAGAGTGCCTACGAACCCGACTCCAGCTGACTCTAGATTCTTCGAAATATACTTAAGTTTTCACATCAGCTACCAGGAGAACTCAAAACACATTTGGTATTAGAATTTAATCTATAATTTATCGTATAACAAATGATCCAGGAATATACCACTTTTTTGGTACAGAGCTTCGTATATTTAATGGCACCTCTACCCATTAAATATGAGAATTAAGTATCTGCATGAATACAGAAAAGACCAAATCAGAATAGATCAACGGTCAGAGCCTTTGAACCTTTGGGTATCATCATCGACTCACCGTGGCTCTGCACTGGTCTTTCTTCCTCTTGACAGATGTACTGAATCATCCAAAAGCTCTGCTATGAATTTATGTATCTGCAGGGCTTTATGGTCCATTCACTAGATGCCGCCTGACGTGATGCATCTATGAGGGACCTATTGCCTCTAACAGGTGCCTTTTCCTCCTTAGATAACAGATTTGGAGTCCAGGGTGGATGCACTGAAGACACCCGAACCCTAATGCACCCTAAAGAAGGGCGAGACGCTTTTAAAGATGGCCGTCATTTTACCTGAATTGTACTGGTGGATAAGAGGAAAGAAAAAAATAAATAAATTGCCAGTCCTTCAAAACAAGTGGCTGGTAGGGGCAGCAGTGGGGGAAGGGTTTTTAAGAAATGTATGTCTGATGTCCTTTCTCCTACCTGTCATTTAACCCAGGGTACCCCACGAGATGAGTTCTAGTTGGGTTCTGGATGTGTTTGTGAACCTTCCAGCTTCTGTTGCTTAATATTATTTTTCCTTTTTACATCCATATACTTGTGGTGTGTGGAGAAGCGTTGCTCTCATTGGTCAGTTTTAGTTTTTAAACATTCCTTCGACTTCACTAGCTAAGAACATCGCTGACATTGGCTGCTGGCTCGCCTACCAGTTGTACTGACTCCCTCAGTGTCTGAGGAGTTGACAGTATCAACCTCGGGCGCTCGCTCCAGCACGGTCATTGCTATGACTTGCTATCTGGGGCTGGTTTACTCCTGCGTGCTGTAAATTCTTGAGACTTTTGTATTGGTTTTAATGACAAAAACATCGAGGAAAACCCCTTACTCCTAGCCTCCCAATGAATGGTTGGGCTTTTTCTGGGTCTGTACAGAAGTGATGTGAAATATTAGATGGGATGGACATGGTTTGTATATATTCTTTATATATATTTAAAACTGTTACAATGGAAGGAGATGGGGGAGGGGTGTAAAATCCTTTGGGGGGGAGACTACATCTGGAATTGAATAAGGGAATTTGATGCATAAATTCCAAATGTCTGGACCTCAAATGAGCCACTTTGAGGATTTGAAACTTTGGAGACAGAATATTTACAGGTGCAAGGATGCTAAATCATTAATGTGTCTATACGTTTATGCCTTAGATCAGTATTATTTGATTTTTGCGCTTAACTTGTAACGAATAGAGAATTAACACCCACAGTATCTAACGGTCTCATTCTCATTGCGTGTAGTGCTAATTTATCAAGGTCTGAGCCCTTGTTTTCCCAAAGTGCTTGAGTAAGTTGTGCTTTACCTTGGGGCGGAGTTGCATGGCTGAGGTGAAATCGGAGAGAGAGAGACAGACAGAGAGAGAGAGAGAGAGAGACAGACAGAGAGAGAGAGAGAGACCCCACTGAGCGCACGAAGATGCTCTGTGGCCAGCAAGCCTGTTCCTCAAGCAGGGTTGGTGTCTCTTGCCCCAACCCTGAAACCTACTGCTGCCTTTTCCTCAATACTCTCCTCCTCCTTCACTTTTTATAATCAGTCTGAGTAAGTCTGTCCTGTTTTCACAGCAGAGAGGAAATTAGTGTTGGGGAAATGTTGGCTACTTTTCCCAGCATGCTCCTCGGTCTACTGAATTTTTTTTTTTCCCCGTTTAGCCTGATTTGTGGACGTTTTGTTCCAGCCATAGTCAATTAGCGTGTCCAGTTGACCATGAACTGCCATTATATGTCTGATTTACCATCAACACCCTTTGCGTTTTATGGATTACTGGGGTTGTAATAAATAACCTGAGGCTCAGAAGACCGCGATAGCGACCGCCCGAGGCTCAGAAGACCGCGATAGCGACCGCCCGAGGCTCAGAAGACCGCGATAGCGACCGTCCGCTGCCAGGCCGCGTTGCTGTTACTGTTGACTCTGGCTGGGTATTAGACACTTTGCATTCTTGAACCATTAATGATAGGAGGAATCGATGAATGAAGGAACAAACTTGCAAGTAGCACCCCCCCCCCCCCCACTTTGTAACATGTTGTAAAAAAAATAATACATTTCAGTGTGATTGTGTTAGTCTGATGATCAAGCATTTTTTACATATTTAAAGCTACGATTTTAGATGGATTAGATGCAGACATTTCCACTTGTTTCATTTTCCTGACCATGGATGTGCTTCGATGTATTACGGGCATTTTGAGCTAGACCTTTAGATCAGTGTTTCCCAGTCCGGTCCTCAGGGACCCACATCTAGTCAATGTTTTTGTTCCCTCCAAGCTCCCAGTCAGACAGTCCACATTTTAGCTTGGGAGCTGGGAGGGAGCAAAAACGCGGACTGTCTGTGGCTCCCCAAGGACCGGATTGGAAACTACTTTAGATGAATCTTTTACTTGTTATGGCTTTGCTTCCTATTTTTCTCATGAGCATGTGTTTAAAAAAAAATTATTGCAAAAAAAGAATCCAACATGTATACTTCAGGATGAGATGGGCCATCATATAAAGAGATTATTTCCGTTTTAGAAACAGGAGGCAACTTTCCATATGGTCATCTCCCTAAAAAAAGTGCCAATCTGAATGGTCAGGGTCACTGTTTTCTACTGGATTTTGAATAACATTATCTACTGCTAACAGTAAAAAAAAAATCAGTCTCCCCTCCCCAGTAATGTGGGTGTGAGTGGACACTGCATTTGTAATTCGAGGGGATGAAGCCTGACAGTTCTCTGTGCTGTGACATAACATTCACTGTTGTTTTTTCTGCTGGATGTCTGGTTCCAAATTTAGATTTTAAATACTGTGGGTTTTGCGTAACCACTAACTCAGAATCCAACAAGGAAAGTTACTTCTGTACAAATGGCACCCTGCCTCACTTTACTCCACATTTGGCCTTAAGTGTCCGCCGCTAAAATTCTACAAAAATCAGGTGGAATCCAGGGAATGTCATGACTGCGTACATCCGTTTTAAAACAGATGCTTATTCTGTAGTCTGGATTATGTATGTAGGTCAGCTGGACATTGCCCCCCCCACTTGCTGGATGTTGGACAGACGCACACAGCACACGTGTGCTCATGGATGACTGATAACTAAGCCTGCTTTGTCTTCACATGAGGGCCTCCTCCTAGAGTGATATCTAAAGCCAAGGAGATACTCCTCTGTCTGATTTCCTTCAAAGGACAAGCTCGGTGTGTGATGACTGTGTGCCCATGCATACATTTCTACTGGGACAACAGGGTTAGGGTTGAGCAAGTGTATGGTACAAGTGGTGTAAATCTGCCAGT
Organism: Gnathonemus echidnorhynchus; assembly: GCA_026776725.1. Classification (NCBI taxonomy): domain Eukaryota; kingdom Metazoa; phylum Chordata; class Actinopteri; order Osteoglossiformes; family Mormyridae; genus Gnathonemus; species Gnathonemus echidnorhynchus. The sequence goes on along the minus strand of JAODJU010000095.1, from coordinate 13,227,945 downwards.
GTTTATCTCACAAGGCCCATTAAACAGCACCCATGTGTAGCCTTTGTATATTGCATTAAGGGTCACAAACGTCACTTCATAAAATCCTTTTAATTTAACCTATGCCTGTGGTCTAGGATGAGGAAAGGTTAAACCTACCCTTTAAACCAAACTGATCGCAGTTGGGTGCCACGGGCCGGCCAAACCGTCACTGCATCTGGGTGCCACGGGCCGGCCAAACCGTCACTGCATCTGGGTGCCACGGGCCGGCCTAACCGTCACTGCAGCTGGGTGCCACGGGCCGGCCAAACCGTCACTGCAGCTGGGTGTCACGGGCCGGCCAAACCGTCACTGCAGCTGGGTGTCACGTCCCACGTCGCCGGTGCCTCCTCATGTCCGTATGGTGGCTTCCTGCATACCTGTTGTGTACCCACTCGGATTCCCCTCCCATATAAAGCACGGCAAACCGGCTGTCCCTTAACACAGCAGTCACTTTAGCCGTTACCAGCTCTGGTTATCCTCTGCTGCTGCTGCTGAAGACGAGGACGAGGCGGGACGGTCAGCCGCCCTCCCTCCATGTCGCATGGTCAGACTCGGCAAACAAACTGGACAGACTGTCTGGCCTCAGGCTTTCATTTGCTATGTTGGACGTTTGTTTTTTTTTCCCCAGAGGGGAAAAAAAGCACTAAGCTGGGAGAAACTGGAACCCCCAAATGGGGGAATTTAAGAAGAGAAAAGGAGCAATAACTGGATTAACTGGAGAAAGTTGTGAAAGAAAGTTGTGAACAGCGGTGAAACCCCCCCCAGACAGTTGCCGTGGTGAGACCCCAATCCCTGCCCCCCAGCACCAAACCGTCCGATCACGACAAACACGACCCCGTGGCTTCCTGCGTCACTTAGGAGAACATCTAACGGTGACGCGGTCAGCAGCCAACGGGAAGCCGCCTCCACAGTGACATCGTGCCACCAGCGAGCGCGTCAGCAGAAAAGCTTCCATAAGGCGCGTGGCGGATGGGCTCTGCTGCTCCACACTTCTCTGGGAGGAGAGAACGGCAAAACAGTGATGCGAGACGAGGTTTAAGGCCAAGTTTGTCTTCATACTTATTCGCTTATTCTGTTGCCACCTTGTTTTTACTTTTAGTTACTTCCCTTGGCCAGTTTTATCGATACCTGATGCCTTGGTAGTATTATTGTGAGACGACTCAGAGACCAAACCTCTGCTCATATCCAAAGGCATTTGCTTACAAATTAATCCCCCATCGATAAACATACCCAGGAACTTCTAAAGGTAACTTTGGTCTCTCTTTTTGTTTTTTTTTTTTCTACTTCCTCTGTAATTGGCACCTACAGTAAAAACAATGTTTGTTCTGTTCCGTTTCATTCTCAATTAAACTTTCATGTTCATGATGCATAATTCAGTCATTATTAATAAATAAGGATTTGTTGAACAGAAAGAAAAGGCACAGACTGGTGATTTTGTTTGACTGTTTGACCAATGTGTTTGTCATTATTTGCTGGATCAGAGGTTTGTGCAGGTCCCACACGTCACAAGCTTTACTCCATCATCTGCACACATTGCCCGCCCCCCTTCCTGCAGAAGCCTCTGCTACCGTGGCGCGGTCCCTGTTCCCACAGAACAGCTCCGCCGATGGATCTACATGCTCCTCCTCGGTAGCTGCTTCCAGAAGGTCAGACACTGTTCATTGACATCAAAATGTAATTAGGGGCCTCATGTTAAGTCTGCAATTTAATCAAGCCTACTTCTGCCTGCAAATGAAATTAAAGCATTGATCCCTGAGGTTTAATTCTCAAAAAAACAAGTGACTGGCTTAATTTCCTAACGATCGATTGCAATTAATTTGAGAACTCTGGAAATATATAACAAGAACAAACAATCAGGGATGACTGGGACCCTGGCTGATAACTAGTATGTTAATAAACCAGTTCATGACAGACCTTCTGCATGCTAAACAGGACTTATTAGCATACAAAGATGTGCACTGGATAGGGCTCTATAGACCGCAAGCTACATGCGGGGTAGTGCCTGGCAGCACACAAGTATGTAAAGGACAGCATTAACCCAAATGTCTGCCTTCATACACTTTTCCTTCTCACTAAAATTGTCATAAATGCATGAAAGGTGTACTGTGAATATATTATTTAGGCACTGTAGATACGGCCACTGTAGATAGCCGATTATAATCTCCTGTACACTTTAAATCATCTCTAGATTACTGATAATACTTAGTGTAAATGTTATGTAAATTGTTATACTGTTTTGGTTTTAGAATAATAAGAAAAAAGTCTGTCCCTGTTCAGCACAGATAGGTATGCCTACACATCACTTCATGCATCACTACAACTGGGTGTGCCTGCACATCACTTCACGCATCACTACAGCAGGGTGTGCCTGCACATCACTACGGCGGGGTGTGCGTTGCACATCACTCCACCACAGCAAGGTGTGCCTGCACATCACCTCACTACATCAGGGTGTGCCTGCACATCACTACATCAGGGTGTGTCTGCACATCACTCCACTACATCAGGGTGTGCCTGCACATCACTTCATTCTACACTTCATCACTGCAGCAGGGTATGCCTACACATCACTTCACTGGTGTGGATTCAGCCCATGGCAAATTCAAGTTTTGTTTTTTGGAAATTTCTGTATTTTTTTTGCAAATATTTTCGATCTGTGGTTGGTTGAAGCCATTGATGAGGAAACCGCTGATTTGGAGGGTCAACTGTACTTAGAAAAGCTTTTCATGCAAGTGAATGTTGTCATTGATCGAATATCAGCTTATGAAACACTGACATGGAACAAAGTACTGGGCCTACTGGCCTTTGTATTTCAATAATCAAATACAACCTAGTGGGATTGGTGTTTTGCCACCTTTTTATGCAGATTCAAAATAAAACAAGCAAGGAGGCATTTATGATGGCGGGAGTGGGACTCAAATCACAGTGAGATTCCAGTTAAAAGCAAAATGCCTTTAAAATCCACATATGAACACAAAATTAAGGTTACTGAGAACTCCTGGCTTGCGTGAATGCATAAAAGTGCCCTCGAAAGAGAAGAGTAACAGAGCAGCATGCACACAGTTTACACGGAGCCATGTGTAATTGTCACGAGTGCATTTTCTGATGGTGTCGTCTTAGGTGCCCATTGCGGGCAAAGCTCTTATCGCACTGCGAGCAGCTGTACGGTCGCTCGCCCTTGTGCAGCAGCTGGTGAGCCCTGAGACTCTGCGGCCGGCTGAAGCTCTTGCCGCATTCGCTGCAGCGGCACGGCCTGAAGCCGGTGTGCTTCCGCTCGTGGCGCTTCAGGTCCCCTGACTGGCGGAAGCTCTCTCCGCACTCGGTGCAGAGGAAGGGCTTCTCTCCCGTGTGAGTTCGCATGTGAACCTTCAACTGTTCGGAAAGCACGAAGCGCTTCCCGCACTGGCTGCAGCAGTACGGCTTCTCCCCGCTGTGAATACGCTGATGCTGCCTGAGGCTGTGTGACCAGATGAAGCTCTTCCCACATTCAGTGCAAAGGTACTGTCTCTCTCCAGTGTGAATCTGCTGGTGTCTCTTTAAGGCTCCTGATTGGATGAAGCTCTTCCCACAGTCAGTACAAAGGTAAAGACCATCCCTCGCATGGCTCCGCTGGTGTCTTTTCAGCCCCGCTGACCAACAGAAGCTCTTCCCACATTCTGTACACAGGTACGGTTTCTCTCTCGTGTGGCTCTGTTGATGTCTCTTCAGGCCGACCGACTGACTGAAGCTCTGTCCACACTGCGTGCAGCAGAAGGGCCTCTGACCGGTGTGGGTGGATCGCTCGTGTCTTTTCAGGTTACATGACAGCGTGAAGTTCTGGCCGCACTCAGAGCAGCAGTGTGGTCCCTCTCCTGTCCGCGGGCGGACTTTAACGCTCTGAGGGTGGGATCGCTCCACATGTTTGCCGAGGTAGAGTTGTGCCGTGAAGGAGAACCGGCACTGGGTGCAGGGGAAGGCCCTCGTGTTCCCAGCTATGTCGGGGAGAGCAGAACAAGGGGATGAGGTGGACATATTTTAAAAAGGCTTGTGTATATTGTGAGATTTGCTACCAGGAGTGATGTCACTCCCTGCAATCAGTAGGCATCATGATGGTAACGGATATTTCCCTCAAATTTTCTAATATGACTGCCAAATCAAAATGTATTAAAGAGAAAAATACACCATGCGGGAAGAAAAACACAGAAATATCTAGAGATAACAATTAAGGAGCAAAAATAAGTCACATACATTAATGACAATAAATATATATTTTAATATACTGAAAAGGGAAGATAAGGAAATGACAATGAATATGACCCTGACAGTCACCTGCAGGAGTGGACTTCCTGTCCCACAGGTAGTCCCACGTGATGCCCAGCTCCTTGGCATACTCATCCTCATACCACAGCAGGAGCTCCTGGCCTGGCAGGATGGGCCGCAAGCAGCGGTACAGGACACGCCCCCGGTGCTGGAAGGCCACCAGGTTCTGCTCATCTTCGTTACGGGAACAGTTCACATACCTGTGACACGGAACGGCAGGAAACCCTTAAGTCTGAAGTGGGACAGAAACAGAGAAAGCCAAGTAAAGACTGTTACCTCATCCAGTTGGAGTGAGTGTCCCGTGTGCCATCGATGTACTCAAAGTGATTCTTCTTCCTGCAGATCTAAGCAAAATTATGTCAGTGCTGCGTTAATTACACTTCCTTATTCAGCTGGATTCTAATGAGAGAAAAAATCTTATCTGAAAGGCAACGTAATTAGATGTGCTGCGTGTGTCTTCACACTGATAGAAGGTCTACTGCGGATTGTACAATTGGCATGACCTTTGTCCTACTCAGGCAGCATCTACTGTATCTGCTTCCAAAATGTCAAAAGTGATCCCGCCGATCGCTCACCACCCACGAGTAGCCGCTCTCGATGGCCTCTTCCCTGCTGGTCACATCTCCTTCGTAAGGTCCAAAATGGGTCCCAGCAGGCATTGTCTGCCCCTGGTTAAACACGCCCAGGCCAGCCTCAGGGATAGTGGACCGTCCAACCATCAGTGCAGGAGGCAGTGTGAGTAGAGCCCGCTGAGGTACTCCCATTGGAGTAGGAGAGTCGTGGATGAAGGGGGGGGGGCCGTGGGTCTCACACTGGTCGGTGTAAAAAGCCTGGCACTTCTTACAGTCTGAGAGAGGAAGGGCATGTGTAAGGGGACATTGTTGATTGTTGCTTTATAGCAGTTAATATTCCATATGGCTCCTACTCCACCTGAAATGCAAGATCTTCTGACAGAATTTAGATTTCAGACAAATGTTACTGAATATAAGTGACAGAAACAGTAGTCAGTTTCTAAGTGAGTATTGCCTTTCACTGTACAGCTCAGAAAATGTTGGGGTGCACATATACCCACACCAGGGTGCACATATACCCACACTTATTTTATACACCATGGGCAATCTAGGGATGCCAATCTATCTAACTGCATGTCTTTGGCGTGCAGCAGGAAACCTGAGCGACACGGGAGAACACCACCTCCACACAACAGGAGCAGAGGCAGGATTACGAAACAGCCACAGTTAAACAACCTCTTTAAGATTTTCATGTCTTTAAAAACCTTTAACAATGCTGCTGATCTATTTAATGGAAATGCTTAGCAGTGTGAACAGAGTATGAGGAATCCCTTACCGAGAAATCTTACCCACTTTTCCTAACTATAGGAAAAATTTCTACCAAGCCTCCATAAACCTAATTCCACTACACCAGACTTTAAAGGCTGACTCTGGATTTTTTTGGTCCCCGTGGGATAGGATTTATAACTGGGTTTCACAGAATTTTTCCTTAAGAACCTAACAATTTACCCAAACCAACTTTATTTATGTCCTATATTATCTCCTATAACGTGGTTAGAAACATTATTTATTTATTAGATGTTGATTAGCAACTGGTAAGCTGGCGATAAATGCAGACGAGTCAGCGTGATGCCGGAAAGGGGCACTACAATCACCTTTATATGGAAGCTTGCATATCGCTGTAAAGGCCATAACATACATTTTAATTAGGCTCATGTCTGGAATGAGCTGACCCAGCAACACTCGGATATATGGCGGAAGCATGCGGTAAAGTGAAAGAGGCCACTCATCCAATGTGGCAGCTAAAGCTACCAGGTCTCTGCATTGACTTTATCGTCAGGTGGTTTGGGGGGGGGATGTTAACATGGCTGTGTGAAATCTCTGATATAAACCGAGAGTCCAGAACAGCAGGCTGTCTTCTTAAGGCTGCTTTGCTTCGCGTGCTCTTCAGCCCTCAGAGCAGCCTGGGCTCACAGTGCCGCAAGTGCTTCACAGGGGGGTCGACTCCAAAGTGCTTCACAGGGGGGTCGACTCCAAAGTGCTTCACAGGGGGGTCGACTCCAAAGTGCCTCACAGGGGGGTCGACTCCAAAGTGCCTCACAGGGAGGTCGACTCCAAAGTGCTTCACAGGGAGGTCGACTACAGGGCTTTTGGAAAGCCGAGCTGACTGGTACTGGATCTCCTCTCCAAAAGCATGTCCAGTATCAGCCCACAGATACTCAACTAGATCGAGGCTTGGTGTTTGGGCAGACCACTGCATTAAGCAGATTTCCTTATGCAGATGGATACGATGTTGCGGGGAAATTATGCACCTGACAGATGACGGCATACACCTGCACGCCGGGTACACGCACCTGCACGCCGGGGACACGCACCTGCACGCCGGGTACACGCACCTGCACGCTGGGTACACGCACCTGCACGCCGGGGACACGCACCTGCACGCCGGGTACACGCACCTGCACGCCGGGTACACGCACCTGCACGCCAGGTACATGCATATGGATTTCTCCAGGCTCAGTCCTCCAGACACAAAACAGCAAGAGCTGGGATTTCACAGTATAGGCAAAGGTTTTTCCAGTCCACCAGTGTCCAAGATTTTCATTCCATAGCTCACTGAAACCATTTTTTTATTACAGTAGAGCTCTGCAGGCTTGTCAGCTGCCATGCCATACTTTAGAAGTTGTAAATTCCTATAAGGCTTTTCTTGCACCAAAGCTGCACTGGATTGTCAGCTGACTAACTGCAGGCCATATATTGATCAACCTCTGTTCACGTCTTTCTTCACTGAGCCACTGGCTGGTTGCCCTTTAGGTGCTGGAATATTCCAGATACACAAGGGAAATCACTGATCTTGGAAAAGCCAGCAGCACTGCAGTTCCATTCCAAGCTGCCTAGATCACTTTTCTGGCCGTTCTCCCTCACATACACAGTCCACGTCTCAAATTATCTCATGCCTTAAAAATCCTTTTTTAACCTGTCTTCGCCCATTAATCTACAATGATTCGAGTGGATTTAACAGGTAAAATCAGTTAAAGTGTTACACAACTCTCACATGGAATTATCTGATCATTCTCTTTCAAGGAAAAAGTGGATATCCTTACAGTTTTGTAAAGGAGACAAAATGAAAACAATTCCTATATCATTGATGTGCATCTATGTAGATATTATATTAATAATAAATAATATGTACATAATTATTAGAGGCATATTTATATTACAGTATATTAATTTGGTAGAAGTTTTTATCCAAAGCAACGTACAACTGAGAAAGCAGAGTGCGACTATGCCTGGAGTAACTGGGGCTAAGTGTCTTGCTCGAGGACCCAAGGGGTGCAAGCATTACGGAACTCAGCTGGTTATCAGTACTAACAGGTTATGGTACTATGTCATATAAAGCCTAATAAAATGAGCTGACTGATTTTCCGAGGAAAAGAAAAATACATGAAGTAGGTTAATGGAGCAGGCACTTAATTAGGTGGGGGCAACAACGTCAAAACCCGCTTATATGTTGTTATTTTACCGTTATGGTATCATGTAGGAATGGGAACAAAGCAATAAAGTCTACCTGTTAATCTATCCCCTGGCCACCGAGTGACATTAGCGGTAACTTTCTGACACGACTCCAGTGTGCACGTGAAACCGTAACACATTACGGTTTATCTGTCCCATGTTGCTTTTAACCTGATAAATTAACAGGTTTTGTATGTGAAAGGGGGTCACAGAAGAGAACAGACTCTCTTCTCATTACAAACCCGCTAAGTTTGACAGTCACATACACACTTAGGCTGACAGTCACATACACACTTAGGCTGACAGTCACATACACACTTAAGCTGTGTGCTGTGTAGTTAGGCTGCTGTTGAGTTAATTACAGGACAAACTGCTGAGGTCTTAAATTAGCAGCCGATAAAGGCAGTTAAACCGTCACAAAAAGATAACTAGCCTATGCTACCTACATTAACAGAGAAGGAACATGCCAGCACTAAACTAAAGAAACTATGTAATACGATGGTGTGATGTCTGATGGGCACCAAATCTCAATGCAGAGGAAACACTGAAAGACTCTTTCATTTGAGAAGCCTTTGCTTGGTTATTCTAGGAACTGTAAACTGCTGTTTAATTCATTTGAATTTGATACTAATGATGAATTATTCCCATAATATAAAGTATCGGGGAAAACTGCAGACTCTACACTTTGACGCCCAGGATGCTGTTGTGTTTTGGGAAAACAGCAGATATATTTAATTTCTGCTGATTCACTTTAGGAGTCCATACTGACTATTTCAGTTTCTTTATTCTAACGAGTATGAATGTCAATAGGGATGGGCTGATCCACATTTTTTCAGTTCTGATCCAATTCTGATACACAACCGCGGACACCGAAACAGTATTAATATTTTAAGATAGTAAATACAGATGAAAAACGTATGCCAAAAACACTTAAATTGGGCTACTACAAACATACATAACGTACTGTTCCACCTCGTTTGTACATCTTGTTTATAGCGTTTTTGAGGCATTTGCAGTTCAATTTGAATACCTTCCAAGAGAGTATACGTAAGTGGCGAGTGCTTAAAATGACCCGCAATTTTCCCCCCATACAATTCTGTTACATACCCCTCGTGTATCACAAGCTGTAGCGAGTGCGCAAAACAGCCCAAGCTGGCGACTCCCAAAATCATTCATCGCTTTTTTCATATTACTCGCGTTGTCTTGCGTACACTTTGTTTATTGGGATTTTCCACTAAACGCTACTCCCACCCCTCAAAACTTTGTTTTTACAAAGATTGCAAATCGTTGTACTGTTAAAAGTGTAAAATACCCCCAGTTTGTCACCTTATCTGATTTTCCTGCGCTCCCCGCACTGCAAAGCGTATGCGCATGACGTCACAGCAGGCGGAGTCACTGCGCTCACACCCACTGAGTGGCAGCGTTAACATTCAATTTGAATGCCGCAAAAGCACATCTAAAATGGGAACGAGGTGTCATGCAATCGATTGTATAAATAGATTTAACACGAAATAGGAGCTGTCTTTTTAGACACGGCCAAAAACTAAATAAATAAGTATAGGACATGGATCGGTCACGTACGGCCGAAACCCGATCCGTCAAATAGGTCTGGATCGGCACCGATACCAATCCGAATATCGAACTGGTGCATCTGTAAATGTCAACACACTCAGAAGCCCAATATTTCAAGATTATAGGTAAATTTTACTAGGCCAAAGGCAGAATTACAGGTCACAAATGAAGCTTATTTTAACTTACAAAATCTATTTCCATTTCTGAGATCCTCTTTCTCGTCATGGCTCACTTCAGGACATGCAGGGAGAGTACCCTTATCTTTTGGACACTCCTTTGTCAACCCTGACACCCACACGAGATCAATACCCAGAAATATGCACCTGAAATGCCCAGTAAACCTAATTTTCATTACCTTCAATGCACCATAATTAAGAGGCATGAGATAAGGAATCTCCTCATAAGCTCACATTATGAATTACTATCCTTTCAGTACCATATTACCTGCTATCCATTTCAAAGAACCATGAGTTAGGCCAGTGTTTCCCAACCCGGTCCTGGGGGACCCCCAGACGGTCCATGTTTTCGCTCCCTCCCAGCTCCCTGCCAGACA
>JAODJU010000095.1:13198987-13210490 GCA_026776725.1 Gnathonemus echidnorhynchus | reverse complement strand
CAGCAGATGCACCTCACCATACAAATCCAGGTCCCAGCGTCAAAAACAATGCATGCATTACGTGCTACCTAGCTAAAGACATGGTGCCGATAAGTACTATTCTAAATATTTTGTATACCTTATCAGCAAATGTGACAAATGATACCATACTCCACCATCCCGGAGACATACGAACAGCGTCGCAAATGGGGTCATGGACGAACTGAAAGTAGAGGAATTCTTTGCATACATGACCAATCTGTGGTCAAGAAGGACGACAGAACCCTACATAAGCCTATTCATGACTGTGAATTAAAGGGGCTGACAGACGCCCTATTACCCTGAAGAACACAGTGGGGGGAGATATTTATATAAAAAAAAAAAAAAGAAAAAACTGTCCCAGGCTTCATTGTTTCGGATACAAACTGCACCTTGCGATTAGTGGGGCAGAGGGCAGTGGTGGCGTAATGGTCAGGGAAGCACACTTGTAACTGAAACATTGCTGGTTCGAATCCCCGACCAACAAGGCACCACTGAGGTACCGGGTCCTGAAGCACTGCTCCCCAGGTACTGAATTAGCTGTCCTCTGCTATGTGACAAGGTCACATATAAGATAAATGCACGACACATTGTGCTGGTGGATCAACAACGACAACTAATCACTTTCACTAGTAAGTGTTTATTTTACTTCAGTGATTTAACTAGCTAGTACTACTACGCCATATACCAGTCATATTTCCAGCATTTGGCAGACACTTTTAGGGTGACGTATGCAAGTGCTACGTAGCAATTTACGTGAATGTTTCAAGTGTACTAGCAAACACAGACCAAACTAGTTTCCTGTCCAACAGTAGTACAAATTCAATAGTCAGACAGGTCCCTCCCCCTTTTACTGCAATGTTGTGGATAATGGCTTCTCTATACAGCCTTTCCCCAGGTCACGATGGGGTTATGTTCAGATAAACCCATCGTACAGTGAAAATATTGTAAGGCGAAAATGCATTTTAATACAGTACACCTAACCTAATAAACAACAAACATGCTTAGAACACGTACATTAGCCGATAGTTGGGCACAATCATCAACACAAGACCTATTTTACAATAAAATGTTGAACATCTCATGTAATTTATTGAAAAATGTACTGAAAGTGAAAAACATTCACCCTTTGTATAGCTGAAATGTTGTAACACGGACCATCATAACAAGGGGAGCATTTGAATATTATATGTAATTATTGCTGCTATCTGATTTGATAATTTTGCTTATTTCAAATGTATGTTAGAGCACACGGCAATCAACCCAACATGCAGAGTTTAGACAGAAACTACAGCCAACAATTAGCTGGTACAACTCACTGATAAAGCATATAAATGTTTAGGTTTGTGTAACTGCAGCTCCAACCAGGCGCCTTTGTTGACCTGCTCTTTGTCTTTCCTTCCTTCTTGTTTTTTTTTTTTTTCTCTTCAGAAAATGATTTTAAAAGGTGATGCATACACTGATCATGCTGCACGAATGTGCAGAAAGCTAGAGGGAGCCATTCTCTGTTACGATGTTTACATTCATGCTCTCTTATCTATGATGACATTTTCATAATTTGAGAATGTGCAGGGCTTAAGTGGTTGGCAGCACTAACACGTGTTTAAAATTTACACTGTTTCTGGAAACAATTTATAATATTTGCAATGTTGCTTTTTGCACAAAACATTGATTTTGCACCATTATAAAATGTAATTTTTGTTTTAGTAAAGATACAGCTAAATCCCTATCCTCTACAATGGCAGCATGTACAATTGGTGATATTACACAACATTCATTTCTAATTTATCATTATTGCATTACCACTACATTTATCGCACATCCCAAATTTCTCCCATATTGTGCATCCCTAAATTAAAAAAATAAATAAAAATAATTTCAAAAATACACTGACTCACCACCCATGAGTAGCCGCTCTCGATGGCCTCTTCCCTGCTGGTCACATCTCCTTCGTAAGGTCCAAAATGGGTCCCAGCAGGCATTGTCTGCCCCTGGTTAAAAACGCCCAGGCCAGCCTCAGGGATAGTGGACCGTCCAATTACTAGGCCAAGAGGTAGTGTGAGTAGGGCCCGCTGAGGTACTCCCATTGGAGTAGGAGAGTCGTGGATGAAGGGGGGGGGGCCGTGGGTCTCACACTGGTTGGTGTAGAAGGACCGGCATTCCGCACAATCTGGAAGAGGACAACAGCCACATGAGATGAAACACTAGAAGATACTAATCAATCAGACTATGTACGGAACTGGTAACTTTTGGCAAACATATGGCCTGAAATGAAGGAGTTCCTTGGGGAGCATAACATGTAACGATTATGGTGCTTCAGAAGTATACTGTCATTACTCACACATATGCCATAAATGGTACAGCACAATTTACTAACCAGCTAAAAAGATTTAGAGTGTTGTTACTCAAAGCTGCATGGGTGGTGGGGAGTAACAGTGAAATCATTCAAAGAATTACTCACAAATCTGATCATCTTCACATTCTTCTGATTCCTCTTCCTCACAATGATCAACAAGCTGACTTGCATTACATTTGAAATGGGCTGTACTTTCCTCTCCAGACAGCCCTGTGAAGAAACACACATATGGAGATGGCAAGCAGGCATTCTCTGCACATACATGCCATAGCATCATAATAGACAAATCACACACCCGTCAGTGGTCTGTCATCCTTGGTGCCGCTCTCCTCTGCCTCCCCCTGGCCCATGAGTGTAGCTGGAATACATTCAGGGCCTGATAGAACATCCAGACAAAATACATCTTCAGTTTCAGCAATACCAAAACACACAACTACCATTACCATCTGTTGTTATTCTCCATCCCAGAACTTTTCTATTGAAGGCAGGGTGGCCAAAGAAAGATTTTTTTAGTCATACTGAGTTACAGTTTAAACCAAAACATATTACCCATACTGATGTTTTTTTGGGGGAGGGCGGCTGTTTTCGGGTAAGGAAAACATGTGTATAACCTTTTTTATTTTTATGGCAGGACAGCTTAATTAAGATGCAACATATACAGCAGTCAAATAGACAAATGCTATAACATGGAGTAAAGGTTACATTTGAACAACACTGGCGTGGATCATTTCTCAGGGAAACTAACGTGCACCAATATAGTTTATGAAGTTCACAGGAGGCTATTTTTAAACAAACAAATCGTAAAAGGCCTTTAATTTTGAGAAAAGATAACTTTATAAATATACATTAAAAACAAAAACATAACTGGACCGTGTTTAAAACACTTATATTGTTTAACGGGAAGCTCAAAAAACTTGTCAACTATAAATGCAGTCGGGCCCATTCATTTGTGAAGTACAACTAGACCGGAAAAGCTACGTCTCCGTGTTTCTTGACACACAGCAATGTTAACACTTTGTAAAAGGCAATTTCTACGTAACCAGTTATAATCGCCTAACTAAGTTACAGCAAGAAACATAGCGAAGAACTTACAGCATGAAAGCATGAAACTACTAACCTGGGTTACCTGGCATTGAGAATCTCCCCGAAAAGATCGACCGAAATATATACGCGCCGTAATGTATTTATTATTATTTCTTTATTTATTTGCAAACTTCCGTTTCTGGGTTTTGTTAAATCAACGACTTTTAATAAAATTACAGCAAACTAAATATACTACTAGCTGGACGCCGCCATCTTAGCCTTCTTCTTCGTGGGTAACGTTTCATTGCCCTTATATCGTTCGGCGGTTATTCGCCACCTATCGAATATCCTGGGAACTGCAGTGAAACCATACAAAGGCACGCTATAGGACAGGGGTCTCCAACTCCGGTCATGGAGAGCTACTAACCAGTCGGTTTTCAATCCTACCTGGCTTCTGATGAGCCACACCTGTTTTCAGGTAAATACCAGGAGCAGGTGTGGCTCATCAGAAGCCAAGTAGGATAGAAAACCTACTGGTTAGTAGCTCTCCAGGACCGGAGTTGGAGACCCCTGCTATAGGAAGCCCGCGGTCCAGCACGGTTTTTGATAAGTTTTCACTCTTTTTAAAAATAAAAAAGACAAATTTACGGGAAATAAACTATAGCCGTACGGAACTTATTATCTACCAAATGAGTGTGACAAATAAGTTGGTGGTGTTGTCCTGAATTGTGCCAACAGACCGTCCGACAAACGCGAGACCTTTTACCTTTTTTACACCTAACATCTCCTCATTTAAAAGATGATGGGGTTACCATTTCTGTACCGCCATTCAGTGCTTATAAGGCGTTTCAATGATATATCGAAAAAGTAGCACATGGTGCTGGGCTGCCAGAGTCATTCTCAGTAAAATGGAAATGGTCGGTTCAAGGGTTCATTTATTCTATGATCCTTTTGAGGCTTGGTGCGATATGGTGCAGTGCTTCGAATTTACCTGGTTAAATCACCCCATTTAGATAGATATTCCTTATCCTTGTTCAATTTCAAATTACTTTAACACAGAAAGACAGACAATTCCTCAACTTTTACACAGAAAGACAGACAATTCCTCAATGAAACCAAAAGTTTATTCAACAGTTTGACCATGAATATTTATTTATATGAAACTGTTGGAAAAACAAGTGGATTCATCATCATCATCATTAACCGTACATTGATGTTACATAAAGAAAATAAAAAGAAATACGCAAAACATTTATTCATCCACTCCATCACTATGAAGAGAAAAAACTACTGAACTGGATTTGGGAAGGGGGAATACAGTGGTAACTCCATAAAGCTCACATTATCCAATATGATGACAGTATTGGGCTGTCTTGTATCGGTCTCTTCTTGGTGTACAAGTTTGCCATGCATTACATCTAAAAATGCAGTGAAGTGTTCACTGTCGTACAGTCCATTCAAGGGTATGTGGGCAATAACACCATTCAAGGAGACACACATAGTGATATTTGCTCCACATTGATGCTCCTCCTTCTACTTGTGACTTTCCCCAAACTGAGTCCGGCTTCATCAACATAAGCAAACAGCTGTGGGGAATCACTGCCTTCATTTTCCATTTTTAATTTTTGATCATGCAAAGCACCATCGAGTTGAAACAATTACAGAACGAGTATTGAGTAGAATATCAACCTTTGCATACTGGTTCCCCAGTTCCTTCACTCACTCAGTGATTCTTCCAGATGGTACCTTGTGCAGCTGTTTCATTTTGAGCTGACACTTGCGCAGCACAGATTCAGTTGTAGAAATGCTCATTTTGCGTACCTGCCTCTCTCGTTTACAGCTAGGAACTCTGAAATTCTGATTTCCCAGTTCAAATGGAATGCACCATTACTCCTGCCACACTCCAATGCAGATGCAGAGTGGGTATTTTCTTTGGTGGGACTGAAAACAAAATCTAGAAACAGCCCGGCCCTGATCACTGGGAACACTGTCATCTCTTATGACAATCAAGATGGAGTGACATTGTTCTGTAAAACAAATTTGTATTCAAGTTTCAGTGTCACCCTGTCCTAAAGTTCAAAGAAATGTTTTCACGATGTTACTTAATTTAAGGAAATTCTGCTCAGTTGCCAAGTTTTGACATTCTCGAAATGCCAGGGAACACTCAACTCGCAGGAGAACCCAAAAGCTGGCAGCCCTGATATGGCATGCTCTGCTCAGCGAATTTAAAAAAGACATAAGCATATGCCAAATTTATACAGTTTACTTTTGGGTGTCACTATTAATCTGCTTATCAAATTTGGGATGTAAGTAAATGCCCATATAGTACCCAAAATCCATAATTAGACGAGGAGAAGACAGAAATCTGAAACCCAGTATGTGACCGGAGGCTAAATGATGGCAAACAAATGTCAGATGTAGCTCCCTGACAGCACATTTGGCTGTTGTTTGAGAGCCAGGCCTCTCTGCTGCCATCAGGTGGTGGAGATGAATTATGGCAGCTTAGTATGGTTGAGACAGCTTCTGGTCTGTCTCTGAGGTCAGGAGAAAAACAAGGAAGGAAGCTGCTTGCCCCAGAAGCAGAGTATCCATTATCTTCACCATCTTACAATATTTTATTGGACCATATACCTTTAAAAATATATTTATAATACTTTTTTTTTGATAAGTGAAATATACAGTATTTTGCCTTGTCATTACTATTGAATGTTGTGCATATTCAATTTGTTTTTGAAATTAAAATATACATATAGAGGCAAATATGTACAGGTGAACCCATAAATTGAGAAATGAGTGAATCAGAATTTTTTTCAATGGCTGTATGCTCACATAAACACACACACAGTCATATATATATAGTAAACTTACACATACCAAACAGATTAACTGGATGCCTCTGGAGTGTATTAGGGAAACAGCACACAGACATGTAGGCATGTTAAAGGCTGTAGTTAGATGGTTAACCCTGCAGGTGTGAGACAGCAGGACCCACTGCAATCTTTCCCACATGCCTGTTAGGTGAACTGGTGTCACTACTCTGTGAGTCTGTTCTAGGACTGCAAAAAAATATTATTTTGATAACTGAGTGATCATGTGCTGCGATGGGTTGTTCCCTGCTTTGCACCCATAGCCTCAGGGATAGGCTCCGGACCCCTCCATGACCCTGATTAGGATAAGCGCTTTCAGATGATGGATGGATGGATGGACTAATCATGTGATCAGATGATGAACTAATCGATTAGCATTTTATCATTTGAAAGATGGATGGATCTGAAAACAGAGTAGTATGGATCTTTTCTGGCTGTGAAATGAAAGCTTAAAGTTTACTAGTTGTTGTGGAATATTGTAATAGAGACACTTTTCAAAATGCTAATTAAAATCCTGAGCTGACATTTATTTTAAACACTTGTGTCGTATGCTTCTTTTTAAGATGGTTGAATAGCTTTGTTGTATTACTTTGTGTTAGAGCCAACCGTGACTTAACAAAGTTTACAGATAACTTTACTTTGTGAAGTATCTGACTGCGCATGTCTGATTTGTACCTTGCACATCTGCGCAGGTGCAACATTACGGCATATTTTATGATGGTGTCTAATTTGTACAACTTCGTTTCACGACATTTTCACGACCCTACTTGATTCCGTCCATATTTCTTTTCTGGACATCAAGTTAATTTTACAGACCGCTTATAAGTGATCTCTACTGGCCCAGAATGTGATATTCAGCCAGATATTCCGATTTTGGATTCTTTGTGTTCTCTGTCTGTTTAATGCAATTTCTGCATAACACCTGCACATGTATCTGTGTGCATGTTTATGGGTCTCATTAGGAACCCCCCCCCCCCCGGTCACAATGCGGTGGTCATACCTGTCCCTACAGTTCACAGTGAACCAAAGCTATGAATAAACCAAAGTTCCACATTTCAACTGATGGAAATATAAACTAGTATTTCAGATATGGGACACTTAGGTAATAGTGTTGATCCAAAACCTGGGGAAAGGCAACCAGAGTGAACACTTAAAATGACAAGCAAAGAAAATGATTTTTTTTCAGTCAGTGGAATCATTAACACAGGCTTCTCACTAAATCAGTGCTTGCTGAGAAAATAGAAACAATATGGTGCCATAAAATTGGGGGATGAAGAGACTGGGTAGTGCCAGAAAATGTAATGTGTGTGAGGTACAAATCGAGCAGGTGGGAAGGACTGCATAGTTCCTGGGATCCATGTTTCATTCACAAACGAGCAAAACGTCTTGCTACTAGATGGTTATTCTGATAGTTGTTGTTATATGTCGTGCGTCCATCACAGGGTCTCTTTTATGTGTGACATAATTGGAAATGGTGGGTGAGGAAGTGTGGTGTTAATCAGGCAGTGACATACAGCATCACTGGCCATCAAAATTTTATGTGAAGTTTGGAAGTATTAGTAGGAGGACGTAAAAGATCACGATCTCTATGATTTGACTGAAAAGTAGATTGTGGATGTCTTCAAGATCGATCGGGATATAAGAGTTTAGCGTTGTATAGATACATCCTCTAAAAAGAGGAGTCACGTTTAGCAGTGATTCAGTAGGACAGTCGTGTTTACAGTTCAGCAGTGATTAGTTTAGTGAATATTTCCCTCAGGTCTAGATATTGTTACATGTATATTCCACTCTAGTAGCCCCACAGAAAAGCCCACAAAACACCCAATGACTCAAGTACCTGTGGGGATTGTGGCCTAAACCTATAGAGTATTGTTTGTGTGTGTAGTTAAACGCTGTGTGTGTTGCAGTGTCAGGAGATGGGTAACTGACATGATTGTGGTACCGTACAGAGTCTCCTATGTAAGACCTCAACATGGAGGAGTGTGACAGCTTTCTGTGAGTGTCCCCAAGGACTGAACCAAAGAACAATCTGTTTCCAGCTGAAGTGGAATCGATAAAGGTGACGGGGGGGGATGATCAGGTCCCCAAAAGAGGCAGGAGGATATATGAGAAGGTATCCATGTGAAGCACATCTCTGGCCATTGGGGTCTTCATTCCAGCTAATGAGCAGTTATACTGGGCTTGACTGACAGGAAATACCTTCCCTATTTACCAATTTATCCAGCTTGAAACACTCCTTCCATGTGGGACGACCAACTGATCACATGACTTGCAGACGGGAGAATGGAACGGGGGCTATTTTAGGATAAGGGTGGAGGTGGGTTCCGCAAAGGCAGTGGGGAGGAGTGAAAATAGAAGGCAGCCATTTAGGAGTCAGCACAGGAAAACGCACACAGCAACAACACTGGCATTGGTTTGCAGAAAAGTCAACAACTGGGGTTAGCATCTGGGACTGCGTATGTGTTTAGTTTGCTGAGAAATCTTTTTTAATGAGCTAAATGAGTGTGCTGGTCCCCTGCCCACACGTCCCACGAAGTGACGCCTGCTTCATCACGATACGAATCTGCTGAAACCTCATTCAGAACATCACCATGGGAGACAGCTGGTCCCCACCAGACCTCAGCAGCAGCCGTACAGACGTACACGGTAATTAGCAGCGGTGTGGTGGCCTTGGTTGGCCGCCCTTGGCTCACAGCCGACAACGATCGCCCACGTCTCCTCCTGCTATGGGATGATCAAAGGGCTGTTTGGATGGTTTCTAAAAATAGATTGTGATTATCTACTTCTGGTTCATGTCTCTTCCATACAGAAACTTCCCTGTAAAGATCCCTTATAGTTAGGAGAGATAATACTTCATATTTATTTGGGCGACTAAATATTAAGCATTGGGGAACTTTGGAATAGCCTGGGCGGCCACCGTGCCATCCTGCTGTCTCCCTGCAGGAGGCAGTGTCTCCATTCAGAGCGGTGGCAGTGACAAGCTCTCACGGCGCCAGCTGTCTCCGTGGATACCGAATTCGGAGGCAGAGCTGACAGCATATGTACGCCTCATATGTACTGTTAAAAAGTCGGGATATAGCCACCAACAGCGGCTTCTTCCTGCTGCCATCGCATCTGCTCGTGCTGACGGGCCGTGATGGTCCCTGGCTTAACAAGAGCAGTGTGAAGCGTCTTTGGATTCCACTGACTCTGCTGCACGCCACCTGACCTCAAGGCTGACTGTCTCCGTTAGTTGTGCTTATGGGTTAAGAACATCCCCAGGGAACCATCAGGATGTATGGCAGGGTTGGGGGAGGATGATGCTGATGATGCCAGTTCTGTTTCAGGTTTGTCACCCCCTGCTGGCTGCCTGAAGCCATAACAATGCAGTCGATTTTAGGCGTCCAATTAACTCACATCATATATTATGATCAAAATGCTGAAAATACATAAAAATAATTCCATTATAATCAATGAGGTTACATTTTATTAATGAAAAAACTAATTGTGCTTTGCATGGTGTAAAGAAAGTATACACCATACGAATTATGCTATATTGTTATGTAAGGTCATTTTATATGATTTAGTTAGAGATGCTTCTCATTAAGGAGTGATAGTAAATGATTATGATTTGCCAGTGAAGGCTGTCACATCGCAGATAGTGCTGTGGTCTGACCTTCAGCTGGTGACTGTAGTAAAGGTATGTACGACTGCTGCAGATCTGTACCAGCTGTTATGTTGTAAACAGTGTTGTAGTCAGTGCTTAAACTGATAATATCCACTTGAACATACAAACCAGGAAGAGGCGACCCCTTAGACTGCAATTCCTAATATGCTATTCACTGACAATGAAAAGGAAAATGTTGTATAATGTTATACATAATGGTCTAAAATGTTGTACAAGTAGATTGTTTATGTCATGTAGCTAATGAAACTTAGATCACAGTTTTTATACTTTATTTCTATCATCTTTATGTATTTGTTTAAATATTTAGTTTTATAACTGGGTTCCTTGCCAACATTAATATTGTATCTATCAAATTTCTGTTACTAATTGTGTGTATATTATGTGTAAATGTTTATGTGGTTGCCTAATGTATATTAGGGGCTTGTAATGTTGTTGTGTTTGAACAGATTGTGATCTATCTATCTATCTATCTATCTATCTATCTATCTATCTATCTATCTATCTATCTATCTATCTATCTATCTATCTAATTTCCACACTTTTGATGTAAAGGAAATGCAGGAAGGTAATTATAATTTTGTAATTATTTCAAGGGGAAATTACCCTGTTCTCTCCACCCCCCACTTTTAAAAAGGCTGATTCCCCCCCTGGCAAGGTCCTTAACCTGCATTTGCTCCTTGGATTGTCTGACATTGCTTTCTCAAAATGTATGTCGCTTTGGATAAAAGCACTTGTGAAATATGTGTGTGTGTGTATATGTGTTTGTGTGTGTGTGTGTGTGTATTTATATATGTATATATCCCAATACATGTGTGCCACATAAAGTGCATCAGTTCCTGTAAACTGGCAAACAGCAACACACACCATCACCTGGTATACAGTCACTTCCACCCGGTATACAGTACAGTCACTTCCACCCGGTATGCAGTCACTTCCACCCGAGCTCAACACACACCATCACCTGGTATACAGTCACTTCCACCCGGTATACAGTCACTTCCACCCGAGCTCAACACACACCATCACCTGGTATACAGTCACTTCCACCCAGTATACAGTCAGTTCCACCCGGTATACAGTCACTTCCACCCAGTATACAGTCAGTTCCACCCGGTATACAGTCAGTTCCACCCGGTATACAGTCAGTTCCACCCGGTATACAGTCACTTCCACCCGGTATACAGTCACTTCCTCCCGAGCCGCGGAAAGGTGCAAGTGCAGCCGTTAGATGATAATCACGACGAGCTGGAAGAACAATCCCCGCTGAGCTAATCGCTTGTCAGCTGGGGCAGAACTGACCCCCCAGCCTCATACAGAAGCTTCCAGGATGCAGCACTCGCTACCCCCCAGCCCCCCGCCTTGCAGTGACTGCAGCACGCTGGGACCCAGCCCTGCAGGCCTCTGTAACTGGCTCCACATGCTTGCCTGGGGAGTTCCTCCATGCACATACAGGCACAAACATTTTGTGAGGGAGGGGCTCATAATTGATGAAAATGGTATGCATAATGCCTTTCTAGTGAATTTACGGTTTTTGCATTAATAAATAAAAACCCCCCATCCTAGGTGCCCCCG